>CM032644.1:13891160-13906413 GCA_019097785.1 Fraxinus excelsior
GTCCACCTAGCTTAAGCAAGCAATTTCATCGCCTTTTTCACCCGCTTTGCCCTCGAAACTATCATCGGGCCTCCTTCGATAGTCAACGAGTCTCGTCTTGGGCTCGACTTTGTCGTGCTCGACTCCTAGATCATATCAGGATCACATGTGCAAATGAAAATGATGATGAAGTTACACATACTCGTCAGCGATGGTCGACACCTAACAAACACCTGAATAAAGAACCAAAGATCAGTAAAGTTGAAAAATCTAAGGCATGTATGATGTAGTGATCATCTTTAATTTGTATGAATAACGAGGAAACTAAACTTTTGACGCTATATTTAAGATAAAAGCTTCCACATATCCAAGAAAAATTATGTGTCTGGATTTCTTAAACCATGATTCTATCTAGACCAATTTTACCTTATTGATTTTAGCTATCCAAACATGCCTGAATTTCTTGTCCCTTATCGATGTCGAGGATATCATCTACATGATTATAGTGAATGAAGAAGATTGCGTGAAAAAAAAAAAAAAAACACTCTTTGTGTTGAAACATTATTGAACGTTGCATTAGAGTGTTAAAGACAATATTTCCTATTTTAAATTTGATTACCAATTATTCACTTAGTAGGCAAAGATAAATCCCTACTTCTTCTTGCACAATACATAACTTTATTCATTTGGAGCACACTTTGGATAGTTTTTTTTCACTCAATATTTATAAAAGAAAATGGTATTTCAAGATGTGTTGGAGTCAAATGATGATGAAGAAGTCATACAATTTGATACTAGTCAAATAGATCAAATGGGACAAATCAGTGATCAAATTGATATACTAATATAATTGACTACTCAACATGTATATGATTTTGTAAATTTATTTTAGTTTTCTAATTTTCCAATTGTGTTTATTTTTACTATCAAAATTTAAGTATGTAATTTTAGTCCACTTGCTATTTGAACTATTTGATGCAATTATCATTCACAGTCACATTCTATAATTCTCAATTCATGTCATTTTTTTATTTTCTATTTTTTTTTCAAGTCTATTAATTATTTGTTTGCATTTTATTTTTATATCAATTTTTTTTTTAAGATTTACCAACTTTAGAACATATATTACTTGATGATATATTAATATAAAATTGTTCAATTTTACTGAATAATCAAAGATATCGAATAAAATGCCATGACACAATTTTTTTTGAGAAAAAATGCTTTTCTAAATAACAAACCAAACGCATTTTCTGCAATATTAAACCATATCAAAAAAAAAAAAAAAAAACTCAAAATTAATTCAACACTCAAAATTTTAAAAAAATGCAAACCAAACGGGTCCTTACCTACTATGCAGAATAATGCTTTTTTTTTTTTGATATCCAGGTATCCCAGCTAACACTAGACTATTTCCCAGAATAATGCTTTTTATCTACATTGCCAATAGTTGACAGTCTAGACGTCAATTAAGTAGCATGAAGTGATTTAGACTTCTTAAATGTAGGAATGCGAATCATATTTAAGATGTCCAATTATTTAACTAAATAATCTAAGCAAATCTATAGCTAGTACATGTATATATACGTCATTAAGAGAAGAAGAATAAGAAAAAGAAGTGATTATTCACCAAATCCTTCCGATTCATCATCGTATCAGAGCGTACATATAATATAAAATTGTACTAAATTCTTATTATTTTTCTGAATCTAAATGGCAGCCTCAGACTATAACCCCACTATCACTAATTCACCAAATTCAATTATTCCAACAAGACACCACCAATTATAACCCGCCACCACCAATTATAGTCCAACAAGACAATTTCAGTTTCCCCACCGGTATTATTCTTGATGAAACAAATTTCCCATTATGGTCACAATTGATGGAGATGCGCATCGGAGCACGGAACAAAATTGGATTTCTTATTTGGAGAAATGGTGACACCAGCACCCAACAATCCTTGCTACGCAACGTGGATTACCGACAATAACAAAGTTAAGAGTTGGCTCATTGATTCAACGAGTCCTCATCTGATGCAGCGGTTTATTCGACTGGCCACTGCCAAGGAGATATGGGAGGCTGTTGCGAAAACTTTCTACGATGGATTGGACGAAACCCGTGAATTGAACAGAAAGTCTTTCACCACATTGCAGGATGGTCGACCTTTGTCTACTTACTAAAATGAACAGGTTGAAATTTTTCAGGAAATCAATCATCAAAGGATCTGTTGAATGAGTAGTTCATATGCACTCTATGATGGCTAGGCCGCGGGTCCATATATTCCTTAGTGGACTTGATTCGGAATTCGATCAGATTCGTGACAGATCATGGGAAGTTCTCGATCAGTTCCTGAAAGCTCAGCCATGGTGGCACACCGAAACACCAATTTTGCAAAGGGACGAAATAATCCACCCTCAGGGAAAACTAACCATTTTGTTTCTAGCCATTGTGGTTAAACAGGACACTCAAAACAACGATGCTATGAGATTATCGGCTATCCGGATTGGTGGGATTTCTCAAAGAAGCTGAGGAAAAACATTACTTGCAAAGTAGCAGTAGCCACACAAGGGGATATCCAGTCACAACCTATTGCCAACGTGGCTCAACAAGGTATCTCTACTAATGTAGATGCATTTTTTTGCCACTTCTAAGAATAGTACTTGAATTATTGATACAAGAGCATCCTATCATATGACTAGAGATCTTAGCAATTTACAAATTGTTCTCCCATCTTCTCAATTTGTTATGTCCACTGCAAATGGAGGTACTTGTCCTATCACGGGGGAGGGATCCGCTGTATTGTCCAAAACTTTGACACTTGATACTATATTGGTTGTTCCCATGTTGGAGTAATCTTTTATTTGTTAGTCAAATCACCTCATCTCTTCAATGTACTGTAACTTTTTGGCCTTCATTTTGTGTTTTTCAGGGCATTCTGACCCGGAAAACTCTTGGTTATGGTGTTAAACGGGACAAGCTCTACCACTTGGAATTGACTGAGGATGGTAAACATCAATTCGGCTGTGCATTTAATACAAGTGGAATTGAGAAGGTTCGAGCAAATATATGGTTATGGCATAAGAGACTAGGACATATTTCTTTTGGTTACCTTAAGAAACTTCAACCAAAGTTGTTTTCTAATTTAGATGTTTCGGATTTTTGTTGTAATGTATGTGAATTGGCAAAAAGTCATCGAATTCTTTATTTGCCGAGTTTGAATAAATTCTCTGAACCTTTTATTGTTATACACTTTGATATTTGGCCTGCAAAGGTTCCATAAATTTCAAAGGCTCGTTACTTTGTTACTTTCATAGATGAATACACTCGGTTCACGTGGGTGTCCTTGCTCCATAAAAGGAGTGATGCATGTACATCTTTCCAAGAGTTCTATAACATGGTACGTACACAATATCAACGGCAAAATTTGAATTTGGCTATCCGACAATGTTATGGAATTTGTTGATGTTTCATTTGGCAAGTATCTTAGCCAGTTGGGAATACGACACCATACTTCATATACATACACACTACAACAGAACGGTTTGGTAGAGAGAAAGAATAGACAAATTATGGAGATAGTACATGCATCTCTCTTTGAGATGAACGTGCCACGATTTTATTGTGGAGTAGCAGTCAAATCAGCTGTTTACCTTATCAATCGGGATCCTTATAGAGTTATTGGATTTCAAACCCCTCAACAAAAGTTGCAGTCTTTATGCTATCTCTCCCATATACCAAACCTTGAACCAAGAGTGTTTGGGTGTGCAATATATGTTCATATCCCAAAAGTCTTACAAGGTAAATTAGATCCTTGTGCAAAATGTTGTGTTTTTGTTGGATATTCATATTTTCAAGCCTACAAATGTTATGATCCCCAGAATAAGAAGTTGCATGTCACCTTAGATGTCTCCTTTCGTGAGAATGAACCATACTACACAGGAGGTGTTTTGAGCTCATCTCTTCAGGGGGAGAACTTGAATGAAGAGTCTGAGTTTTTTCGAGGAGACAGTGGAATTTCTAAGGGTGAGGCCGATTTTTAGAGTTGGAAGCTATGGAGGAAAGATTGCATACACATCAATGGGTTGTTGATCAATTCACTAGTTCTCAGTCCGATTTAGAGGTTCTAGGTCTGCCAAGCTTACCGGAGAATGATGCAACAAAGGAAGGTGATGACGATGTCTTAGAATAACCCGTGTTAACACCATTAACTGAGGAGCTTCCCCAGAATGTTCAAGATAATACTACACCCCATTCCTCATTTGATTCTCCTTCAAATGAGGAAGAATACTCTGAGGGTTATCCTCAATCTTCTCGTTTTCCACCAAGATCGAATAGAGGTATCCCAAAGAAACAATATGAACATGACCTTAAAGCCAATGTTAAATATCCTATTAACAATTATATCTCTACTAATAGATTATCGGATTCATATGCTCTAACTATCGATCAATTGTCCAAAGTATCTATTCCTAGTAGTGTGCAAGATGTATTAGCAGATCAGAAATGGAAGAAGGCAATGAATGAAGAGATGGAAGCTTTGCAAAAGAACTCAACTTGGGAATTGGTTCCACTACCAAAAGGGAAAAAGACAATCAGTTGCAAATAAGTTATACTATGAAACTTAAAGATGATGGAAGCATCGACATATACAAAGCAAGGCTAGTGGCAAAAGGTAACACGCAAAAATATGGAGTTGATTACCAGGAGACCTTTGCACCAGTAGCTAAGCTCAATACTGTTCGCATACTTATATCAGTAGTAACAAATCGAGATTGGCCTCTGCGACAGTTCGACGTAAAGAATGCCTTTCTAAATGGTAACTTGGAGGAAGAAGTATTTAGGGAGCTTCTTCCGTGTGTTAAGCAAGGATCCATACATAAAGGCAATGTGTGCAAGTTGAAAAGATCATTATATGGACTAAAACAATCATCCAGAGCTTGGTTTGGAAGGTTTACACAAGCAATGAAGTCATTTGGTTACAGGCAAAGTAACTCTGACCACACCTTGTTTATTAAACACAAAGAAGGGAAGGTAACATCATTGATCGTGTATGTAGAGAATATGGTCTTGACTGGAAATGATCTTGAAGAAATGGAGAAGCTACATAAATATTTGGCTACTAAGTTGAAATGAAAGACTTGGGACAACTACGATAGTTCCTAGGTATTGAGGTATCTCGATCTAGTCAGGGAATCTCCATTTCTCAACGGAAGTATGTGTTGGATTTGTTAACTAAAATCGGGATGTTATCCTGAAAGCCAACTGAAACACCAATGAAGATAAATCTTCAACTTGGAATATCTTCGGACCAGAATCTGGTAGATGTAGTCGTTATCAACGACTAGTGGAAAAGTTGAACTATCTAACACACACTAGGCCAGACATTGCCTATGATGTGAGTGTAGTGAGCTAGTTTATGCAAGCTTCAAGTGAAGACCATATGAATGCAATTTATAGAATCTTGCGGTATTTGAAAAATGCTCCAGGAAAAGGGTTATTGTACTCAAAAAAATAAAGCACCCACCATTGAAGGTCACACTGACACTGATTGGGCAAGAGATCAAACAACTAGGAAATCTACCTCGGGTTATCTCACATTTGTAAAAGGTAATCTTGTTACTTGGATGAGTAAGAAGCAAAAGGTTGTTGCTCGTTCAAGTGCAGAAGCAGAGTTACGAGGTATAGCACATGGTTTATGTGAGCTGCTATGGATTAAAAAAGTTCTAAAGGACCTTGGAATCGAGTGTTCGAAGCATATGAGTTTATTTTGTGATAACAAAGATACAATTCAAATTGCACAAAATCCAGTACAACACGATAGCACTAAACATGTTGAAGTGGATAGTCATTTTATTAGGGAAAAACTTGACTAGAAGATCATTCAGTTTCCATTTGTCAAGTCCGAGAGTCAGGTTGTAGATGATCTCACAAAGGCAGTCTCAAGGAGGATATTTCATGCAATGATTGACAAGTTGAGCATGATAATCTATCTATGCACCAACTTGAGAGGGACTGTTAGCATGAGAGATTTTGTCAACTCTCAAGATTGGAAAATCATAATTATAGGATTCCACAATTAGTGAGAATATTTTGTTACTCTTTATATGTAAATTATCTAGAATAGACTTTACGTTTCTATAGCTAGTACTTGTATATATATTCACGTCATTAAGAGAAGAAGAATAAGAAAAAGAAGTGATTATTCACCAAATCCTTTCGATTCGTCACGGTGCTTCAACCCGCCAAACCAATGTTAGTAAATTGTTTTTTTGCCGCGATTTTCCAAAATGTGTCATTGAACATAATCATTAACGACTTAAACAACACAAATAACTCAAACGGGGAAAAAATAAACGAATAACGATAAATAACTTTTATTTCAAATTTTCTCCGACAAACCAACATAAATAGTGACGGATGCAGACATTTTGAGTTAATGAGAAACCATCAATCATGCAAAAATAGAGGTAAAGATCAAAAATAGCATATTTACATTCACTACATTTATTCCTCAAACTTCCAACTTCCCTATCATCCTCTCTATCACTTATGCTTCATAGTATTGTGCTTACGTTTTTTTTATTGCATATTGAAAGCTTAATGAGATCACATCTAAGTGTGCGAGAGAGACTTTAAATGAAATCACTATCATCTATGGAGATATAAAGGCTATTTATTTTTTGCCCTTTAAAAATAGTAGCAAATGTTATGGTGCATAGTTACTTTTGTATTAACATGAAATTATGTTACAATAACTATTAAAGCTTTGTAACCTCCTTAGAGCATGGTTACAATGTATTTTAGAATAGTAATTTGATAGAAAATGTGTGACAAAAAAATAAGGAAATTTTTTTTGATTTGCGCGTAATATTATTTTATTAAAGAATGTAAGATTAAAAATAAGAGAAAAATGTATTTTTGAAATAATTGGCACCAAACAAGGGCTAACTAGATAATTGAAACCAATGAATTTGTTGTTTCAATTTCATATTCAATTTTTTTTAATAATCAAAATAGCTGTGTTTTTAATTTCACACTCAACGTTAGGAAGTTAATTTCTTGGAGTTCAACAAATCAACCACATGGACAACCTGGTTTGGTTCTCCTAATTGGAACACATATTTACCTAAAAAATGGGAATTAGAGAAAGCAAATGTAAGGGTAGAGTTAAAAGTTACTTATAATTTCCTAAAAAGTAGTGATAAATGAGTGATATTTGTGAATATGAAATTCTACGTGCACTCTTACGTGAACCAATACGTCCATTTCTACGTGAACCAATTCTCGGTATAACTTTTGCCATATTTTATCATCTCTAAAATTAAAATTAAAGTTTGATTTTTGACTTAAAAATAATTACGTTGTTTGATCCTCATTATTTTTAAAATACATTTTTTTTTTCAATTACACATTTTTCAATAAAAAAAATATGTATTTTTTTTTAATATTTCTCTTTCCTTTTCCTTTTGACAAATATTAGAGTTATAATTAAAATTTATTTATTTTATTGATTATATTAGTCTCTCTTTCTCTCTCTTATTTTTTATATCTATTTTGTATGAAAAAAAATTAAGCCCCCATTTGACACCCATTAATTTCTCATTCTTATTTTTCATTTCAACCACACATTCTCCAAATAAAATAATATTACATACAAATCAAAAACTTTTCCTCACTTTTCCACCACACATTCTCACATCAATCACTATTCTAAAATTTCTTCTCTTCTCAAAATGGGTTTCAAACAGAGGCTAAATTGAATTCTTATAATTTTTTTTTTCTTTTTTCATTCATTTATTGTGAAAACTATCTATTTTTAATAAAATTATAAAATCTTATATAGGGCATGTTCGGTACGATTTAAAATTCAATTAAAATTGAAAATATAGTCGTTATTGGATCCCACTCGTCTACTAAAGTTAACAATAACGGTTAATCTTTCAATTTTAATCCGATTTTAATCCCTACCGAACACGCCGATAGACTACTTTATAATTAAAATTTAAGTATATATTTTTTATTTATTCTTTAAATGTGTATTATATTAATAATATTGAATATTGAATTTATTTTTTACATATATAATAATAATAATTATTTAATTAATTAAAGAATGAGGAAGGGGAACTGACAAACTGTGAGAATCATCATCTCGTATATAATAATTTCACACTATTGTACTATATTGACATGAATTTTATTTCAAATGAAATTTTTTAAAAGTTTATAAGAATTTTAAAAAATATATATAAAAGTGTACCGAAAATTTTCACTAATTTCACACAATTCTAGAAATTCCATGAATTTCAGAAGTTACAACTCAAATTAGGGATGGCAAAAAAGCTCGGCGGCTCGGGCTCGGGCCGAGCCCGTGTGGCTCGGGTCGGCCCGAAAAAAAAAAAAAACCAAAAATTGTCAACTTATTCCACTCATCATGAAATTAATAAACTAATTATAAGTGACAAATTTATCTCATAATGTATCACATAGATTATTTTGAAAAATGAGTGATATTTGTTTGATTAATATTTATTGTATTATTAGTTTTTTACTGTTTTCATTTCTTTAAAACTCTAAATACCTAAATATTTAAAGTAAGCATTTTCTCATTTACACAAATGTTTATTATTCTATATTAAGTGAAATTATTAGTGATATATATTGCTTAATTACATTTAAAAATTTAGCTAATTTCATCAATGGTTACTAAAATTTGTAAGAAAATTTAAATCGATCATTAAAAAGATTTCTTACTTTGTTATAATGGATAGTTACTCATTTATAAATCTAACATGTTATCCGACATAAGCCTATAAGGTGCTAAAAAAAAAAAAAAAAAAACCCGAGCCGGCTCGGGCTCGGCTCGGCCCGCTAAGGCTTGGGTCAAAAGCTCGGGCCAAGCCTCATTTTTTTTGGTTTTGGTCGAACTCGGCTCGGGCCCAAAAAAGCTCGGTCCAAATTTTTTTTTCCCGCTCGAGCTCGGCTCGGCTCGTCCTACCTCAGATTCAAAAGTCGCAGTTGAATATACGTCTTCAAACGGCACCCCGCCTCGCTTCCTCCGCCCCCCAAACTCTGTACATTTTGGATTCATTTACACTTTCCATATTCAAAATCCACCGCCGTTCCATAAATATACAATTCCAGCCACTTTCTCTCGGCGAAGCTCCGACGTTGCAATAATGTCTCAATCCCTCAATCTCTTCATTTCCACCTCATACTCTCCCAAACCCCTCAACCAATACTTCTCCAATAAGTTAAGTTTTAACTGGAACCGAATTGAACCCCACAAAACCCGTCAAAAAGCCGCTCTCACTATCAAAGCCTCGGTTTCGGATTCGAATCAGTCTGTTCTAACCTCGGATAATGGTACAGGCGGGGTGTTATCCGCTACGCTGCAGGATTATGCTACTTATGCTGCGCCGGCGGTGGCTGATCCAAGCGCAATTGAGGTTGATGCGGTGACGGAGGCGGAATTGAAGGAGAATGGGTTTCGGAGCACGAGGAGGACAAAATTGATATGCACTATCGGTCCGGTCACGTGCGGGGCGGAGCAGCTGGAGGCGCTGGCAGTGGGCGGAATGAATGTGGCGAGGATTAATATGTGCCATGGCACGCGTGAGTGGCATCGGGAAGTAATTCAGCGTGTCAGGAGACTGAATGAGGAAAAGGGTTATGCGGTGGCCATCATGATGGACACTGAGGGGAGCGAGATTCACATGGGGGATCTTGGCGGTGCCTCCTCCGCCAAGGCTGAGGTACATTACAAATTCACTGGAATGTTTATTTTATGCTTTTAATATAATAAATTTGGTGGTGCGACAGCAGGCAAAGTGTAATTACGGAAACAACGTGAAATTATTTTAATATGGTTTGTAATTCATGGTTCCTGTTGGTGAAATAACCAGGTAAAAGTGCAACCGGAGCTGGTGCTTTTTATGGGCTTTAGATGTAATGCTTTTTAAAAAGTAATCTCGCGTATGGATTTTCTTATCTAAATTAATTTATTTGCCAGCTTCCTTGAAAATTAATTGTGGAGTGTGATAGTGAGTAATTTTGACTCCACCAAGCTGAGGCATGTTTATAAGTAGTTTTGTATTTTCTTGGCCAAATTATTTAGTGTTTGTCTACAAATTATAGAATAATGTTATTTAGCTCTACTGTGGTTATAACACCCGTCTAGGTAGCACTAATATGATATTAAATGATAAGTACATTTAAATAAGTCATTTAATTCTATATTTCATTTAGCCTATCACCTAATATCACCACCTAATACTACCTAGACGGGTGTTATAACCCCAGTAGGACTAAATAATGTTACTCCTAATTATATGCTTCTAAATCTATCCCTTGAAAGTCTAGTTAGAGAAATTGTGAAGGTATGAATGAAAAAGATTTTCGGTTGATATTTGTTAGACCTCACAAGGAAGTCCGCGGATTCAACCAGTCATCAACGAAACATAAAATAGCGCGCAAGGAGAGCAAAGAGACGGAAGGCTTGTATAAAGATCTCAAACCATTCGGCAACTAAAGATTGGCAATAAGGAGTACATGGGCAAGTAAATAAAGTGTGACTCTTAGGGCCTGTTTGTATCCCATTTTGGGAGAAGAATAGAGTTTTGAATAGTATTTTTTGGAGAATATGTGGTTGAAAAGTAAAGTAATTTTATTGGTTTGTGTGTAGAATGGTGGAGATTGTTTACTATGACAAACAATGTTTGAGAAAGTGGATGACAAACAGGGGCTTAACTAAATCAATTAAGAAGCAACCAATAAGAAATCACAACTTGTCATACGTAGAAATGACCAAGCTACTTCAATGCTCGGAGGGAAATCTATAAATAACCCAAAAAGGCATGCAATTCAAATCTCCCCTCTCAAATAGTTATTTCCCCTATTATTCTAGTTGAAGTTGATGGGTAGAAGTTGTGATAAAATTTCGCTTTTTTCACTCAAATGAACAAACTTTCATTTATCTCACAATATATAACTTATACAACAGTGCTATTCTCTCTCATAACTCTCTTATACAAACATAGAATTTTCTCTTCTATCCGATAGTTCAAAATACATATCAATATATCTATTTATAGAGAAGCTAAGAAGAGTTAACTTTGTTCCACCTCCTTTAATGGAAGATAAATTCAAAATGATTAAATGACTTTATTTCACCTTCTTTAATTGAAGAAGAGTTCAAAATGATCAAGTAACTCCTTTAATAGCTTTCAGCCAATGACAAGCTTTTCCTTAATCGTGTAAAATTCTTTTATCCAATAAAAACTTTTGCTTAACCAATTTATATTTTGACCAAGTCATATGTTCAGTATCTTGATACTTCTAGAGCTTCTTGATGATTCGTGTGCTTCTTTTTATTTATGGAATTTCCTTGGTCAAGTTTACACTTCTTTTAACATCCCCATTGTAAAAGCCCAAGGTATTTCTCTCTTTATTCATAGGAAAGATTTGTGTATATATACAAGGAGCCCATACTATACTAGGATAGAAATTAGGGCAAGAATTCCAAAACTATTTACTTGACTATTTTAGGAAATAGTCTCTAACACTCCCCCTCAAGTTGGAGCATAGATATTTATCATCCCTAGCTTGTTACAAAGATGATTCACCCGAACCCTATTTAGAGCCTTTGTGAAGATGTCTCCCAATTGTTCTTCTGTTTTCACATACCCCGTAGAAACCAAACCTTGCTGAATCTTCTCACGAACGAAGTGACAATCAATCTCAATGCGTTTTGTTCGTTCATGAAAGACCGGATTAGATGCAATATGAAGTGCAATTTGGTTATCACACCATAACTTAGCCGGTATTGAGGTTTTGAGGCCTACTTCGGTGAGGAACTGATGTATCCACATTATCTCACACACGGACTTAGCCATAGCCCTATATTCTGATTCTGCACTCGAACGTGAAACCACACTCTGCTTCTTGCTTTTCCATGAAATCAAATTTCATCCAACAAATACACAGTAGTCGGATGTAGATCTTCGATCTTCCTTGCATCCTGCCCAGTCAGCATCTGAAAAACATTCAATCCTGGTATGACCATGATTACCATACAGAATCCCTCTTCCAGGTGCTCCTTTTAAGTAGCATAAAATTTGTTCTACAACTCTTCAATGATCAACAGTTGGATAAGACATATACTGACTTACCACACTAACTGAATAGGCAATGTCGGACGAGTCACAGTAAGATAGTTCAACTTTCCAACCAATTTTCTATATCGTTCAGGATCTTCAAGCAATTCACCATCTTTTGTAAGCTGTAAATTTGGAACCATTGGAGTGCTATATGGTTTAGCCCCCAATTTTCCAGTTTCAGTCAGCAAGTCAAGCACATACTTTCTTTGAGATAAGAAGATTCCTTTCTTACTTCTCGTCACCTCAACCCCCAAGAAATATTTTAGTGTGCCTAAATCCTTTGTGTGAAACTGACTGTGAAGAAAGGATTTGAGAGATGAAATACCAGCCTAGTCATTCCCAGTAAGAACAATGTCATCAACATAGACGACTAACAGGATGATACCATTTGCGGACTGCTTATAGAAGACAGAATGATCGGACTTACTCTTCTTTATGCCAAACTTTTCAATAGCTTGACTAAACTTTCCAAACTTGGCTCGAGGACTTTGTTTCAAACCATACAAAGATTTACGAAAATGACAAACTTTTCCATACTCCCTCTGAGCAACAAAGCCAGGTGGTTGCTCCATATAAACCTCCTCCTGAAGATCACCACGAAGGAATGCATTTTTAATGTCTAACTTATGCAGATGCCAATTATACGTGGCTGCAATAGAAATAAATAACCTGACCGACGTAAGTTTAGCAACAGGAGAGAAAGTGTGAGAGTAATCCACCCCATATGTTTGAGCATATTCCTTAGCAACAAGCCGAGCCTTTAATCTATCAATAGTACCATCCGGGTTGACTTTCACTGTAAACACCCATTTACATTCAATAGCCTTTTTACTTGCAGGTAAGTGTACCAAGGTCCAAGTACCATTATCATCTAAAGCATTCATCTCCTCAACCATAGCATTACGCCATCCAGGATGAGATAAGACATCATGAACGGTTTTAAAAATAGTGACAGAGTCAAGAGATGCAACAAAAGAACAAGAGGATAGCGATAAATGGTTATATAACACAAAGGAAGATACTGGATAAGTACATTGACGTTTACCTTTGCGAAGTGCAATAGGAAGGTCATCGCTCGAATTGGGACCTAGATCTGATAACGAAGGAACTGGTGCAGGACATAAAGCAGGAGGCGGAGGAACAAGGTCCGGATCAGGAGCAGTGAGTTGTTGGCGGCGAGAGTAAACATGTGTTATAGGAGGCTTAGTAGTAGCCGAGGAAGGAGGATCAGAACTCGAGGATGTACAAGTGTAGGTTAATAGATCATCATCCTCCCACATACTAATAGAACTTGAGGATGAAGCAAACGGTATTTGTTCTAGAAATGTGACATTAGCAGACACAATATACCTGTTAAGATTAGGACAGTAATATCGATATCCTTTTTGCACACGAGAATAGCCAAGGAATATACACTCTAGAGACTTGGGATCAAGTTTTGTAATTTGAGGTCGAACATCCCGAACAAAACAAGTGCGACCAAATGTCTAAGGTTCAATAGGAAATAAGGACTTGTGAGGAAAGAGGACATGAAATGGAGTCTCACCGGATATAACGGAGGACGACATTCGGTTAATCAGAAAACAGGCAGTAGAGACGGCATCGACTCAAAAATGTTTAGGGACCTGCATTTGAAATGACAAAGCTCTGGCAATTTCAAGAAGATGTCTATTTTTTCTTTCAGCAACTCCATTTTGAGATGGTGATCGACATAAGAAGTTTGATGGATAATCCCATGTTGAGCCATATAATTATGGAAGTGTTCTGACAAATATTCCTTAGCATTATCACTTCTCAAAGTTTGTACATGAACAATAAATTGAGTTTTGATTTTAGCACAAAATGCTGTAAAATGCGAGAATAGTATTGAACGATTTTTCATTAAAAATAACCATGTCATACGAGAATAATCGTCAACAAAGGTAACAAAATATTTAAACCCAGATTTTGACACAACAGGACACGGACCTCAAACATCGGAGTGAACTAACTCAAAAGGAGCATTAGCTCTTTTATTGACTCTAGGACTAGAGTTCAAACGATGGTGTTTGGCAAACTGACACGACTCACAATTTAATGAAGATAAGCTAGAAAACTGTTGATAAAGTTTCTTTAACACAGGCAATGAAGGATGACCGAGCCGACAATGTGTTTCAAAAGGGTCACAACTCCAGAACATGCAACTGACTTAGGTGTTTGTATATCAAGAATGTAGAGGCCTCCAGACTCGTGTCCTTTACCAATAATCCTCTTCATCTACTCCTATCACAGCCATTGCAAATTTAGGTAAAATGAACACATGCCTTGTTTCTTCATCTTCCAAATGGGTCCTTACTCCTCCGGGCCGGACTGAAACCCTAGGTGACGAGAAGAAAGCTGGGTTGAATGACAGCTCCGGAGAAGGAGACCGGTGGTGGCTCTGATACCATGTAAAAGCCCAAGTTATTTCTCTCTTTATTCATGGGAAAGATTTGTATATATATATAAGGAGCCCATACTATACTTGGATAGAAATTAGGGCAAAAATTCCAAAACTATTTACTTGACTATTTTAGGAAATAGTCTCTAACACTCATAAACTTGACAATCAGGGTCATCCCTATGGCAAGACTTTCGGAGTCAAAAGGGGAATGCTTTACAAAAACGAGCAAAAAACAAAATAAGAGATCATATATAAATACGAGCACGAACCTAAACTGAGAAAATAGAGAATAGTGGAAGAAGAGCAGAATCACCAGTCGTAGAAATATGTCTGCAAAACAGAAGATATATGCAAGAAGTAGAGAAGATGGTGATAAGAAGGATGTATTTATATGTTCAGACAAAAAGTTTAAAACGTCGATTGAACCAGAAAAAGATCTAGGCCACTCAAAAGTTTTTCGCAATCATAGTTGTCAAAGGCCAGCAGGCGCCGACTAAATTTTGAAATTGAACGGATGAGATCAAACTTGGGCCACACGTGCTTTAAGTACTTACAGGCACTACCCTAGAAAACCATAAAAAGGATCCCTGTAGCATACGCTAAAAACCTTTAACAATCATAGCATATCCTTTCAAAAAAAGGGCAAACGTCACACACAATTAAGAAAAGATATTTGCGAGAACCCAAGGTT
>CM032644.1:13906513-13983335 GCA_019097785.1 Fraxinus excelsior
AACAACACTATATAAATACAATTAATGACATATTCATTCGTAACTTTTACAAATTAACATAGCTCAGTTTAAAAACACATAAATAATAAGTTCTCCAATAAAATTAATTCAATTAACACAAATATCAAAAAGTAGATACTAATATTAAAACATTGATTATTCATATTAATAATTCATTTGCTTCAAGCAGTCTGTATAAAGAAAACGAAATATAAATTAAAAGTTATCAAAAAAAAAATATTTTTTAAGTATTGGTAATACTTACCAACTATTTGATTTAATCATCAATTGCTTGACTTGTCATAGTAAGAAACTCTACAAGTATCTCTCTATTATATAAAGTGGCTATGTAACAGAGATTAACAGAAATTCTTGTGTTTAACAGAAATTCTTGTGTTCATTAACAGAAGTTCATGTTCTCTGTTAAGTTTAAGTATGTTAGGAACGTGCAATTAAGGCTGCAATTTATTAAGAATGTTAGGAACTAATCTGTCTGCAGGTATTCCATGATCATAGAAACTGAAAATTGAATACCCGAAAATATGAAGTAGAAGTCTGCTGGAATTCCATGATCACACAGAAACTGAAAACTCACTACCCGGAAATAAGCAATTAAGGCTGAAACTGAATAATTTATTACCTGTCTGACCATATGGAGAAGAAGAAAGATTTACAATAGTCTATTCGCATACTGCCTGCACTATGCCTCGTAGAAGCTTATTGAGTCTGATACATTGTGATGGCTGGTGAGGTGATGTGTTAAACTGAAAATTGAGAAATTTAAAACAATCGATAGCTGGGCTTGAAAGATTTCAGTATAAATTGTTAGTTCAGATCAGAGAAAGTAATTATACATCAATAGGTGGTGAAGGGCCTGGGAGAAACATTAGTGGGAGCTTATCCAGGTCGTGCTTTGAGTTTCATGTCCAAGAAAAACAACCTCGACTCTCCTCAGGTAAATCGAAGACTTTGATCTCATACTTGAAATATCGGCGCTGCAGATCACCATCGCAAACGATGGCTTTCCCATCTCGAAATCCACCCCAATCAGCTTCAATAACCAACAAAGAAGAGGACCCATAAGCTTACCCACCTTTCCCGACCATTTTTCAAGCGTAGTACCACCGGAAAATCTCCCAAAATCCACCCCAATCAGCTTCAATAACCAACAAAGAAGAGAACCCATGAGCTTATCCACCTTTCCCGACCATTATTGAGCCGTAATACCACCGAAACATTTGCATCCTTAAGCCATTAACTGATCGCCCTCCCCTCTCTCCTCTCCTCTCTGGTTCGATTATTAGAGAAGAGGGGAGTAAATTTCTATTTTGACCCCAAAATTGCCCATGAAGCCCAATTTTGAAGATTTGTTTGATTTCAGTCCTAAAGCTTTTTGTTTTACTTAAGTTAGTCCTCTAATTTAGAACAATTTACTTTGAGCCCTTGGATTTTAAATTTCATTTTCATAAATTTTCAATTAAGCCCCTGGACTTTATTTTTATTATTTTAATTATTTATTTCAGTCCTGAAGTATCTTTTATAGACATACCATTTCCAGAAGTTCGTATTTCCCACATTTAGTCCACAAAGTTTGAAAAAGTCTATTTCAGTCGTTAAACTTTTCAATTTCCATTTTCAATTAAGTCCCTAAACTTTATGTAATCATTTTAAAACTTTAAAATTTCGAAATACTAATTTAAACTTTTTTTTTTTGGCTAGCCAAAACGTATAAACGAATAGGAGATTGAGGTTTTCAATCCGCTTCATTTTTCACGAAACTCGAGAAAATTGAGGTAAACTCCCCACTATTAATTTGTTTAAATTATAATTGCATGTTTTATGTGAATTTACGTGATTTATATACATTAATGCATGGGATGAGAATATGTCACATGAAAAATATGATATTGTTATGTTTGGCATGACCTATATGCTTTAATGCATGAGATGTTACTGTTTGTATTTAATTTTTTGGATTGGGCTGGGTAGCGATCTAAGTGTTGGGCCGTGGGTATTGTTATGTTTTCCCGCAGTCAGTCCCCTAATGTAGAACATTTTACTTTCAGTCCTTAAATTTTCAAATACAGTTTCATAAATTTTCAATTAAGCCCCTGAACTTTGTTTTTATTATTTTAAGTATTTATTTTAGTCCCAAAGTTTATGTTATAGACAAAACAACTCCGCAGTTCTTATTTCCCACAGTTAGTCCACAAATTTTGAAAAAGTTAATTTCAGTCCTTAAACTTTTCAATTTCCACTTTTCACAAATTTCCAATTAGGTCCCTAAACTTTATTTTATCATTTTTAAATTTTTAAATTCCGAAATACTAATTTAAACTTTTTTTCTATTTTGGCTAGAAGAAACGTACGAACGAATAGGAGATTGAGGTTTTCTATCCGCTTCACTATTCACGGAACTCGAGAAAATTGAGGTAAACTTGCCACCATTAATTAGTTTAAATTATAAATGCATGTTTTATGTGAATTTACGTGATTTATATACTTTAATGCATGAACTTTAAAATAGATATGATTATAATGCTTACGAAAATTGTTTCTCACCGAAAGTTATCTGGACAAATTTGTCGTGAATGTTTTAGACCACAAAACTAATAGAAGAACCTTGTAGATGTCATTGCAATCTATTCTCATCAAAAACTTGAGGAAAATTAATAACCAAAATCTTGAATTGAACGGTCGGAGTAAAATGAATTTGATGATTACAGTGTAAGAAAGAAATAAGTTGGCGGTACGGTGGAGTCACTGTTGTTGGCTACCCTCCTTCCCAAATTGCCCCTCTCTTCCTCTATCTGGTTCGAATATTGAACAGATAGAGAGGGGGGTGTTATATTTTGTTTTATTTTTATTGTGAAATTGCCCCTGAAGCCCAAGTTTTTAAAGTTTTTTTATTTCAGTCCCAAAGGTTTCGGTCATTTATGAAATTATCCCTAGAGTTTATGTTTTTCTGCAGTCAGTCCCATAATTTAGAACATTTTACTTTCAGTCTTTAAATTTTCAAATATAGTTTCATAAATTTTCAATTAAGCCCTTGAACTTTATTTTTATTATTTTAAGTATTTATTTTAGTCCCAAGGTTTATGTTATAGACAAAACATCTCCTGAAGTTCTTATTTCCCACAGTTAGTCCACAAATTTTGAAAAACTATATTTCAGTCCTTAAACTTTTCAATTTCCCCTCTCTTCCTTTATCTGGTTCGAATATTGAATAGATAGAGAGGGGGTGTTATATTTTGTTTTATTTTTATTGTGAAATTGCCCCTGAAGCCCAAGTTTTTAAAGTTTTTTTATTTCAGTCCCAAATGTTTCGGTCATTTATGAAACTATCCCTAGAGTTCATGTTTCTCTGCAGTCAGTCCCATAATTTAGAACATTTTACTTTCAGTCTTTAAATTTTCAAATATAGTTTCATAAATTTCCAATTAAGCCCTTGAACTTTATTTTTATTATTTTAAGTATTTATTTTAGTCCCAAGGTTTATGTTATAGACAAAACATCTCCTGAAGTTCTTATTTCCCACAGTTAGTCCACAAATTTTGAAAAAGTATATTTCAGTCCTTAAACTTTTCAATTTCCACTTTTCATAAATTTCCAATTAAATCCCTAAAGTTTATTTTATCATTTTGAAACTTTTAAATTCCGAAATACTAATTCAAACTTATTTTCTATTTTGGCTAGACGAAACGTACGAACGAATAGGAGATTGAGGTTTTCTATCCGCTTTACTATTCACGGAACTTGAGAAAATTGAGGTAAACTTTCCAGCATTAATTAGTTTAAATTACAAATGCATGTTTTATGTGAATTTACGTGATTTATATACTTTAATGCATAAACTTTAAAATAGATAAGATTATAACGCTTACGAAAATTGTTTTTCACCGAAAGTTATCCGGACAAATTTGTCGTGAATGTTTTAGACCACAAAACTAATAGAAGAACCTTGTAGATGTCATTGCAATCTATTCTCATCAAAAACTTGACGAAAATTAATAACTAAAGTTTTGAATTCAACGGTCGGAGTAAAATGAATTTGATGATTACAGTGTAATGAAGAAATAAGTGAGGGGGTAAATATTAATTCGTAATTATAAAACTATTTGAATTAATACCTTTGTAATGGGACTAAAAACTCTAATAAATGGAAAATGCAAGTACATGAGAATATTGTGGTGTACTTAATTAAATTTGTAGTGGTAATAGAATTACCTTAACTGAAAACTCTCAAAGTCATCTATTCTGATATGTGTCTTTACTATTCCGCCATTAGACCTATCAAACGGTCCAAAAAGGCCCCTGAGCAAACACAGAGAAACACGTAGCCTAGAGAGAGGACGTAAAAGCCGGTGGGAAAGGATTCTCAACCAATGAATTATGATAAGATGAATTAATGACGTGGCATAAGGAATTTGATGTTCCGCCTAAAAATTAACAAAAAAAACAAAAAAAATCATAACATCCAAATTAAAAATTAGTAGAGAAATATTTTAAAATAATTAGTTGAGAAATAGTTGATAGTTGCTTAGAATAGGGAATTAAATTTGGCAAATAGTTTAAAAAACATTTTTTGAATGTCAAATTGAAATATGGGTTTGTTAGTTTCCAATTTCATAGTATTTTATCATTTGATTATTTATTTAATTGAGCATATGAAATAACTATAACTTATTTCTTTCATCTTTGCTTGCGTAGAACAGTATCTACCAGTACAAACAATCATTTCCTTCGTTAACATAATGAGAAGTGGTAAGATTCTGTAAATAATTTTTAAAAAAAATTACAAACATAAAATATAAACTTATGTGAAATTTAAGCTTGTGAACTATTTTTTGAAGATCATGGTAAACAACATGTAAAGAGAATCCTCTATAGAGATTTACCAGAGGAGAAAAAGGAGGAGATTCGTAGAAAACAAAGAGAAAGATATGCTAAACAAAAAGCATCGAAAAAGAACTTCATTCATATAAATGATTTCAATACATCCGGTGATGATCAAACGACTACGTCAATTGTTCGATATTCAACCAATGATGTACAATATACAGACAACATTCAAGACTTTAGTGTTGTTCAAAAAGCATCAAAGAGACAGCGGAACACTGATGTTCATAGTGATATCGTTGAAAAAGATTCGTCTCGTGAAGTATGTATTCTTCCTGGTGTTGAAGTCTGTGTCATTAATTCAGAGACAAATTCAACCACAAATAATGTTTCCAAATCTTCTAATCAACTCTTTATCCAGCAGGTTCTCCTCTAATCATTTTTCTATTTTCTTATTCAACCATCATTCTATTAGTTTCCTCTGAGATTTTGGAATATATTATACAAATAGGATCCATATGTCGTTCGAGAGGAGTCGAGCTATGATACAAATATGCCGACATCTTCTAGGGGTAAGAAACAAATGTAAAATTAGTTGGTTCTTTGAATTCAGTCATCAAATATTGCTATTGTATCAGTAATGTCCTTACTCAGATAATTCAAACAACATGACAAGCTTGCTTATGTTGCGTTATTTTCATTTTTCAAATAGGTGAGTCACATCAAGTTTCTATCAGATTTAGACAATTGATGAAGGTAGTACCATCTGAAGCATATTCTCTGCCATTAGTACCCAGCTGCATACATTGTAAAGCAAAGCGATTCCACCATGAAACAACTGGCTTCTGCTGTGCTGATAGAACAATTTCTTTAGCCACAAATGATGTTCCTGATAAGCTTTATTCGTTGTTCACCTCCAACACAGATGAATTTGCACATTTCAGGACATATATTCGAACTTATAATAACAAGTTCGCTTTCACATCTTTCGGAGTGAAATTTGATAAAGATCTTTGTCAGAGAAATAAAGGAATCTATACTTTCAGAACTCAGGGACAGATCTATCACTATATCAATGATTTGATTCCTTCAAATGGTTGCCCTTCTTATCTCCAGTTGTATTTCTATGAGACAGAACATGGATTAGAAAATCACGTTTATGATTCAAACAGAATGGATCCATTAATTGTAACTCAACTCATCGATATTCTTCGCATTAATCCATATTCTGTTTTTTCTTCGCTCTCTTGGTGATTTTCCAAATTTGGAAAATAGAATCATTCATATAAGATCAGATGCTGGCCTAGATCAACGTGTATTCAATGCTCCCACATCTTCACAAGTTGCAGCAATATGGGTAGAAAATGACGGTCAAGATCAACTAAAAGGACGTGACATTTTTGTCTTTAACCATTCTGGTGGAAGTCATATAGTTCAATACTATTTTGGGTGTTATGATCCATTGCAATATCCATTGTTATTTCCATGTGGCGACGTTGGTTGGCATCAAGGGATTCAAAGGGTCAGTAGAGGAAGGAGATCTGCATATAACGAAACAAACCAATCAATAAATCCTGAACAATCAGAGACCGCAGAGGAATTACTTGCAAGAGAACAACTAGGTTAGATTGCAATATTAATACTCAAAAATTTCATTTAGTATGTACGTCCAACTCAATAACCTTTCATTTACATTCAATTTTTGTAGCATTAAACAGAAGAAGGAAGGACCCAGTTGTTTCATGCCGTGAATATTATTGCTACAAATTGCAAATCAGAGAAAATGCCAGATCAATTCTGCTACTTTCTGGTCGACTAATGCAACAATTTGTAGTAGATATGTACGTTAAGATCGAAACGTCAAGATTGGATTATTTAAGGAAGCAACAACAACATATTAGATCAGAGTTATATCAAGGTATTGTTGATACAATTACGCTTGGGGAAAGAAACGCTTCTAATGTTGGAAAACGGATTATACTGCCTTCATCATTTATTGGAGGTCCAAGAGACATGAGAAAAAGATATATGGAAGCAATGGCTTTAGTTCAATGCTACGGCAAACCGGACATTTTCTTAACGATGACTGCAATCCAAATTGGAAAGAAATTACAAATGAACTAAATCCACAAGAGGAGGGTCAGAATCGACCTGATTTGGTTGCTCAAGTCTTCCGTGCAAAATTAGAAGAATTAAAGGATCAATTATTCAAGAGAAAAATATTTGGTAAAGTCTCGGCATATGTCTACGTCATTGAGCATCAAAAGAGAGGTCTTCCACATGCGCATTTCTTAATTATCTTACAAAAGGATTGGAAGGTCTATGCACCAGAATCTTTTGACGAGATCGTATCAGTAGAGATACCTGATAAAAATACAAACTTGCACTTGCATAATGCTGTTGTAAAGCATATGATGCATGGACCATGTGGAGTCTTCAACCCATCAAATGTTTGCATGAAAAAAAATGGTCGTTGCAAAAGTAATTACCCAAAGAATTACGCATCTGCTACAACTGTTGGAAATGATTCATTTCCAATATATAGGCGTTCTAACGATGGAATAGTTGTCAAAGTCAGAGGCAAAAATTTAGATAATTGTTGGGTTGTTCCATGTAATCCATATCTGCTTGCAACATTTGACTGTCACATTAATGTCGAGATTTGTTCTATGATAAAAGCAGTCAAATATCTTTATAAATACATTTATAAAGGACATGATCGAGTTGCGTTCAACTTGATTTCTGAACAACGCAATCAACAAATTGATGAAATCCAACAATTCCAATCAGCTCGATGGATTGCTCCCCCTGAAGCTATGTGGAGGATATATGGCTTTACTATTAATGAAATGTACCCAGCAGTGTATAGTTTACATTTACATCTGGAAGATCAACACCCAGTGACTTTCCGAGCAAATGACGATCTAAACAATGTTGTTAACTTAGATCGTTCTAGAAAATCGATGTTAACACAGTTCTTTGCATTAAATCGAGTAGACGAGAACGCAAAAACATTATTGTATAAAGAATTTCCAGAATATTATGTTTGGAGCCAACAAAACAAGGATTGGACTCCTCGGAAAAAAAAAACCGTTATAGGCTGTATTGTTACAGCAAATCCATTTGAAGGCGAGAGGTATTATCTGCGAATATTGCTAAACCATGTAAGAGGACCTTTGTCGTTTGAAAATCTTAGGATAGTTGATGGTGTTGTGGCCCCAACATTTCGTGAAGCAGCAACATTGTATGGATTGCTACAGAGAGACAGCAGCTTAGAAGATTGTTTAAACGAAGCAACTCTATATCAGATGCCTTCAACTTTGAGACGGTTATTTGCAACAATATTGGTTTATTGTAATCCAACCAATCCAATGGAGCTTTGGGAACGTTTTGAGCAAGATATGTCAGTTGATTTCAAATCAACAGAAGATACTATATCAAATGTAAGAACCCAAGTATTGTGGTCAATCTCTTTTACAATTGAATCAATGGGGAAAGACATTAATTCCTACAATCTTCTTGATGGGGACATTTGCTTCGATGAAGAGGAATATAAATCTAGAGAAATCGATGACGAATTGGCTGTTGAAATTCCAGAAACGGATATCGCTGCATCACAATATCTTAATAGTGAACAACAACATGCCTATAATGCAGTATTGGAAAAAGTATTTGCAAACCAAAATGCAGCATTCTTTGTAGATGGCCCAGGTGGGACGGGAAAAACATTCATGTACAAAGCACTTCTCGCAACAGTACGATCAAGAAAATTAGTAGCACTTGCAACTGCTTCATCAGGTGTTGCTGCATCTATTCTTCCGGGAAGTCGAACAGCACACTCACGCTTTAAGCTTCCACTTGATACTGACGAAAGAAGCACATGCTGTGTCAGCAAACAAAGTGCACTGGCAAACCTACTACGTGCAGCAAAATTAATAATTTGGGATGAGGCTCCCATGACGAGAAAACAACACATAGAAGCATTAGATAAAATGCTACGAGATATCAATGATTCAGATGTAGCATTCGGTGGCAATGTTGTTGTTTTCGGTGGAGATTTTCGACAAGTTCTGCCTGTCGTTCGTAAAGGAACAAGACAACAACAAGTAAATTCCAGTTTGGTTTATTCATATTTGTGGCCTACGTTGATTAAGTTCCGATTAAAAGAAAATATGCGAGCAAGACTAGATCCAGATTTTTCAGATTATGTGTTAGAAACAGGAAATTGAATGCCGCCAAATACAATCGATGAAACCATAAAAATACCAAATAGGATGCTTGTTCCCTATGATGATGACAACACTTCTTTAGATAATTTGATACAAGATGTTTTTCACGATATTCATGAATATTCAATAAATATTTCATCTATGATGAATCGAGCCATATTAACACCGAAGAATGGTTATGTTGATGAAATAAATGCATTGTTGATTCATAGATTTCCAGGTGAAATACATCGATATTACAGCTTCGATGAGACAACAGATGCATCTGAACAATTAGTTATGGAAGATTTCTTAAATACTCTAACCCCAAACGGACTTCCGCCACACGAATTATTACTAAAGAAAAAATGTTCCATAATGCTCTTTAGAAACATTAATCCTTCAGAAGGCCTATGCAATGGAACCCGTTTGATTTGTCGGGGTTTTGATCGAAATGTCATAGATGCAGAAATTGCAATTGGACACCATATTGGAAAAAGAATATTCATTCCAAGGATACCATTTTTACCAAATGTTGAAGAAAATAGTGGTTTTCCATTCAAACGAACTCAGTTCCCTATAAGATTAAGTTTCGCAATGACTATAAATAAGTCACAAGGCCAGACATTGGATTATGTAGGGATTTATTTACCTCAACCTATTTTTTCACATGGTCAATTATATGTGGCTTTATCGAGGGCAAAGACAGCATCTGCGGTCAGGATTCTTATACGACCACTGTCCACAGAACAACGTGAAAAGAACACCACAAAAAATATTGTGTCCACGGAATTACTTACATTATCATGTTTAAATTAATGTTATTCAGGTAACTACATTTCATTGTATGCTCTCAATTTATTGTGTACTATAGTATTTTTCTCCATATATATCTAATATTTAATCATTTAATTAAAACTCTTCAGCAGTTGTTTTAGTAGTTTATGAATTTAAACTAAGATTTGTTACACTTACAAATCTAATATTTTTGTATCAGAAAACGGAAAAAATGTGGACGGTGCACACATCAATAAATGATATCACTCCAAATACAAAAAACTGGAAGATTAAGATGATCGTTGCGGAGAAGTCACCTAAGCGAACAAGCCAACGCACAACGATGAAGTACCAAAATTTGACATTAATTGATCAAGAGGTATGATATTTGTTAGCCTATATTATGTTTCCAATTATCAATATCCTCTGAAATCAGAGGTTCTTTAATTATATCGTATTACATAAAAATATTAACTACATTGTACTTATTTAACTCTCTTTTCAAAACATATTTTGTATAAAAAAAAAAAGGATACTTAAATCATTTAAAAAATTCAGTACAGCAAAACAATCAACATAACTTTATACAATACACTATTAATCACAATTACTTTTATTCATCGTATAGGGTAATCGAGTGCAGGCGGCAATGTTCGGCGCTGATATTGACCCCCGGACCGACACTTTACAAATTTTACACTCATATTATATCATCAATGCATATGTCAAACCAGTAGATCCGAAGTACAAAATTGGAGAATACAAATATCAGTGGATTCTGAATTCAAAAACAATAATAGAAGATGTTCCACACAACGAAGACAAAATAGATATCCCGAAATATGAGATCGTCCCATTCAAGGATTTAGAGGCTCATAGAGGGTCGATTGGAGAAATAGGTAATTTAATTTAAATTTCAGTACAAATTTCTTATCAACATAAATTAACATTTCATATTTAAAATATTTAGCTATTTTAGCTGTTGCAATAAAAATTAACCCAACTAAAGAGGTAATGACGACATTTGGACCAACAACAATTCAAGAGATATATGTTGTCGATGAAAGGTAAAAAAATCTTATAACTTCTCTCTCCTTTCCAATATTAATTCAAGAATATTTTATTAATACTTTTAGTAATTTCAATTTTGTAGCTTGAACCCAATATGTTTGACCATGTGGGGTCGATTCGTCCAAGAAGAATATCAGAAAATATCAGATATTATTGAAGATAAGCCAATAATACTTGGAACAAAAATATCTGTTGGATCATATAACAGTATTTACAATAATAACGAATGTGGCATATTTTTCCATACTGCATATACTTGCACTAAAACCAATCTCAATTTCAACAAAGGTTTGTCTCTCTTATCACGTCCGTCAAGTACCTTTATAATCAATCCCCTTCTTCCTCAGGCAACTGCAATGAAGCAATGGTAATTCTCGTCAATTAAAAAGTAGATATTAATACATTAATATCAAACATAATCATATGATGTATATAATTTACATAAATATTCCATTTCCTTGCATTATTCTTCTTTTCTGATTTCAAGGGCGGAGAACAATGATTCGATAATCAAAACTATCATTGCAAGATCTTTGACATACCCATCTACAACACTTTCATCTGTTGGTATTCGAGAAATAGTGAAGATTTGTGATGTGACAGATTTGATTAAGGGCTTACAACCCACAGCGGTAAATATTATTTTATTAGCAATTCATCATAAAATTCACGCAAACATTCATTCTAAAAATTTGTTATGATTTAATATAGAAAGCAAAAATTTGGATAAAGGCAAAGGTAAATGTCAATGAGTTTGCTCAAGTATTTTGTTACATGTCATGTGTTGCCTGTAATAGAGGAACTGGATATAAATACAGTGAAACCTTCGTTTGTATATATTGCAAAAGCCAAGGGATCAGCCAACCGCGGTATGTATCTTACAATTTTCATTTCAAATACATATCTTATTTCATTTACAATTTAACAACATTGAAATACGAATTAATATATTGAACGCATTTAAAGTGCAAGAGCGTATGTCGAACTGGACGACAACACTGGAAAGTTAGCAGCTACTTTGTTTGGTGAAATAGCGGAACATACACTTGGTTGTTCAGCAATTCAATTGATGGAAAATGTTGGGGAGGTATCTCTTTAATTTTTTTTTTTCAAACTTTGGTTACATTACAAACAGTTATTTAAGATATATATAAATGAGTTTTATATTAATTATGTAAACCTATACAAAATTTAATTTGCAGGAAGATCAACAATATGTTAAAAGCGTTGCAGAGAAATTATCAAAAAAAATCTGGAACCTTCAACTTTTTGTAGATCCAGAAAAATTGAACTAGAAAAAATATAGACATTTCAATGTCCTCTCTGTTGAAGCAGTGCAAGATGAGGAAAATGCAGGATCGTCATCTTAGAATCAAAATGATCTCAAACACAATTCAGAAAACTATTGACCTATGTTTATTCAGAGGACCATTTCACAGATTCCATTCACGCTATTCTTTTAATATATCACGTGTAATTACTTATCAATTACATCGACTGTTACTTAATTATCCAAAACAATTACATCTTTATTAATAAAACATTTTTTCACGAGAAAATAAATTATATGAACTAAGCAAACGTGCATTGCACGTTACTTTCACCTAATTATATTAATAATACTGAATATTAAATTTATTTTTTACATATATAATAATAATAATTATTTAATTAATTAAAGAATGGAAGAGGAACTGGCAAACTGTGAGAATCATCATCTCGTATATAATAATTTCACACTATTGTACTCTACTGATATGAATTTTATTTCAAATGAAAGTTTTTAAAAGTTTATAAGAATTTTAAAATAAAAATAATATAAAAGTGTACAGAAAATTTTCACTAATTTCACACAATTCTAGAAATTCCATGAATTTCAGAAGTTACAACTCAAATTCAAAAGTCGCAATTGAATATACGTCTTCAAACGGCACCCCGCCTCGCTTCCTCCGCCCCCCAAACTCTGTACATTTTGGATTCATTTGCACTTTCCATATTCAAAATCCACCGCCGTTCCATACAATTATACAATTCCAGCCACTTTCTCTCGGCGAAGCTCCGACGTTGCAATAATGTCTCAATCCCTCAATCTCTTCATTTCCACCTCATACTCTCCCAAACCACTCAACCAATACTTCTCCAAAAAGTTAAGTTTTAACTGGAACCGAATTGAACCTCACAAAACCCGTCAAAAAGCCGCTCTCACTATCAAAGCCTCGGTTTCGGATTCGAATCAGTCTGTTCTAACCTCGGATAATGGTACAGGCGGGGTGTTATCCGCTACGCCGCAGGATTATGCTACTTATGCTGCGCCGGCGGTGGCTGATCCAAGCGCAATTGAGGTTGATGCGGTGACGGAGGCGGAATTGAAGGAGAATGGGTTTCGGAGCACGAGGAGGACAAAATTGATATGTACTATCGGTCCGGTCACGTGCGGGGCGGAGCAGCTGGAGGCGCTGGCAGTGGGCGGAATGAATGTGGCGAGGATTAATATGTGCCATGGCACGCGTGAGTGGCATCGGGAAGTAATTCAGCGTGTCAGGAGACTGAATGAGGAAAAGGGTTATGCGGTGGCCATCATGATGGACACTGAGGGGAGCGAGATTCACATGGGGGATCTTGGCGGTGCCTCCTCCGCCAAGGCTGAGGTACATTACAAATTCACTGGAATGTTTATTTTATGCTTTTAATATAATAAATTTGGTGGTGCGACAGCAGGCAAAGTGTAATTACGGAAACAACGTGAAATTATTTTAATATGGTTTGTAATTCATGGTTCCTGTTGGTGAAATAACCTGGTAAAAGTGCAACCGGAGCTGGTGATTTTTACGGGCTTTAGATGTAATGCTTTTTAAAAAGTAATCTCGTGTATGGATTTTCTTATCTAAATTAATTTATTTACCAGCTTCCTTGAAAATTAATTGTGGAGTGTGATAGTGAGTAATTTTGATCTTTTTACCGACTCCACTAAGCTGAGGCATGTTTATAAGTAGTTTTGTATTTTCTTGGCCAAATTATTTAGTGTTTGTCTACAAATTATAGAATAATGCTATTTAGGTCCAATGTGGTTATAACACCAGTCTAGGTAGCGCTAATATGATATTAAATGATAAGTACATTTAAATAAGTCATTTAATTCTACATTTCATTTAGTCTATCACCTAATATCACCACCTAATACCACCTAGACGGGTGTTATAACCCCAGTAGGACTAAATAATGTTACTCCTAATTATATGCTTCTAAATCTATCCCTTGAAAGTCTAGTTAGAGAAATTGTGAAGCTATGAATGAAAAAGATTTTCGGTTGATATTTGTTAGACCTCACAAGGAAGTCCGCAGATTCAACCAGTCATCAACGAAACATAAAATAGCACGCAAGGAGAGCAAAGAGACGGAAGGCTTGTATAAAGATCTCAAACCATTCGGCAACTAAAGATTGGCAATAAGGAGTACATGGGCAAGTAAATAAAGTGTGACTCTTAGGGCCTGTTTGTATCCCATTTTGGGAGAAGAATAGAGTTTTGAATATTATTTTTTGGAGAATGTGTGGTTGAAAAGTAAAATAATTTTATTGGTTTGTGTGTAGAATGGTGGAGATTGTTTACTATAGCAAACAATGTTTGAGAAAGTGGATGACAAACAGGGGCTTAACTAAATCAATTAAGAAGCAACCAATAAGAAAGCACAACTTGTCATACGTAGAAATGACCAAGCTACTTAAATGCTCGGAGGGAAATCTATAAATAACCCAAAAAGGCATGCAATTCAAATATCCCCCTCTCAAATAGTTATTTCCCCTATTATTCTAGTTGAAGTTGATGGGTAGAAGTTGTGATAAAATTTCATTTTTTTCACTCAAATGAACAAACTTTCATTTATCTCACAATATATAACTTATACAACAGTGCAATTCTCTCTCATAACTCTCTTATACAAACATAGAATTTTCTCTTCTATTCGATAGTTCAAAATACATATCAATATATCTATTTATAGAGAAGCTAAGAAGAGTTAACTTTGTTCCACCTCCTTTAATGGAAGATAAATTCAAAATGATTAAATAACTTTATTTCACCTTCTTTAATTGAAGAAGAGTTCGAAATGATCAAGTAACTCCTTTAATAGCTTTCAGCCAATGACAAGCTTTTCCTTAATCTTGTAAAATTCTTCTATCCAATAAAAACTTTTGCTTAACCAATTTATATTTTGACCAAGTCATATGTTCAGTATCTTGATACTTCTAGAGCTTCTTGATGATTCTTGTGCTTCTTTTTATTTATGGAATTTCCTTGGTCAAGTTTACACTTCTTTCAACATCCCCATTGTAAAAGCCCAAGGTATTTCTCTCTTTATTCATAGGGAAGATTTGTGTATATATACAAAGAGCCCATACTATACTAGGATAGAAATTAGGGCAAGAATTCCAAAACTATTTACTTGACTATTTTAGGAAATAGTCTCTAACACCCCCCCCTCAAGCTGGAGCATAGATATTTATCATCCTCAACTTATTACAAAGATGATTCACCCGAACCCTATTTAGAGCCTTTGTGAAGATGTCTCCCAATTGTTCTCCTGTTTTCACATACCCGGTAGAAATTGAACCTTGCTGAATCTTCTCACGAACGAAGTGACAATCAATCTCAATGTGTTTTGTTCGTTCATGAAAGACCGGATTAGATGCAATATGAAGTGCAATTTGGTTATCACACCATAACTTAGCCGGTATTGAGGTTTTGAGGCCTACTTCGGTGAGGAGCTGATGTATCCACATTATCTCACACACGGACTTAGCCATAGCCTTATATTCTGATTCTGCACTCGAACGTGAAACCACACTCTGCTTCTTGCTTTTCCATGAAATCAAATTTCCTCCAGCAAATACACAGTAGTCGGATGTAGATCTTCGATCTTCCTTGGATCCTGCCCAGTCAGCATCTGAAAAACATTCAATCCTGGTATGACCATGATTGCCATACAGAATCCCTCTCCCAGGTGCTCCTTTTAAGTAGCATAAAATTTGTTCTACAACTCTCCAATGATCAACAGTTGGGTAAGACAAATACTGACTTACCATACTAACTGAATAGGCAATGTCTGGACGAGTCACGGTAAGATAGTTTAACTTTCCAACCAATTTTAATATCGTTCAGGATCTTCAAGCAATTCACCATCTTTTGTAAGCTATAAATTTGGAACCATTAGAGTGCTATATGGTTTAGCCCCCAATTTTCCAGTTTCAGTCAACAAGTCAAGCACGTACTTTCTTTGAGATAAGAAGATTCCTTTCTTACTTCTCGTCACCTCAACCCCCAAGAAATACTTTAGTGTGCCTAAATCCTTTGTGTGAAACTGACCGTGAAGAAAGGATTTGAGAGATGAAATACCAGCCGAGTCACTCCCAGTAAGAACAATGTCATCAACATAGACGAGTAACAGGATGATACCAGTTGCGGACTGCTTATAGAAGACAGAATGATCGGACTTACTCTTCTTCATGCTAAACTTTTCAATAGCTTGACTAAATTTTCCAAACTTGGCTCGAGGACTTTGTTTCAAACCATACAAAGATTTACGAAGATGACAAACTTTTCCATACTCTCCCTGAGCAACAAAGCCAAGTGGTTGCTCCATATAAACCTCCTCCTGAAGATCACCACGAAGGAATGTATTTTTAATGTCTAACTGATGCAGATGCCAATTATACGTGGCTGCCATAGAAATAAATAACTTGACCGACGTAAGTTTAGCAACAGGAGAGAAAGTGTCAGAGTAATCCACCCCATATGTTTGAGCATATCCCTTAGCAACAAGCCGAGCTTTTAATCTAGCAATAGTACCATCCGAGTTGACTTTCACTGTAAACACCCATTTACATCCAATAGCCTTTTTACTTGCAGGTAAGTGTACCAAGGTCTAAGTACCATTGTCATCTAAAGCATTCATCTCCTCAATCATAGCATTACGCCATCCAGGATGAGATAAGGCATCATGAACAGTTTTAGGAATAGTGACAGAGTCAAGAGATGCAACAAAAGAACAAGAGGATGGTGATAAATGGTTATATAACACAAAGGAAGATACTGGATTAGTACATTGATGTTTACCTTTGCGAAGTGCAATAGGAAGGTCATCGCCCGAACTGGGACCTGGATCTGATAACGAAGGAACTGGTGCAGGACATAAAGCAGGAGGCGGAGGAACAAGGTCCGGATCAAGAGCAGTAGGTTGTTGGCGGCGAGAGTAAACCTGTGTATAGGAGGCTTAGTAGTAGCCAAGGAAGGAGGATCAGAACTCGAGGATGTACAAGTGTAGATTAATAGATCATCATCCTCCCACATACTAATAGAACTTGAGGATGAAGCAAACGGTATTTGTTCTAGAAATGTGACATTAGCAGACACAATATACCTGTTAAGATTAGAACAGTAACATCGATACCCTTTTTGCACACGAGAATAGCCAAGGAATATACACTCTAGAGACTTGGGATCAAGTTTTGTAATTTGAGGTCGAACATCCAGAACAAAACAAGTGCAACCAAATGTCCTAGGTTCAATAGGAAATAAGGACTTGTGAGGAAAGAGGACATGAAAGAGAGTCTCACCGGATAGAACGGAGGACGACATTCGGTTAATCAGAAAATAGGCAGTAGAGACGGCATCAACCCAAAAATGTTTAGGGACCTGCATTTGAAATAACAAAGCTCTGGCAATTTCAAGAAGATGTCTATTTTTTCTTTCAGCAACTCCATTTTGAGATGGTGATCGACATAAGAAGTTTGATGGATAATCCCATGTTGAGCTATATAATTATGGAAGTGTTCTAACAAATATTCCTTAGCATTATCACTTCTCAAAGTTTTTACATGAACAGTAAATTGAGTTTTGATTTTAGCACAAAAGGCTGTAAAATGCAAGAATAGTACTGAACGATTTTTCATTAAAAATAACCATATCATTCGAGAATAATCATCAATAAAGGTAACAAAATATTTAAACCCAGATTTTGACACAACAGGACACGGACCTCAAACATCGGAGTGAACTAACTCAAAAGGAGCATTAGTTCTTTTATTGACTCTAAGATGAGCTCAAACGATGGTGTTTGACAAATTGACACGACTCACAATTTAATGAAGATAAGCTAGAAAACTGTAGATAAAGTTTCTTTAACACAGGCAATGAAGGATGATCGAGCCGACAATATGTTTCAAAAGGGGTCACAACTCCAGAACATGCAACCGACTTAGGTGTTTGTATATCAAGAATGTAGAGGCCTCCAGACTCGTGTCATTTACCAATAATCCTCTTCATCTACTCCTATCACAGCTATTGCAAATTCAAGTAAAATGAACACATGCTTTGTTTCTTCATTTTCCAAATGGGTGGTCCTTACTCCTCCGGGCTGGACTGAAACCCTAGGTGACGAGAAGAAAGCTGGGCTGAATGACAGCTCCGGAGAAGGAGACCGGTGGTGGCTCTGATACCATGTAAAAGCCCAAGGTATTTCTCTCTTTATTCATGGGAAAGATTTGTGTATATATACAAGGAGCCCATACTATACTTGGATAGAAATTAGGGCAAAAATTCCAAAACTATTTACTTGACTATTTTAGGAAATAGTCTCTAACACCCATAAACTTGACAATCAGGGTCATCCCTAAGGCAAGACTTTCGGAGTCAAAAGGGGAATGCTTTACAAAAACAAGCGAAAAACAAAATAAGAGGTCATATATAAATACGAGCACGAACCTAAACTGAGAAAATAGAGAATAGTGGAAGAAGAGCAGAATCACCAGTAGTAGAAATATCTCTGCAAAACAGAAGATATATGCAAGAAGTAGAGAAGATGGTGATAAGAAGGATGTATTTATAGGTTCAGACAAAAAGTTTAAAACGTCGATTGAACCAGAAAAAGATCTAGGCCACTCAAAAGTTTTTCGCAATCATAGTTGTCAAAGGCCAGCAGGCGCCGACTAAATTTTGAAATTGAACGGATGAGATCAAACTTGGGCCACACGTGCTTTAAGTACTTACAGGCACTACCCTAGAAAACCATAAAAAGGATCCCTGTAGCATACGCTAAAAACCTTTAACAATCATAGCATATCCTTTCAAAAAAACGGCCGACGTCACACACAATTAAGAAAAGATATTTGTGAGAACCAAAGGTTCGCTGCATGGACAAAAATTAACAAGTCCTAAAATTAATATAAATATTAAACTCGGACTTGGGGGACTATTTGTCAGACCTTGCAAGGAAGTCCGAGGATTTAACCAGCCGTCAATGAAACATAAAATAGCATGCGAGGCGATCAAAGAGACGAAAGGCTTACATAAAGATCTCAAATCATTCGCCAACTACAAGTTGTCAATAAGGAGCACAAGAGCAAGTAAATAAAATGTGACTCTTAACTAAATAAGTTTAAAAGCAACCAATAAGAAGTCATCACTTGTCATTATGACCAAACTACCCCAATGCTTGAAAGAAAATCTATAAATACCCACCATTTGAAGAAGGCGTGCAATTCAAATCTCTCTCTCTCTCAAATAGCTATTTCCTCTTTTGTTTTAGTTGAAGCATCTAGACTAATGAATTTAGAAGGTGAAACTCATAGTTAGGCGAAAGGATTTGTTGATTGTATTCACATTTGATTTTCGATTGTAATTGTTTCATCAATAAAATCGTTTGATCCGATTTCTACCGTCAACAGTATTTAGTGAGCAAAAATTATTTGTAATGATGATAAGGGAGTGAAGTAATATGGCATGCCTCGACTGCTGAGGCATCTGATGCTCATACGACCTTTTAGACGATAATACAATATTTTTGATGTGGGAGCTTGGGGGTGGATGAGCAAGCTCGGTAAGAATCAAGAATATGAAACATATTTCTAGCGGAGAAAATAGTGAGAAGATGGTAGAGCTTTATATCTCATATTAGAATTTTGTTTTTGACTTTTTTTCCCATCAATTAGATCTTTTTGGTTTAGGCACTTTAAGATAATAACATAAACTAAGTAATGAATTTCGAAGAAAACAAAAATTACTTGCAACTTTTGAGTTTGAAAGTTGAATGTATATAGAACACAGCTTCTCTCGAGTTTGATAAGAAAAGTCAAAACATCAATTAGATTTTTGGTATAGTTACTTTAAGGTATAACATCAACTAAGTAATGAATTTGAAAGAAAACAGAAATTATTTTCGACTTTTGTGGTTCAAAAGTTTAATGTATATAGAACATAGCATCAAAAGCTCTAGAGTTTGATAAGAAATGTCAAACATGCAATTTGAAGTGCTATAAAGAGAATAAAGTTAATGCCAGTAATTCGGCACGAACCCTATCAATTATGGTTATGTCAAATGGTAATAATTTCTATTGTATTATCTGATTGGATTTTTAATTTTATTTAGCATATTTTACCTTTTCTACTCATTTTATATTATCACATACACACTCTTATTTTTCCCCTTTATTTGAATTCATGTGGACTGCCTTGTGTCATATTCACAAAGTTCTGTTAATTTTTTGTAAGTTCTGAGATAAATTTAATATCTCTAAGCTGCACTTTCCTTCAAAAGGTTGCTGTTCAAAAGTGTTCCTTTTGTTTTGCTACAATTACTGATATATTTTCTTGAGACTAACCAGAAAACTCCCAAGAGTTTTCTTGGGAAAACACAATGTGCAGATTTCATATTATAAAAGCAAGAATGAAAGTCTTTTGCATTTCCACATATAAGCAAGCAAGAATGAAAGTCTTTTGCATTGCAACGTATAAGTTCCTGTATGCAATTTTCTGCTGAATCTGAAGTTCAATTTAATCAATTAGTTTCCTTGTGTAGGATGGGGAAGTATGGACTTTCAGTGTTCGAGCATTTGATTCCTCTCTCCCAAAACACACTATTAATGTGAACTATGAGGGATTTGCTGAAGGTTTGAAGCACATATTTTAAATGCACGTGTATTACCATACTCGAGGACATCATTTTTTCTTGCTTGTTTATCATGCATAGAATTAGTACACGTGATCTTAACTATGTTTTTGTTGAACTCTCGCATGACAGATGTGGAAGTGGGTGATGAACTTTTAGTAGATGGTGGAATGGTGAGGTTTCAAGTGATCGAGAAAATAGGTCCAGATGTCAAGTGTCGTTGTACAGATCCCGGACTTCTGTTACCTCGAGCTAACCTTACCTTTTGGCGTGATGGGAGCTTAGTACGGGAGCGCAATGCAATGCTTCCAACAATATCCTCGAAGGTTGTTACTTCTTTTCCATTAGTGCATTCTTAGACAAATAATGTCCCTTAGCTCAATTTTGATTTTATACGCTGCAATTTTTCTGCATATGAAGATTTGTTCTTAGAAAATTTTGATCCTTCACTACATTTTCTGTATCGTTCTGTAGCAAAGGGAAGAAACCAGTGTTAGAGAGACCTGAGAGGCTGAGAATGTATTGACGAGATATTTTTCCTTTAGGTATCTGTATATTTAAATGTCCAACTAATTCTATATGCTGACATTAACAGATAATTGATGTTCTCTAATGTTGACTTTGTTATATGCACGGTTTATTATGCAGAAAATTATGCTAAGCAAAACTACACTAACGATTCATTTATGTTCAACCATACTTGGGTAACATCACAGTGTTGTCCCACATTGATCAACCTTATGAGTTGAGGGATGGGTTTGTCAATTATTTAGGTTAATTATTCTGCTTGGTGTAGAATAAAGGGAGTAAAAAGTCAAATCTTGTCCCTACTAGTGGTATCAGCCCCAGCGTAGCTTGGACATTAGAACGAGTTGAAATAGAAGTCCAATTATAAATATGAATCTAATTTAACTTAATTACTTTTATATTCTAATTTAACTAGGAATGGTAGGATAATTATTTTTTTCCTTCTATAGTTAGGAATAATTTTTCTTTCTTTCATAGGTTGGTTAGATTGTACTATTATAAATAGAGTGGAATTCAAACTAAATTTTAAGTTGTTACTAGTGCAAAAGTTTGATTTGATTTGGGTTAAATTTGAAATTGCTTTCGTTCTCCAACGTGCAGCTCATTCGGCCAACTTTTTTGGTTATCAAAATTTTAGGGCCTTTGAATTAGGGCTTCAAATTGAGCCCTAAAATTTGAACCCTTATTTATTTTTGACCAATATCTCTTAAACCTTAGCCGAACTCTCTATTTTCGATAACTCTATCTATGGCAATCCTTTGCCCTCTATCTCAATTCGGCGACCCTCTACCCTCTATCTCACTCAGACAACCCACTTTCTTCTTGAAAATCAGGATATTAAGTTGAAAGCCCTAATTCAAGTACCAACAAGCAAAAAGAAAATATTATGAAATCTTCCATATCCAGTATGTTCAAAAAATACAATTCTGTAAGAAACATTGCAACCATGTCTTCCTTTTCCGACTGCCTCTTAAGCTTTTGTTTGAAATTTGCTATTGTAACCTTTTGACGAACCTTCAAGGTTCCAATGAATTCTATTTTAGTCCTCCAAGCTCCAACAATAGTGCGTGAGCCTTTCTTCTGTGTTGGTCACGACTCGTGGTCTTTTGTTGCCGATAACTCTTTGTTTCTAATGAAGAAGTTGTTTTTCCCCCTAGTTGGATTTTCATTAAACTTTTCATGAACTCCATTAAAGATTTGGTATTGAATTTGGGCCTTCATATTTGTTTTAGCCTCTGGTTATTTGGACACTGTTATTATTTTATTTGGGTTGGTGGGCTTTATATTAAAATAGGCTTTTTAGGCTTTCTTTAGGAGTTGATTGTGGTTGTTGGTGGTAGAATTTTCTCAATTTTTAGCAATCTGCCCCTAAAGTTTTCGAATAAAGCAAGTTAGTCCATGAGGTTTTGGAATATTGCATTAGTCCCTGAACTTTCAAAATGTTACATTTTGATCACTTAACTTTCGGATTGTTGCTTTTTACCCTAAACTAATGGTTAAACTCATTCCTTCAAGTTTGAGATTTTGACAAGTTAGTCCCCCTAAAGTTTCTCTTTGTGGCAAAATGGTCCTTGAATTTTCAAATTTGCATTTTGACTTAAGTTTCACCTTCTCATTGTCTAGCAACCTCTCTACATCATCCGAATTCTTTGTTATTGTTTTTTTCTTGAGGTGTTGAATTTTTTGTTGCAATTGTTTTTCGGTGTTCTGATTGGGTTGTTTTTTGTGAGTTCTTAATGTTTCAAATCCTAAATTTTGCTCCATAGTAGATTTCTTGCTACCAACATTGTTGGGCCTCCTAGCACCTCTAATTTTTTTATGGTTCTCATATTTGAGTTTTATAAAGTTGCAACCCTCTAGCTACCTTTTTAGAGCTATGTAACCTTTCATCTTGGTCGGCACTTTAGGATTTTTGTGCAACCCTTCTGCTGTTCTTGTTGCCAAAACCTTCTGAAGACTTCTTTTAGTGATTCACAATCCTTTGTATTGGTCGACCCAACCCTCTTGTATTCCCTTAAGATTTGACAGATGAGACCTCTCTAGTTCTCTTCCTCTATTGCTGCATGAATGATGCAGTATATCACAACTACAATTAATAGTTTTACTTTATCTAGGAATTTGTCTTTTTAAAATTATCTTTTCTAATTTCTTTTTCTAGTTGTAATAGGTTTATTCTTAAATCTTGTTTAGATTATGATTAGTTTATTTCCTTTTAGAATTTAGTTTCCTTATTTTGGTTCCTTTTATTAATATGATTATGAAATAATTTTGTCTATAAATATAGGGGTATTGTACATGGTTTAGAAAGGCGGTAGTGAGGCCCGCCTCACCGTGAGACGCATGTAGTATGTCTCGATGCGGTATTTTTTTGGCTAAAAATATGAGGCTCACGCCTCATTTAAAATTTGATTTTTCAATTGTATGAAAATAAATCAGAAATGACCATTCTTAAAAAAGAAAATAGCCCATTTAAAAATAAGTAACCTTTTCTACAACTTTAGTGTCAAAGAAATCAGAAAGGGACCTCATTTAAAATTTGATTTTTCAATTGTATGAAAAGATATCAGAAAGGGACATTTTCTACAACTTTAGTGTCAAAGAAATCAGAAAGGGACCTCATTTAAAATTTGATTTTTCAATTGTATGAAAAGATATCAGAAAGGGACCTTTTCTAAAACTTTAGTGTCAAAGAATTGCATAAAAATAAGGAAAACATGGACGATGAGGATTTGAGTCCGCGTACCAATTCTTTTGTGTTGGAGAAAACATCACTAAGCATTACAACAAAAGGTGAGAAGTACGAAGAATTGAAAATAGCACCAGTGGCCTCTATCGAGAGCAAACTCAAATGATGAGAAATCAAATTATGCTTCGTTTATGAAGGAATATCATTTGCAAATAATCTGTGAAGAAAATATAACAAATATGATAGGAATAAAGTTGACTTTGAATAATGCAACTGAAGAATATAATGGCGTTTATCGAGTACATCAAGAAATTGTCATTTTTTTCAATATCGGTATTTGCAGAAATTTGTTAGTATTTTCCTCCCGATTGATTATTTTTTCTTCAAGAAAACTCGAGGATGAGTTCTATTCAAGTGGATGGAATTGATGTAGTACAACACAACTACAATTAATAGTTTCACTTTATCTAGGAGTTTGTATTTTTAAAATTATCTTTTCTAATTGCCTTTTTTAGTTGTAATATGTTTATTCTTAAATCTTGTTTAGATTAGCATTAGTTTATTTCCTTTTAGAATTTAGTTTCCTTATTTTAGTTCCTTTTATTAATAGGATTAGGGAATAATTTTGTCAATAAATATAGGGGTATTGCACACTTTTCAAGATAATCAATCATATATCAATACAAAGCAAGATTGTTCCAATATAATTCTTATTTTCAATTTTTATTACAAGAATTTCATAAATGCTTCTGCACCAATGAAGACTATAGCTACAGTGGGCGAATTACCTTCCTGTGGTTGTTGACTCTTTGATTTGAAATTTCAAGCTTTAGTGACATTTTTTGTTGTGCATGCGAAGATTGTGCTGCATTCACAAGTCTTCTATTTGCTCAATACATGTTTTTGACTTTCTACTTGTGAAAGTTTGTGGGTGCGTGTAAATGGCATCTGCTATGTTCTAAGATTTCACACCCCCTTGTGTGTTGTTTATTTGTGGGCTTTAGTCTTTAGCTCTTGGGCTCGTGCTTCTCGTATCTCAAGTAACTCCTCATTTAGGACAATCTAAACAAGTAGGGGATGAATTGGTAGGGAGGGAGAGGTTTTTATACTTGGAGTTGCAATCAGAGTTGAGCAACACTTTTTAAGTAGTGGGCCATTCTATATATTGTCATCCAAGTTGGGCATGTGCGATATCGATGTACCAACTTGAGGGGGACAATTATAAATAGGAAATCTATTTTAACTAATTTTCTATTTACTTTTATATTTTACTTTAACTAGGAATGGTAGAGTTAATTTTTTTTTCTTTTCTCTTCCTTTTTTCTCTATAGTTAGAAATAATTTTCTTTCCTTTCATAGGTTAAATTGTACTATTCTAAGTGGAGTTGATTGTCTATTAATAAAATTATTTTGCCTAAATTTCAAGAGAATGTTAAGACTTTGATAGAGTAATGTGTTACACCCTATTTGCAGTCCTACTGAGTTGTGGGATGTTGGTTAGATAAACATACGAGTATTGCTATGGATATTTTTGAGGTCAAGTTATGTTAGTTTAGAAACATGTAAGTTTTGAAATTTTGCCTTGTATGTGAAATTACACTAATTTCTCAGATATTCCAATGTTATATTATGTTCACTTTGTAATTCTCAACCTTTTGGTTAGAGTACAATCACTAGTAGAGATCATTTATTACTCACTAGATGCCCCCTGCAGAAGTTTTAACAAAGAGTACATAACATATGTATGTTTTCCATTTTTTTGACACGCGTTTATTTATTCAACTGAAATGCTTTCTGTAGGAGAAGTTTTGGCGAAAGAATTCACGCAAGAGACCAGTATTTTTCTTTTTTTTTTTTATGCTTATTCTTGCAGTCTCTCTTTATTTACATTACCTCTTGAAATGACCAACAAAGGACGTGTCATGTGTCTCAGCATGTAATAATATATCTCCTGAAGTTGTATCTCTTATTTGGAGCCTGTTTGAGGCTTTTTTTTTTTTTTTTGCCTAGAATGCATTTTAGAATAGTAATTTGATGGAGAATGTGTGGTTAAAAAATAAGGAAAAATTTTGGATTTGCATGTAATATTATTTTATTGACGAATGTGTGGTTGAAAATAAGAGAAAAAAAGTGCATTTTGGAAATAATGGGACCAAACAAGGGCTTGGTAATATCTGATTAAAGCCTATAGACTTTTTTTTTTTTATAATCGTGGATGTTCGGGCCAGCTTTCACGCACCTCGACTAATCCCACGGGGCCCTGAAGTTTACAGCCGGATACTCACCTCAGTGGCCCTGAGGGGCTATAGACTTTCTAAAAGTTATGCACACACCTTTCTATTTTTGGCCTTGAGCCAAGTTGGGTTAGCCGATGTTTATGAGATTAAAAGGACTGTACATGTGACTTCTTATATGATGGATCGTGATCTATAATGCTCGGACTCTTCGAAATAGTTGGAGTACCCGTTTCAGACATAACACGACATGGGTAAGGGTATGGGATATGTGTCGGATTCTCCAAATTTCAACCGGACACTTCATCGTTTTTTATTCCTCCTTTCTCTTCTTTCTTTTTTTCTTTTCCTTTTTTCCCCTTTCTTCTTTCCCACTTTTACTCTCTATACACCTAGCATCATTGCCGAGAGGGTGGAGAAAGACGAGGACGCTAGGTTTTCCCTTCTTTTTCTTTCTCTCTCTCTCTATATCGGTGGTTTAGAGTTTTGTTTGTATAAAATGAAAATGGGTTCCATATATTCCTACTTAGTGCTCCGTTAAGTCCAAATTACAATCAAGTTCCTCATTTTCTATTTTATATTACATTTAGTAATTTTCATTATTGAAAACTAAATCCCAAAATTCTATTTTATTCGTCTTAACCCATTATTAAATACCGATTTCCTTTATTGTGAATAATTAATTTTGGTCTATTCAAAATGACATCCTGGATTAGTAAAAAAAAATTGAAGTTTGAAAGACGTACCCACGTATCCGTGTCCGAAATTTGGACTCTTTTTAACCGTATTCCCGTATCCTACATTTTAGAAAATAAAAGATCCGACACTTAGATACATACCCGTACCCGAGTCCGAGCATCATAGATTGTGATATCAGACAGTGAGAATCCTAGGTGATAGTGATAGGCCCCTAATCAAGTACACTTATTTGAGAAGGATCAAAGGGCAAGGGCAAGTAACAAATTCTATTGGGCAGGAGGGAGTTAGTTACCAAGGGGGGTTATAAAGAGAATTTTGGCTAAGGGACTAAGCACGGAAAAACAGAATTAGAGAAGAATTATTAGGAGAGTATGACCCTCTCGAATGGCCTCTTATGATTTACATTTCCATTGTATCTTTCATTGAATCAATACAAATCTGTTGAGTTTCTTTTCTCCATTTATTTCTCCGTTGAAGCTAATTAGTTCTATCATATTGGTATCAAAGCACCAATTGAACCATGACGCTGGGGGATCGAGTGAATGTGATGGAGCAAAAGGTGGACAACAATCATCAAGAGCTGCAAACTCAGCTTGAGGCGTTAAGATCCGAGTTCCATTCGATGCATACCGGCATGATGGAGAAGGTAGATATTCTGCTACAGAGCTGGGCAAATCAGGAACGGGACCGCAAGGATAAGAAAGCGGTGACAGAAAAAGAGCCAGCGTCATCTGCAGTATCTGGGCTCGCCCGCCCTGGGCCAACTGGAACTCAATTCGAAGGGGATGGCACTGTAGGAAATTGGAGTATGGAATCACGTCTAAGACGTTTGGATATGCCTGTGTTTGATGGGACAGAACCGGACGGATGGATTTTTAGGGTGGAAAGGTATTTTGGAGTCAATAGGATGACAGAAGTAGAGAAATTGGAGGCCACCGTTGTATGTTTGGAGGGAGAGGCGTTAGTATGGTTTCAGTGGAGGAGAGACGACCAATTTTAAATTAGGAAGGGATGAAAGGGAGACTGCTGCTTCGATTTCAGAGATTATCGCCAAAAATTTTAAACGCTTGTGGTGCCTCTTAGCGTGTTAATGGAGGAAGTGTTGGAAGGCTGCTTCATGAATGGGTCGAAGCTTGAGTTGAGAGTTGAAATCTAACTACACAGGCCGGGTGGGTTGGAGCAAATAATGGAGACAACCTAAATGGTAGAAGAGAGAAATTGGGTTACCAAAGTGGGCCAAGGGAGCCCAGGCCCGTTTTCCAAATCAAAACCCATTCCCAAACTTTAATCCAACACCCAGACCCACTATCCCCCTCAATATTATCCCAAACCGAACAAGCCCCGGGTCTTTCTAAAAAACGCACGTTCCCTTCAAGCGGCTTACAGACGCCGAGATTCAGACGAAGCGCGGAAAGGGTTTATGCACCGTTGTGACAAGAAGTTTACGATGGGCCACCGCTGCAAGAACAAAGAACTGCAGGTCCTCGTAATATGGGAAATGGAGGAGGTCCCGTCGCCCGACAGTGCAACCAGCGACGACGATAACCTAGCCGCAACTGGGGAAGACGAATTGGATGTGGCGGAAGTAAATCAAGCGATTGAGCTGTCAATTAACTCCGTTATGGGACTCACAACGCCGAGTGCTATGAAATTGAAAGGTAGGATCGGCCAATAAGAGGTTGTGGTCCTTATTGACAGTGGAGCATCCCATAACTTCATCCGTACTAAAGTTGTCCAACAGCTCGATTTTCCTCTGTCGGGTGCTCCGGGGTACGGGGTGATCATGGGCACAGGCCTCACAGTTAAAAGGGAAGGAGTATGTAGGCAGGTACTACTGATGTTACAAAACATGGCAGTTATGGAGGACCTCCTACCTTTGGAGTTAGGAAGCTCAGATGTGATATTGGGGATGCAATGGCTGCAGAAATTGGGGAAGATGCAAGTTGATTGGAATACATTGACGATGACTCTCAACACGGTAGGAACCACGGTGACTCTCCAAGGGGACCCGAGTTTCAGTAAAACGCCAGTTTCCTTCAAACCCACGATGAAAGCATTCAGAGAACAAGGGGACGGGATACTACTGGAGCTGGGACAGATTTCCATTGGGGCCGAAAGAGGTTCACAAGAACCGCTTGCAATCATCGCTGAGGTGTGGAGAAATTTGCCAGTGTTCGAGAACAATTTGTTACCTCCTCAACGGAAGCATGACCATGCCATCAACTTACAGTCGGGAGCAAGCTCTATTAGCGTGAGACCTTACAGGACCCGCATTTTCAAAAGAATGAGATCGAAAAGCTAGTGCAAGAGATGTTGGCAGCATGGATTATTCTGCATAGCACAAGCCCACTCTCAAGTCCAGTGCTCCTAGTGAAGAGAAAAGACGGGAGTTGGAGGTTTTGCGTGGATTATCGAGCTGTGAACAAAGTGACTATTTCAGACAAGTTCCCAATTCCAGCCATCGATGAGTTGTTGGACGAATTACATGGTCAACCATTTTTTTCAAAAATTGATCTGAAGTGAGGATATCATCAAATCAGGGTGAAAATTGGAGATATCCCAAAAACTGCACGGGGAGTTGGAGGTTTTGCGTGGATTATCGAGCTGTGAACAAAGTGACTATTTCAGACAAGTTCCCAATTCCAGCCATCGATGAGTTGTTGGACGAATTACATGGTCAACCATTTTTTCAAAAATTGATCTGAAGTGAGGATATCATCAAATCAGGGTGAAAATTGGAGATATCCCAAAAACTGCATTTCGAACTCACGAGGGCCACTATGAATTCCTAGTCATGCCATTCGGCCTTAAAAATGCACCTGCCACCTCCCAATCGCTAATGAACGACATATTCAGGAGCAGCTCCGGAGATTTGTTTTACTCTTTTTCAATGACATTTTAGTTTACAGCCAAACTCTGGAGGAACATCGGGAGCATTTGAGTTGGGTATTGCAACAGTTAGTCGATAACCAGCTGGTCGCCAACAAAAAGAAATGCTTGTTCTGGCATACAGAACTAGAGTACCTCGGTCACATCATATCAGAAAAAGGGATGGCTTCTGATGTCTCCAAAGTGGCAGCAATGAAAGCCTGGCCATGGCCCAAATAACTTAAGGAGCTACGGGGGTTCCTTGCTCTAACGGGGTATTATAGGAGGTTCGTAGAAGGTTATAGGAGGATAGCGTGGCCGCTGACCCAACAGCTTAAAAAAGATAATTTCGAGTGGACAAACGAAGCAGAGGATACCTTTGTATAGTTAAAGGAGGCTATGGCTTCGGTCCCAGTATTGGGGCTTCCAGATTTCTCTAAGCCGTTTGTGATTGAAACCGATGCATCGGGGTATGGATTGGGAGCAGTCCTGATGCAACAACTGAGGCCCATTGCCTATTTTAGCCAAGTTCTGCCACCTCGAGCCCGTAACAAGTCTATTTATGAAAGAGAGTTGATGGCCATTGTATTGGCTGTGCAAAAATGGAGGCATTACTTAATTGGAAAGCGGCTCATAGTTTGAACTGATCAAATGAGCCTCATTCTTGTTGGAACAACGATTGGTGAATGTAGAATATCAGAAGTGGTTGACCAAGCTGCTGGGATTTGATTTTGATATCGAATACAAACCTGTATTGGAAAATAAGGCAGTTGACGCCTTATCCCGCATTGAGTTAGCAACATTCCTGACTACACTGAGTATGCCATGTGTGCTACAGCAAGAGGAACTATTGAAAGTAGTGGAGGAGGACCCGGACTTGAGCTAGTTTCTCACAGCATTACAGAAGGATCCTATCGTGTCCCGGGTTTGCTTTGGTGCGAGGTGCTTTCAGAAGGGTTCAACTCAATCTTGGTAGTAGTGGATCATTTGCGTAAGTACGGCCACTTCGTGGGCCTTAAACATCCCTTCTCAGCACCATCTGTGGTTGCGGTCTTCGTTAAATAAATCGTTCGATTGCACGGCATGCCAATCTCAATAATCTCTGATCGTGACAAGGCTTTTGTTAGCAAGTTTTGGATTGAACTGTTTCGGCTGCAGGGCACTAGACTGAGGCTTAGCTCGGCATATCACCCGCAAACTGATTGCCAAAGAGAGGTGGTAAACAGGGGCATTAAGACATATCTGCGATGCTTCACTTCAGGTAGGCCTAAAGATTGGTTCTGTTTTCTGTCATGGGCACAACGTTCTTACAACACATCATTCCATGTGTTTGCTCAATTAACATCATTCCGGATATTATATGGACGGGATCCACCTCCTGTTATCCATTTTGAGAAGGGAACTACGGCTGTCTCTTCACTAGACCACCAGCTGCAGGAACGGGGCCAAGTACTGAACGAGTTGAAAATGCAATTACAGAGGGCTCAACAAAAGATGAAAGCTGCAGCTGACCAACATAGGAGAGCTGTAGAGTTTTCCGTTGGGGAGTTCGTCTATCTCAAAATGTGGCCATATCGTCATAAGTCATTGGCACACCGTTACAACGAGAAACTCGCTCCCAGGTACTATGGACCTTTTGAAATACTGGCAAAGGTGGGACTGGTGGCCTAAAGACTAAAATTACCCCCGGAATCCCAAATTCATCCTGTCTTTCATGTTTTGCAACTCCGAAAGGCTATGGGAAAATTCCATCTGCTTTCCCCCTTGCCACAACATTTGGGGGCTGACTGGGAACTGAAAGTAGAACCAGAATCTGTGCTGGGAATACGTGCGGCATCCTTGGACAATGATGACAAGATGGAGGTGCTGATTAAGTGGGTTGGGTTATCACCTGTGGAAGCAACCTGGGAATGCTTCGATCTCATCAATCAACAATTTCCTTCCTTCCACCTTGCGGACAAGGTGACTAAAATGGGCGGGGTAATTGATAGGCCCCCAATCAAATACACCTATTCGAGAAGGATCAAAAGGCAGGGGCAAGTAACAAATTCTGTTGGGCAGGAGGGAGTTAGTTACCAAGGGGGGTTATAAAGAGAATTTTCGCTCAGGGACTAGGCAGGCAAAAACAGAATTGGAGAAGAATTATTAGGGGAGTGGCCCTCTCGAATGGCCTCTTATGATTTCGATTTCCATTGTATCTTTCATTGAATCAATACAAATCTGTTGAGTTTCTTTTCTCCAATTGTTTCTCCGTTGAAGCTAATTTGTTCTATCAGATAGCTAATGGAAAACTTTCTAGGAACTGAGCTAAGATCCTTGTATTGGTACATTTTTGGCATATTAATCAATTAATGATGTGTTTCGTATCACATGATTAAATGACCCTTTTCAAGTCTTTTGATGTAATGCAGGCCTCAGTAAGATCTTATGTGACTTCTGACAATTTTGTAAGCATTTTGTCTGAAACTAAGTTACCAGGTCAGAAGGAACTTATTTGGATTACACGTGATGGATGTTTTCACAAACATGCAATTTGTTCACCTTAGAATGGTCAGGACATGATTGTAAATAGTAAGGACATTATGCAACAAACGATGCTAAGTATGGCTTTCTGATGGATAATTCATAATTGGGCTAATGTGACAAAATCCACTAAAGAGAACCCTAAGGTTTGAATCATTTATCATGATGTTTGTCTACATGGCTTTGAGATTTGCAGAACATTGATTAGACCTAAATTGACTGGCTCAAGAAAAATTGAGGCCCTCGACCTGTTTCATCTGCCCATTCCCTGTTTAAAGGTTACATAATTTTGTATTATAAACAGCACAATAGAAGGGAGATAACTCATGTAACATTTAACTATTTTGCAAGTTCTCTTAAAACTCTGTTGTTGATTCCATAAATTAATGAACAAACTTTTATGAGACCTTTTCAATCGTTATAATTTGTTAATATTACCTCTTGATATTTCCATGCTTAAGTTAATACCACCTGCACTCCAACTTCTGGGAGTGAATGTGAGGTGCAGGCAGTTTCACAAATTATCACCAGAAAAAAATATGTAATACTCTTAGTGTAAAACTTATAGATGGATCATTTTACTCATCAGAGAAGTAGTTTATTAGTTATTGGAGAGCAGACGTCTCTTGTGGCGAACAATTAGGTGCAATTTAAGGGTTGGCTACTTGAAGCTACTAATTCCTTGCATCTCTGGATAATTCTACAAGTTGAACTTACTAAGAGCGAATTTAGGAAGAAGCTGTGTTTGTTATTCTATGGGACTCTATTAGCCCAGCATCCAGCATCTACTCATTTGAATGTGGCAAAAGTGCTTCTGAAACATTTTCACAGGATTTTCAGTGGTGTACTACTTATCGCCTTCTGACATGGTATTACCATGCTTTGGTGCTGTAGTAGTTGGGCACCCAGTTTTCCTAATTCCACCTGCATGATCCTCTCAATTGATTTTTAGGATTTTAGTATAGTTGCTACAATTTGGACAATAACCCAGTGTGTTGATTCGTGTTATTTGTCTAGAAAAAAGTCACATGCAGCTTAATTTTTGTTGCTATTGCAGAAAGACCTGAAAGCCTTACCTTGAATTGTCTGGACGTGGCTAGTGAATTTCTTGAATGTCTATTTAAGTGTTCGATTTTGTTCTAGTGCATGTTCTTTCTTTATTCATATCACTCAATGAACATGTTTGTGTGTTTTTGCTGTACTCTATCGACCAGAAATCATGTACATATGAAGTTGTATAATTAGTCTCATCTCAAGCATTTTTTCTTTAGGATTGGTTGGACATCGATTTTGGGATTGCGGAGGGTGTTGATTTTATTGCTATATCATTTGTCAAGTCTGCTGAAGTTATAAAGCACCTTAAGAGCTATATTAAGGCACGAGCTCGCGATGGGTAAGTTGCATGGAATTTTTTTTACAATACTATTGTTTATTGTGAAGCTGAAGTCAAGTCCGTCGGCTCAAACTGTTGGCATTGCCCCTGAATCTGCTTGTTCCCCTTTTGATGATTTATGTTATATTTCATTACACTTTATGGATAGGGTTTGTTCTTAGATGTCGCTTATTGCATTATGCACTGCTCGTCCCTTGTCACGTGCAACATAATATTACCTTTCTTCTTATGAAAGAACCATCAAGATAGAACCGTGCCATTATCCCCCAAAATGACGTTCATCAGAATCAGAAATAGTTGAAAACTTGAGTTGCATTCAGTTTCACTGGGAACTTCATCCATGTGCTTGCGTATTTAAAAGTTTGCAAAACTTTCTTTGATCTAGGTTGGAAAAGTATACTTAATGTGTTTAAAAATATGATGTGATGCAGTGACATATCTGTGATTGCAAAAATAGAAAGTTTTGATTCATTGAAAAACTTGGAGGAGATCATTCAAGCATCTGATGGTGCTATGGTGGCACGAGGAGATCTGGGTGCTCAGATCCCATTGGAACAAGTTCCATCAGAACAACAGAGGATAGTCCAAATCTGCAGGCAATTAAATAAGCCTGTAATTGTTGCCAGTCAGTTGCTTGAATCTATGATTGAATATCCTACACCTACTAGAGCTGAAGTCGCCGATATTTCTGAAGCAGTGCGCCAGCAGTCTGACGCTTTAATGCTTTCTGGTGAGTCTGCCATGGGCCAGTACCCTGATAAGGCATTGACTGTTTTAAGAAATGTTAGTCTGAGAATCGAGAAATGGTGGAGAGAGGAGAAACATAATGAAGCTACGGAACTCCCAGGCATAGCATTGTCTTTTTCGGACAGCATTTCAGAAGAGATTTGCAACTCCGCTGCTAAGATGGGTAATAAGAATTTTGTCTTCAGATTTCTCATGATTAGTAAATCGAAGTAAATATTTTTTTCTATTTTCTGCATGGAACTTTTATCCATTGCGGGAACTGACGATCACTTTAATTACCGTTAAAACCAAATTGCGCTGATGAAAAACAATACAAATATAATCTAAGAATGCAGTTAAGATTCAACGAATCCAACCTTGTGTGTGTTTTTATCCTCTATTATATGTTTTTCTTGTTATAGGTACTAATCCGCACTTTTATAATGCAGCCAACAATTTAAGGGTGGATGCTATTTTTGTTTACACGAAGACTGGTCACATGGCATCTCTGTTGTCACGCTGTCGACCTGATTGTCCAATTTTTGCATTTACTAGCACGACGTCTATACGCAGACGCCTGAACCTGCAATGGGGCCTCATACCATTCCGATTGAGCTATTCTGATGATATGGAAAGCAACCTCAACAAGACTTTCTCCTTGCTCAAGGCCCGGGGAATGATTAAATCAGGTGACCTTGTAATTGCTGTCTCAGACATACTGCAATCTATTCAAGTTATGAATGTTCCATGAGAGGTAACTATATTCTGCATAAAATGGTCCATCAAGCTATTTATCCCAGCAATTCAGCAGTTTGGCTAATGCCGTTTAAGGTTAAAGAAGACTGCTCGAATCCAATCCTATGGACTCCCAACTTTCACGGGCACATTTTTGTCAGATTGAGTGCAAATCAGCATGTGTGCATTTTCTTGTAGCAAATATAGTTTCCAAGTTTAGACGTTTTCTTTAATTTCTTTCATGACACCCCATGTTGGATGACTTTGACTTTGTTAAATTAGAAACTTCATTTTGTTTGAGATAAACTTCATTTTTTTATAAGCAACTGTCAAACATTGATCATTTGATCTGCTTTATTTATTCCTTATTTTGGCTCATCTCCATTAACTATTTTTAGTGACCTCACCATACTTTAGAATTTTTTTTTCCTTTGATTGACCTCTTGAAAGGAATTATAGTGCTTGTAGTTTGACAAAAGATGGCATATTTATTGTATATATCTGATGAGGCCATGAGACCCCACTCTGCTGTCTAGTATTGAACCTGGAAAATAAAGGTATATTTGACAGGTTTGGCTCATATGCTATTCTATATTTTATTTTCGTCTCAATGAAAATGACCTGATTTATATAATTACATATTCTGTAGTTAAGTATCTTCCCTAATTAAATTTCTCAAGACTAAGACTACTGGTCATTTGGCTGTTAAGTTCATTTCTCTAATCATAAATATGTTGAATGAAGCCTCTTAGAGGGGTCCAGGTTTTTAGCACTTTTTTTCTTCGACCATTAGAAAATAAGAGTAGAAAAACCTAGTAGAATTGTTACAGCAAGAACAGAATGAAGCACAACCCCTAGGAGATATCTGATTTTGTGGGATTTAAGGTGGGAATTTAGCTATTTATATATTGGTTAAATGAGAAACTATAAAATAAAGATTAATAATTTAAAAATATTAAGAAAAATGAAAAGGTCCTATAAACTTATAGAGTTGAAAATGTATGAAATGGAGCTCTGAAACCAAACATCTCTGATTTAGGTGGTGCCTTCTTGTATGGTGAACTTGTTACTACATTTAAATCACTGGTCTTTTCTGTTTCTCGACTCATTGCCTAATTATTTGACCATTCATCCATTTTTTGATGTTACTAGAAGACGTGGAAGAAGTTCGCGAATTTTTTATTTTGAAAGATAGGGTGTCCTAATCATGCTCTATTCCATAAAATTTTAATACTTCCCACGAAATTAATAAATTAGACATAACTCTTTAATACAAAATAACTAGCAACAGATCAATTGTAACACCCCAAAATTTCAAAAATCTTGAATAAAAAATTCAATTTTATTTGTATCAAAGACAGAGAGATAAAATAATATTCTTTAATAAAAAATATAACTGAAATATCCATAAATTTAAACTAAACATGGAAATTGTATCGTTAAGAAAATAACATAATCACTAATTAAATAACGTATCTTTGAACAATTAAAACTAACTAATAAATTAAAGGGAAAAAAAACTTAAATGGTTTTATTTCTTCAATTCCTTCCGACAAGCCACATCACCATCCCACCACGGTCTCAATCCATCTAAATCAACCTATAAAATCTTGTAAATGTGAGTATTTAAAAATATCCAGTAAGATACGCGCAGTTCTCATACACAATTATATAATAATAAAATAAATACTTCATATCATTATTCTCTTATGCAATATATCGCTGACCAACACACTCATCGTAGATCATCTTAAATTCTCATAGGATTTCTTATCTCTTAATAAAGAATCCGAATGTCTATTGACAATTTATGCATAAATTACGAAATATAAAAGTATAAGCAAACGAATCATTTGCACAAGAGTATCTTATCTTGATTTTTAAAAGGTTGAAAAGAATAAAAATCTTGCAAATAAAAGATTTTCTATTTTTCTATACATCCCCCCCCCCCCCCCCCCTCTCTCGGCTCTCTTTAGTTTCTATGGTTTGAAATTCTCAATTGAATTTGTATGCAATTAGAATTTAAAACGATGTATATAAGGAATTTGGATAAAAATTGATTTCAAATAATAAAATTAAAATTACTTTTAAACTTTATCAAAAAAATATAGACTTTTTTTTGTAGCTCGTAATTAATTAGAAGTCTTCGACTCATGAAACAAATGTTTTGGATAAGAACACATTAACTTAGACACAGTTAAAAGACAACCAGGATAAATAGAATTTTAAATAATTCTAATTATTTAAAACTTATTTCAATTTAAATCTTCATTTTTTTCAAAATATTAAAAATATAGTATATAAAACAAATATAATTTTATTCTAAAATTTTCGGGACATTACAATCTCCCTTCCTTAAAAAATTTCGTTCTCAAAATTACCTCAACTATTTAAAAAGTTCTAAATAATTAATCATTGACAAAATACAATATATTATAATATAAATCAAGAAAACTCATAATCATGATAAAATAACGACATTTTATTCATGACTGGAACAATTGGAGAGTGGTCGAATAGTGAGCGTCATGTGCCAATAATTCTTTATAACATTGTATGTTTAAAATTTTACATTATCTTTAAACTCCTAAAGTTTATGAAAAATACTCCCTTTTTTTTTTTTTTTTTTCAAAAAATAGGATTTTCTCAAAATAGGAATTTCTAGAAAATAGAATATTCTTAAATTTGGAAAGGCTTGAATTATTGTTTTTCGTTTCATTAATTTGAATAACGCACAATCAAAGGCTTCCAGATGAGGAGAGGAGTCAAAGTGAACATCGTAAATCCCAAACTCTTCTTAGACAGTTTATGTCTTTTTAACAAAGTCTTTTAATCTCGTGGATACGCAAATAAAGAAACTCAAACAATAAATGGAACTTAAGATCTCTTAAAATATGAATTTTCTAATTGGTAAATTTTAAAATACCTAAAACTAAAAATGCAAACATGTACAATCATAATTTGAAGTATGTTTAAAAAACTATTATTTAATTTCTAAAACCAATTATTAATATCATTTAATTAACAAAAGAAAAGAAAAGAAAAGAAAAATCTTTTTTTTATTTTTTACTACAAAGTCTACAAGAAAGCAAAACCTTTGCTCTGATACCAAACTTAACGCCCCAAAATTTTACGAACACTGGAGGGTTACCAAAAATTCAATTTTCGCGGAACGATAAAATAATATTTTTTAAATAAAAATAACTGGAATATCCATAATGAAAACATAAATGTCTTTGAACAAATTAAACTGACTAATAATTTGAAGGAAAAAAATAAACTTAATGTTTATCTCATTGATTCCTCTTGTAGTCGCATCACCTCCTTACCACTATTCCAATCGATCCGAACTAATCTGTAAAATTTTGTAAGAGTGAGTATTTAAAAATATCCAGTAAGATACATGTAGTTTCCATATACAATTATATAATAATAAAATAAACACTTCATACAACTCTTCTTTTATGGAATATATCGGTGACTAAGCAACACCCATATTAAGTCATCTTAAATTCTCGTAGGATCTCTTATCTCTTAATAAAGAATCCAAAGGTTCGTTGGCAATTTATGCATAAATTACTAAATATAAAACTATAAGGAAACGAATCACTTACACAAGAATATCTTACCTTGATTTTTAAAAGGTTGGTTTCTATATTTTTCATTCCCTCTCTTTCTACTGTGACTCTCTTTAGTTTTCGTGGTGAAATAATGAGAATTTCTACAGTATTTATATTTGAAATCCTCAATTAAGTTTGTATGCAACTAGAATTTGAAACGATGTATATAAGGAATTTGGATAAAAATTGATTTCAAATAATAGAATTATGACTACTTTTAAATTTTATCAAAACACAAAAGATTATTATTATCAAAATCAACATTTATCATCTAAAGAAATTGAATTGGGTTATAAATTACTTAAAATTCTATTTATCTCTGCTATCTTTCAAGTGGGTCTAACTTAATGTGTTCTTATCCAAACATTTTTTTTTCTTTAGTCGAAAACTTATAATTAATTACGAGGTACAAAAATGTCCAATATTGATATACTAAAACTCTCTCTATCCAAATCTAATTATTTAACCTGAGCTCTTGATTTTTATTTTTATTTTTAATTTTTTTATCCTTATGTAAGAAGATTCATATTAATATCTACTTATTATGTAGTACGTCCATTATGGAAGAAAATGCAGGACATGCTTGACCGAGAAAGTGGATAGACTGCATTACTTTTTGCATGACCATACACATTTTTCCACAAACAATAGCCACGATGAGGAGTCAAATCGATGCGAATCTACGTAGCAATTGAAACTACGAAACTCAAGACAGATTAGATCAAACTCAAGAAAGCCAAGAATTAACATTTGAAAAGTCTGACCTAATAAATTATTGAATAAAAAAATCTAAAAAATCGCCAACAATATCTTGACCCCTCCCCCCCCAAATCACAAAACTTATGAACTTTACTTAAATTGTTGAAGGCCGCAAGAATTTAATTCTTGCTAAATTTGAAATTAATTCAATGCAGAATGAGTAGAAAGCAATATGTCTTACACTAATATCTCTCAAATTGTATGTTTTACAATAAAAATAATAATCATATTTATATAGAATCTATAAAACCTAGTTAAAAACGAAATTGAACCTAAAATGTATCAAAAAAATATCATAAAAAGAGTTTTAACTAAACTATGATTCTTTCCAAAAATTGGAGAATTCGCTGCCGAACTTGTGCTATGAGGCCGTATAGTATATGGACATGCGGTTGCATAGTTCATCCAAAATACCACATTGATTTCTCGGTACAGAGGCATGTGGCTGCACCCAGGTTTGTGCTATGTGGTCGCATAGCAATCTGTCTTGCCTTTAAACTTGAGTTCTTGATTCCAATGCATTTCATCTTGTTTCGACTCCCATGCCTAACATGGAACTTGGTCTTTACCTTGTTAACTTCACCCTTTTGGACTCCGTAACTTGAACAAGTGATTGCATAACTTCATTGACTCTATTTGATATCGAACTTGCCCTAAGCCTCCCCTCAACATAAATTGAACCATTGATAGCTTGTTGACTTCCTTGGATCCCATCATGCCTCTTCGGAATGATTCGACCTCGAATTTGTACTTGTATCAAAGAGAGCAAGATAAGAAATAATGAAAATGCAAATTATCAAAAACTTACATTGAAGATCCAAATTGTAGCCATTGTTTTCAATCCTTGCAATGACGTGAAATTGTCCATCTCTTCTAGGATGTAATCTCGACCTTTTTTGTATTCAAACAAGTCATTTTTGCCTAAACACCTAAACCCAATCACCTTGTTTGAATACTTTACACCTCTTCCTTTTGCCACCTTGAGATGCATATAATTCAATCCCCTGCTTTTCATCTAAAACACCACTTACAATAATAGTCAAATAAATTAAGCCAAACAAAGTTAACAAGTTTAAGTCATAAACCATACCAAAACGTGTAGTAGAAGTAGTAGAGGGTACTAAATTGTTTCCCAACATTTTCCATAAATTTGAACCAAAAGTAGTTAAAGACTTCAAAATTGAAATATAGATTTTCATGCCTCAAATCATCAACAATACACTCCAATTTCATGTTCAATTAATTTCTTGCAATATACTAGAATATCATTAAATAGTTATGCATATGACAAATGACTTATTGCTCTCATAGAATTATTAGATACATTAATGTGTAAAAGTACATGCCCCATGTAAAAAAAATATTACTACGTGCTAAACCATCATGTAACCTATGTATAGGGTATTAATTCTTTACCACGCCATAGTTGAATGTTTCTCCTTCAATACTAGTCAAATTCTCCACTTGCATCGAATCAATTGGATACTCAATGGGTGGTATCCTACTAAATAAGTTTTCATAGAACAAGTTTCTGAGTTCCTGCAATAGAAAAATATTCAAATTGGAGAAGAGTTTGTTAGTTCTCACTAAAGTTCTCTCAATCTCACTATTTTTTGCATAGAAACTCACATTTGATTTTTCTTTCCTCTCAAAAGACTCTTCCTTCTCTCTCCCGTGGCTCTATTTTGTCTCACTATTAGCCACTTTACTATCTTCTTTTATACTCTCCTTTTGCCTTTCTTTGTTTTTCTTTTCTTCCTCACTCCTCAATCTCAATTGGTCCTCATAGATCCGTTGTAATATTAATGGTACAAGAATAGTAGCTCTCCCATCTTTTACAAATTTGTATCTATTCTTGCATCAATCATGTTTCACCTTCCTATCATTCTATCTGGCCTTCCCAACAAAATGTGCCAGCATACATAAGAACTACATCGCACATCACACATCACTTCATTACTATACTTCCCAATTAATAAATTTACCAAAACTTGCCTACATACCATAACATTTCCACATTCATCTAACCACTGTAATTTATAAGGTTTAGGATGTTTTATCATAATTAATCCTAATTTCTCAACAACTGTAGTACTAACAATATTAGTACAACTACCCCTATCAATAATCAAACTACATACCTTATTTTTGACATATCATCTAGTATGAAAGATGTTCTCCCCTTGTTGATCCACCCAATTTAATTTGTGTATTGAAAGCATGCATCACCACAAATAACTCACCTCCTAGCTGGTACTCTACTCCACCATCACTAGCATCATCTAAAGCGGGCATATCATCACAATCACTATCACTATCACTATCACTATCACTATCACTCACCACTTCTCCATTGTCATACAAAATCATTGCCTTTTTGTTTGGACATTGAGAAGCAATGTGCCCCGATCCCAAACACCTAAAACATTTGATATCCCAATTCTTTGAAGGTTGGAAATCCGCTTTGGGTGTAATTCTGCTAGCAGCTTCCTCCTTTCCCCTTGGTGGTTCGATCTTACTACTCGAAATAGCCCCCATCACCTTTATTATCATTCTACTTCGATTTCCAAGAAGAGTTAGAACTCGAAGAACCAGATGGATATCTAGCTGCCCCTTCATCTTCAACTGCCTCTCCACTTTCATAATTGCATGTACATAATGTTGTAGTTTTATCACATTAACTATTTCCCTATTCAAACCATCCAAAAATTAGGTCACGGTGACCTCCCGATCCTCCTCAACATTCGCTCTAATCATGACAATTTTCATTTCCTTGTGATAATCCTTCACACTCCTAAATCCTTGAATAGGGTTTTGTGATTTTTGATAAAGATCCCTATAGTAGTGATTAGGAACGAACCTCTTCCTCAAGATAGCTTTCAATTCTCCACATGTTTCAATAGGCCTCTCATGATTCCACATCCTAGATGTTACTATTTGATCCCATCAAATGATAGAATAATCAGTAAACTCAATGACGGCAAGTTTTACCTTTTTTTTTCTCCTCCGAGTAGTTATGTCAATCAAATATAAGCTCTATCTTTTTTTCTCACTTCAAATATGCCTCTGGATCACTCTTTCTTTTGAATGAAGGAATTGTCATTATCATATTGTCCATATTTATATCAACTCCATCTCCTACATAATCTCTAACTCTCCTATCATGTCTATCTCTTCTATTTCTCATCATTCATATTTCAGCCTCCACTAATGCATTATCATCAATTCTACTGCCCACTTTATTTTCACCAGCAATATCCGCTCTAGGATCCTGTCTACCTCTCCTTCTTGTGTTAGAAACTTTCCTAGGTAGTTCCCTACGCAAATTAGCTAGCAAGGTGTTTTGCCTTTCCTTCCACGCCTATTGCCTATCCATTTTATCTCCCATATCACCAAACAACATTTCAAATCATCGTATCTTCTCTTCCATCATGATGACTTGACTATTCTTCTCGCTTGAAGTAGAATCGTTTTTGTCAGATATCCTGACTCTAGAATAATATCTGCCTTACATGTATATACTCGTGTATCACTCAATTTGACTTTTTTCCTCTATTAGTCTCACTACTCTACATTTTTCCACTCAATACTTCCTTGCAATTGTTTCAAAAAATTAATTTGATCTCAATAAAAAAATCAACCCTTGTGGAGTTTAAACAAAGAATTGATAAGGAAAGTGACTCTAGAATATTCAAGAATTATAAATTTGAATTTTGAATAAAAAAGTAAGAATAAATTCAAGAAGCGTTTCTTGAATTCAGACTTGACAAATTTTTTTCTTTCTTTTTTTTTTAATGTAAATTTCGATTTATTTATTTTTATTTATTATTAATAAATGCGCGAGAATTCAACAAAGATCCCAGAAAATCGAAAAATAATTGATTTGGGCACTAGTTTAGTGCACAAACAACTTTTAGATTTTTTTTGGTATTTTAATGGAATGAATGACTCAAAGATGAAGAACACGAAGAATGAAGATGAAGATTCAAATAAAAATAAATTTTTGTGTTCTTTACTACTTTATGTTTTACTATTTATGACATTCAAACTGCGGTAATTCAACATAGGATAAATTGGATTGTTTGATTAACCATCTAGATAAGAATTAAAAGTGACTTGTTGCTATTTAATTCATATTTGTTTTTAATTCCGCATTAAATACATATTCACCCCCTCTATAGGTATTGTTAGGGTCGAACTTTACGTTTTTTCAATTGGTATCAGAGCCTTATTTCGATTCCTGACCCTTATTTGATTAGTCTAGATGAGTCAATCGTTGTGCGTGCCTCCATTTTCGATGGAAGCAATTATGCTTATTGAAATGTTCGAATGAGAGCTTTTCTTAAGGCCTTGGATGAACGTGTTTGGAATTCTATGCTAACTAGATGGACTCTGCCTTCAACAAATGTTGATGGTGTAGTTACACCCACTCCTATTTCCTTGTGGACCAAAACAAATTTGGATGAGTGTAGTTGGAATAGCAAGGGTCTTCGTGCCATGTTCATGGCTGTATCTGCTGAGGAGTTTAGGCGTCTATCGATGTGTGAAACTGCTAAGAAAGTTTGGGATATTCTAGAAACCACACACGAGGGAACTAAACTCTAAAGTGCAAATGTTGACCTCTAGGTTTGAAGAGATTAGGATGGCTGATGATGAGACGTTTGATAGTTTTTATGTTAAGCTGAATAACATTGTGAATTCTAGCTTTAACCTTAGTGAGAAGATCCCAGAGTCGAAAGTTGTGAGAAAAATTCTTAGATCACTGCCCAAGAGATTTAGGCCGAAAGTGACTACGATAGAGAAAAGTAAAGGTTTTGATGATGTTAAAATTGAGGAACTCGTAGGATCTTTTCAAACGTATGAACTCACCATCTCACAGCCCAAAAAGGTTAATCCATTGCCATGAACACAGTTAAAAAAGTTGAAAGTGGGTCAACTAACACTGAGACACTTAGGGACGACGAAATTGCTTATTTTGTTAAAAAATTTCAAAAGGTGATGAGGAATAGGAAGAAGTCTCATGAGCATAACAGTGAAGTCCCTAATCAACGCTCAAGAGGTAAGCGTGAAAGAAACACTTCTAAGACTTCCGTGAAGAAATCTCAATCTGTTTAATGCCATGAGTGCAAGGGATTCGGTCACATTAGGAGTGGATGTGCTAACTTGAAGATGAATGTGAGTAGAGAACGTCGTAAGGTTTTTACTATGACCGTGAGTAATAAGGAGTCAAAATCCAGTTCTCAAGACATCTGGGAGTGATGATGAGAGTGAAAGATATAAAGGATGGTTAAATTTTTGTATGGCTTACCTTGCTCTTAAAGCTCAAAATAATTTCATGTGGTATCTTGATAGTGCATGTTCAAGACATATGTGTGGTGACAAGTCTCTGTTTTCCTCTCTTGATGAGTGGAATGGCAGTGTTGTCACATTTGGTGATGGAGCCACTACACCAATACTTGGCAAATGAAGTGTGAGTATTGTTGGACTACCTGCCATCTCTGATGTGCTGTATGTGAAAGGTTTGAAGTCCAATCTGCTAAGCATAAGTCAAATATGTGATGCTGATTTTGAAGTCACCTTTGTCTAGAAAAGGTGTTCTGTATATGACTCAACTGGTAACATTGTTCTGGAAGGTGTGAGAACGTCTGAAAATTGTTACGGAGTCTTACCAAATACATACCATAGGTGTAGTAGTGTCAAGATCGACGTCACTGAGTTGTGGCATCAACTGTTGGGTCACATGAACCATAATAGTCTGTCTAAACTTGCCAAGAAAGAAATTGTCAATGGCCTACCTAAGCTGGATTTTCTGATGCCAATGTTTATGGTCCGTGTCAACAAGGTAAATAGCTTAGAGTACCCCACAAACAAACTTCTAAGATCTTTACAAGCAAGCCTCTTGAATTGCTTCACATGGATTTGATGGGACCATCTAGGACAGAAAGTCTTAGTGGTAAGAGATACATCTTGGTTGTTATTGATGACTTTTCTCGGTTTACTTAGATTGAGTTGCTGAGAGATAAAACCGAAGTGGTCAGTCTTGTCATCTCATTGTGTAAGAGACTGGAAAATGAGAAAGGTTATTCTGTGTCCAGAACTCGAAGTGATCATGGTAAGGAGTTTCAAAACTCGAATCTTGAGAACTTTTATCTGAAGGAGGGAATCCAGCATGAATTCTCCTCACCAATCACTCCATAGCAAAATGGTGTAGTTGAGAGGAAAAATCGCGTGCTTCAAGAAATGGCGAGAGCTATGCTTCATAGTAAAGATTTAGCTATGCATTTTTGGGGGGAAACCATAAACACTGCATGTCACATTATCAACAGAGTTTATCTCAGACCTAAAACTAACATGACACCATATGAGATCTGGAAGGGTAAACAGCCGACTGTCAAGTACTTTCGTGTGTTTGGAAATAAGTGCTTCATTTTGAGGGACATGGAGAACTTAGGGAAGTCTGATTCCAAGAGTGATGAAGGTATATTTCTAGGATACTCCAAGAATAGTTGGGTTTATCAGGTGTACAACAATCATACACGTGTTGTGATGAAATCTATTAATGTAATGGTTGATGACGCAGTTGTGAGGGGGAGATTGGTGAAGAGTGTGTTGAGTCGGAACATGTGAATGTTGAGCCAGTCAATGTTGCTGAACCCAAGGATGCTTCGGGTTATGATCTCCCATGAACAACAAATGAGTTGGTTGTTTCTACTCAGGGTCCTACCTTTGATAATGAAACAAAACCACCTAAGGAACCGTCATCCAAAGTGAAGTTGAATCATCCTAAGGATAATGTGATTGGAGATATTGAAGAAGGGATGAGGCTTCGCAAGAGGGTTCTGAACAACCTATCGTATACAAGTTATGTATCTCGGATTAAACCAAAGAAGGTTGAAGAAGCACTTAGGGATGAATGCTGAGTGAATGCCATGCACGAAGAGCTCAATCAGTTTGTCAGAACTAGAGTTTCGGATTTAGTACCTAGGCTTGATGATTGCAATGTTATTGGTACCAAGTGGATATTTAAGAATAAAACTGATAATCAAGGTACCATCACAAGAAATAAGGCTAGGTTGGTTGGTCAGGGGTATACTCAGGTTGAAGGAGTTGATTTTGATGAGACATTTGCTCTGTAGCTAGGCTTGAAACCATTAGAATTCTTCTGGTAGTTGCATGTACTTTGGGCTTTAAATTGTACCAAATGGATGTCAAGAGTTCATTCCTGAATGGTGTTCTTCAAGAAGAAGCTTATGTGGAACAACCTAAAGGGTTTGTTGATCCTAAATACCCGTACTATGTATATAGGCTAAATAAAGCCTTGTATGGGCTGAAACAAACTCCAAGAGCTTGGTATGGTCATCTTACCGCATACCTCTTGGAACATGGCTTCACGAGAGGTGGTGCTGACATAACCTTGTTTATAAGACGTGTTGAGGACACCATCACCATAGCTCAGATTTATGTGGATGACATCGTCTTTGGTTCTCCTATTGATTCCCTTGCTCATGATTTTGCAGAATGTATGAAACAAGAATTTGAGATGAGCATGATTGGTGAATTGACATTTTTTCTTGGTCTTCAAGTCAAGCAGACTGATCAGGGGTTATTCATTTCACAATCAAAGTATGACAAGAATCTTGTGAAGCGATTTGGACTGGACAGTAAAAAACACACTAGAACCCCTATGAGCACCTGTATCAAGTTAGGTCTAGATCCTACAAGTAAGAGTATTGATCAAACACTTTACAGGAACATGATATGTAGTCTACTTTATCTTACTGCTAGTAGACCTGACATTGCATTTAGTATAGGGGTCTGTGCACATTTTCAAGCTAATACTAAGGAGTCTCACATGAGTGCTGTATGATGAATAATTAGATATGTTAATGGTACGGCTACTTATGGTATCTTGTACTCTAGAGATTGTACTCTTGATCTTGCTGGATATTCCAACGCCGATTGGGCTGGTAATGCCGATGATAGAAAGAGTACCTCGGGTGGTTGTTTTTATATTAGTGTTAACCTCGTGGCTTGGATGAGTAAGAAATAAAATTATATCTCATTGTCCACTGCTGAAGCCGAGTACATTGCTACTAGTAGTTGCTGCACTTAATTGATTTGGATGAAGCAAATATTGATTGATTATGGGATTGAGCAGGGTACTATGACTATGTTTTGTGATAACACCAGTGCTATTAATATTCCTAAAAATCATGTTCAACACTCTCGAACTAAACACATTGACATCGGACATCATTTTATTCGAGAGCTTGTGGAAACGCAAATTGTGAGTCTTGAACACCTTTCTACTAAGAATCAATTAGTTGATTTGTTTACCAAACCATTGGATGGGGTTCGGTTTGAATCTCTTCGGATAGCTGTTGGTATTTGTGTAACTCATTGACTGAGTCTGTTTGATACATGCACTTATTTATCTACTGAATGACAACTTGATATGCATGCATCATGTTTATATTTGTTTTCATGCATTTTATTTTATATTTTGTAGTTTGTTGGAAGTTTTGTGTTTTGTGTGCATGGTGCATTCGTATTTTAAAAAGGCAGGGGGGGGGGGGGGGAGAGGGTGAATTTTGATTTGGAAATTGGCTTTACATTATGTCATACAATACACTTGATTTTGTTGGTATTAATCAAGAATGAGTTTATTTTGGTGAGTTGTACTACAATTTCCATTACTACCTTAGGGTACTTGTGGAGTATTTTATATAGGTCTCTTCATATACCATCTGCACTGCACACACTATGACTTTGATAGTGGGACTCTACCGCATGTGTGAGATTTGGGATGACAATCATATGTTAGTATGGTGACTTTGAACATGAATTGACCATTTTTATTAGACATAAGCTTGACATTACCCCTGCATGTTTAATGTATGACTGAAAAGTGATAATTTAGAGGGGCTTAATATCTTAATGCTACTTTTTGAAGCCTACTTGACTTGAATAATTAAGCGTGTGTGGTTTCTTATAACTTGGTGCCTATGGTCAACTGACTTGGGTTAATCGGCCTAAAACTCGTTATAGGAATCATGCTAGTCGCTTAATGAAAAGGAGTCTGCACTTAAGATGAAAAAAAATATATGAGCATCTATATTGAAAGTTGTGATATAAAGAAAATATGTGTGCTGTAAATCAGGGGGAGAAACGTACATCTCTATTGAAAATGAGCTTTCATTGTAGATTCTAATGTACTTTCCAGGTTTGACTTTCATAAGTAGAAGAATATACTTATTAGCAGTGATGTTGTGCATGTCATTTCTCACAAAATTAAGGTTTGGAGTCCTACTGATAGAGGATTAGTGACACTTAGCACATATGAGTCATTTATATCATTTACTCCATAGGTGCTCTCACATGGAAGTGTGGGAAAATGTGTTGATCACTGCTTGTTCCTATGATTGATTTTGCCTACATAATTGAGCTGTTGTGTGATTTGGCTACGTCCCTTGTCATTGTGTGACAAAAAGGAGGAGAAAAAAAGTTGATAATTTGAAAAAGTTGATATTCTTTAAGTTTAGTGTGATATATATGTGATATTTTCAAATTGACTTGCATTTAGTGGTTTGTATTCATTATATGTCTTTAGGGGTCGTTGGGGTGAGACATAGATACATATTGACATTTGACTTGATATACACTGCATTGATTTTTACATTTTTGTCATATATCTTGAGGGGTCGTTGGGGAGAAACATAGAACATTTACCTACTGCTTAAACACATTGAGAGTTTGCACTTAGGGGGAGCACATGCATATTTGTTTGATTCAGTTTTGCTAAATTAAATTTTTGATGTTTTAGTAGTGTCAATGTTTTGTTTTGGTATGTTGGGTTGGATTTACTATTGTGTCTTAGTTTAGCTTGTGATTTAAAACTGAATAATATGTTATATGAGGGGTTAATACCCTAAATAGTCACTGAACTTTGTCAAAAGTTCTCATGAGATCACCGAACTTCAAAACTTCCTTAATTAGTCACCGAACTTTTCATAAAGTTCCTAGGAGGTCACCAAACTTTAAAACTACCCTAAATAGTCACCAAACTTTTCCAAAACTTCCCTAAATAGTCACTCAATTTTGCAAAATGTTCCCAGGGCGTCATTGAATCATTGATGTATGGGGTCCTAATTTGCAAAGTTCGGTGACCTCCTAGGAAGCTTTAGCAAAGTTCAGTGACTATTTATGGTAGTTTTGAAGTTCAGTGACCTCCTAGGAATTTTTTACAAAGTTCAGTGACTAATTAGGGAAGTTTTGAAGTTCGGTGATCTCTTGGGAACTTTTGGCAAAGTTCAGTGACTATTTAGGGTATTAACTCGTTATATGAGTTACATTTGCTCAAATGACACTTACAATTGATCTGTTTGAACTGTGATTATTGTGATCCTATTTTTCACACATTTTACACTAGGTATTTGAGTTGTCTATTTCATGAAACAGGTACTGCTGATTCGTTCAAGATAAATTGTAGTATAGGCGTGTCATTACTTTGAGTCTGCAACTCTAGTTTTCATTACTGCCTTGACTTGACAATAGTGTTTTGTCACATAATGCCAAAGAGAGAGTTTGTTAGATTTTAGTTGATTTTGTAATTGGCTATTTTGTAGACAAAATGACTTAAATTGATTGCTGATAAAAGTTCAAGGAGTAATGTGCAAATATGTCAAAAGTTAGTTAAATAGGTCTAGGGTTTCGAGTTTGGAACAAAGGAGAAAACGGTGCGAATTTTCGCTAAAATGTCGCTAGGTTATGGCTCGAGCTGCAAAAGCATAAACACTGACACGGGACCGTCGTCCCTCCTTCGCTCGAGCGACACCCTGTCGCTGGCCTCTCGCTCGAGCGATAGCTTTATACGGAAAATTTTATTTTCGCGTTTTAAAGGCTTTTTTTCTTACCCGTGGTTTTCTTGACCTACTTATATATATATATATATACAGAACGAGAATTCTAAGATTGAATAATAAGCAAACATTGTGCTGTCAATTTTCTTTCATCTTTGAATCTTTCAACCTTCATGTTTCTTTGAGATTCATTTTTGTTAGTCAGAAAAACATCGAATCCAATATCCAAATACCTAACTGCAACTTCCTACATATCAGTCAGAGAGTGCTGAAGATCAATGAATGCGACTAGAGTTCCAGTTTGTGAAGAACGGGTTGTTCTTCGTGATCCACAGGAGATAGACCATTCTACCAAGCTAGGGACTGCTACAGGATAGTGGAGTTTCAGGAGAGCGTTTGTTATTGTAGTTGGAATTGGTGTAGGGGAGCACATAATTCAGGAGAGCTATCAGAATTGCAGTCATGAGATCAGATAGTTCGTGTCGTCGTCTGGTTTGGTAGACTGTAAGTGATGAATCGTTTATAGTGGATTGACTAGCAAAGTGTCCAGAATTTTTCCCAATTGGGTTTCTCCGTGAACAATTCTTGTGTTCTTTACTGCTTTACGTTTTACTGTTTAAGACATTCAAACTACGGTAATTCAACATAGGATAAATTAGATTGTTTGATTAACTATCTAGATAAGAATTAAAAGTGACTTGTTGCTGTTTAATTCATATTTATTTTTAATTCCGCATTAAATACCTATTCACCTCCCTCTAGGTATTGTTAGGGCTGAACTTTGCATTTTTCAGAAGCTACGAAACCTACGACTGATTAGATCAAACCCAAGAAAGTCAAGAAACAACGTTTGAAAAGTTCGGCCCAATAGATTATGAAACCAAAGAACTAAGACAATCACCAATAATATCTTGATCTCGTGGTCACAAAACTTATGAACTTTACTAATTTATGAATGCCACAAGAATTTAATTCTTGATAAGTTCGAAATTAATTTAATGAAAAATGAGTAGAAAGCGATATGTTTTGCAATAATTTCTTTCAAATTGTGTGTTTTACAAAGAAAAAAATAATCTTATTTATATGAAATTCATAAAACTTAGTTAAAAACAGAATTGAACCTAAAAGATATCATAAAAATACTATAAAAGAGTTTTAACTAAACTAGGATTCTTTCAAAAAATTGAAAAATTCACTACCGGACTTGTGCTATGGGGCCAAATAGTGTATGGACATGCGGTCGCACAGTTTATCCAAAATGCCACCTTAATTTCTCGGTATAGAGGCATGCAGCCTCGCCCAAGTTTGTGCTATGCGGTTGTATAGTAGTCCGTCTTGCCTTCAGATTTGAGTTCTTGATTCCCATGCATGTTTTCACCCCCATGCCAAACATGGAATTTTGTCTTTGGCTTGTTGGATCTTTTCCTATTTTTTCTATGTTGAAAGTTTTAAGATTAAAAAAAAAAAAAATCTTTGTCTCAAAGTTTTCTAGCATTTTCAATAAAATCTTCTCGAAAAAGTATTTTAACAATATTTTCGATAATATTAGTAGATGCAATGCGAACCACTCTTTTTTTTTTTTGTTCATATCAATATATTTTACTGAGTAATATAGAGAGAGTTGGGACTAGCATTGAGACTATTTTTAAAAAAAGAAAAATATTATTCATATCATTCTCAACTATGCCTAGGCACAAATCTACTAAATCACTAGAAAATAATTATTTTTCTATATTGGACTGATCACACAATAGAACCAAAAAAATCCAACCACAACAATAGGTTTTGGTGAGTAATTAAAAAATATAAAAATATGTTTTGGTATCATTTCATATGCACATCAACTTCCTTATCTAGGACCTTTATGTCTCCATCTGTCACCATCTTCATTTATTTAATCATAATTAATTTTTATTTATTTTTTTCAATCTTACGACACTAACTTTGTCGATATCGGTGCAAACAAATAGTGCTATTAATTAAATTGCATATCAACTACTAGTATTAAATATTTATCTAGGTGGGGGGGGGGGCTCTTGTAGAGTGGTTCGCTAGCTCCAAATTAATAGATATTATAAACTTCTTAAATTAATTGAGGCTAATTTTTTTTTTTTAATATCTTGAGGGAGACTTAAAACAAAATTAATTTTTATATGACAATAGTATTTAAATTGTAATTTTAGGATGTGCAATGTATATTTTCCTTTTTTATTTACAATATAAAAATGTTAGTCGATTGTAGTATACAGATTATAAACTACGATATTATATACAAATAATATCATTTTCACCTATATTAATTAGTGCAATCATATCAAAGCCTTGAATAATTAATATATATTTACAAAGCAAGTATGATGATGGAGGAAAATATTTTGATAAAAGATGATGCTCTTTTTTCCCATCACATAATTACCCATCAAATCATAGTTTGAGTGTTTGGATTTAATATTGCAAATAAAAGCATCATACATTATAATATAAGTAATTATTATCTTCAAGAGCTTCCTATGTGCCCAAGAAACATTGACAATTACAAGGCAAAACAACTCATAGCAGCTTTCAATGTCAATTGGGATAGGCCATAATGATAGATGGCAAATACATTTTAGTAATCACATACATAGTTTTCAAATACGTGTATTTAAATGTTGTGTACGTCTTGAAAATGAATATAAATAATATTCTTCTGACAAAATTAAAATTAATAAATGTAATTCCTTTCTGATAATTAAGCTTTTAATAAATTAATTCAACATGGTATCACGCCATCATCCCATTATTTAAAAAAAAAAGTCGCGTATGAACAGTTGATAATTAAAAAAGAACTTAGTCTGTAGGTGAAGGAACGTATTGAAGACGAATATATAAGTAACTATATTCATCATTAACGGATTAAATTTTTAGATGAATTGTTAATCATCTTTCTCTCGCATATATAATAAATAAAAAAGGTGGATAAGATACTGGACTTCCACATCTAATTGCTATTGATTATCATATACATAGGGTATATTAACTTGTATTCAAATGTAGCGTCTCAAGGATAAACACCAAAGAATTTGTCTATTACGAGGTTAGATAACAAATATTAGTACAAAGAGAAGAAAATTTTGTTGTATAACAAAATGAAGGGTAAATGAGCAACGTTTCCTTTGCACCATTTTGGTGCAAACGAATAGAATAAATGATGGTGCATGATTTGAGGAGCTTTGTACAATATTTTTTGCATCTCCAATGGAGACATCAAAATACCAAAATGCACCACAAATATGGTGCAAAGAAAATTTGTACCATTTTGCCTCCATTTTGGTATAGAACAAATTTTCCTTTCCTTTTCCATTTTTGTTCTACAAAAAAAAAAAATTTAATTAATTAATTAATTATTATTATTATTATTATTATTATTATTATTATTATTATTATTATTATTATTATTATTATTATGTGCATTTGTTCATTTAATCAATAATAATTAAGGAATGAATTAAAATAAAAGTACTCAATAAATTTAAGTGTACTGCAATTTCTAAATTTTATTAATAAATTCAATATTTTCGTTAATTAAACATAATTATTTATTATAAAATAAATAATTAAATAATTTTTGAGATAAATAAATTGTTAAGAAATAAAAAAAAAAATGATGAAACGGTGTTCATTTGGTACAACTTTTAGTATTTTGGCTTGAAGATAATTTTTAGTTTAGTGCAAAACTCACCCCAAATTTTGGTGCAATGGTTGCAGATGGCCTAATCAAACATCAATAAACTTGTACAGAAACTTCAACTTTTCCAAAACCCATGTGGGTGGTTCTCATATTGAATCCACTACACTTACAGAAGCTCTCAAAATTCTCCAATGGTATCCAAGGAATTTAACGCTCTAATACTAAATGCCGAATGACCCTTGTACTCCCTCGCCCATCCCAAAGCTTGGTTGGCTGCAAATGAGTGTATCAAGTCAAGTGTAAGACCGATAACTCCCTTTATTGACTATAAGCCTCGATTAGTGACCAAGGGCTTTCATCAATACCCGACATAGACTATCATGAAACTTTTAGACGTTAATAGCGTGTTTCTTACATTGACTAAGGATATCTATATTGCTCAAACCCTGGACTTTTTAGATAATAATAAACTTGATCATGCGTCACCTTCGTAATGCTATTTATGGTTTAAAACAATCACCTCGTGGTATACCAAATTGTGCACTTTTCTTACTACCCTTGGATTTGTGAATTCAAAATCTGACACATCTCTTTTTATCTATCATAAATCATGGGTGCACTACATCTAGTCTAATCTATGTGGGTGATCTTATTGTAACAGGATACTCACAAACGTTCTTTGATGACTTCAGCTAGCAGTGACATTCAGCTTATTCCCACTAAAACTGGTCTTTTGCTTTTCCAACAACAATATATATCCATCCTCATACAACTGACCAATATGTTAAATGACAAGTCTGTTGAGACTTCATTCCACACTGTCCCAAACATATGCATGATGGAAGTTTTCTTATTGGTGCTAATGAATATCGTCAGATAGTTGGAAGTCTCAAGTATGATGTGCTTTATTGCCCGACATTGCTTTTGTTGTAAACAAATTAGATCAATTTATGCATCGACCGATAACACAACCGTAGGCAACGGTCAAACGGCTCCTATTGCTCGATCATCAACACAAGTTGAGTAAAGGTCCATTTCTAGCACTACCTTTAAGCTCATTTGGATTAAATCCTTACTTTATGAACTTCAAATTCAGTTGTCAAGCACTTCGAAGTTCTCAACACCTTTTATATTCGTTGTTTCCTGGAAAAAAAAAAAAAAAAAAAAAAAAACTCAATGTGTGATTATTCATTCAATCGTCTATTTAAAGTTTTAAATGTTATCACTCAAAACCAAACAACAACGTTCTACACTCTTTACCCGAACGACACCTTTTCTAGAGCCGAAATTCTTCAGATATCGAAAATGAAGAATGAAAATATTACAGAACCTTTAAATGAGAAGCAAAATAAATTTCATCAAAAAGCTTTAAAATTATCTTGAAATCGCATTATCAATAATTCAGGGACCCCTAGTTTTATCGTTGTAATGAGATGTATCAGTAGCAGTAGAATTCTCAACTTGGATTTTGATGCTTCATCTACCACACAAAAGGATAAGCAAACAATATGGCCCACATATTAATACATTTATTGGGAAAATCTCTTTCAACTGTATTAACAATTAGCTTTAAATAGAAAATGACATCAACTTTAGTCACATCCCCTATTTGATTCTATTTTTGTAGGAAAACCTTCACTTCTATAAGATTTAAAAAAAAAAAAAGATCATTTCTATTTCTGATATCTCTTTAAATTTAGGAAATCCACAAATTTGGCTTCCCTCTAAACAAATATCTACATTCTTGACATTATATCATGATTTTGAAATAATATTTTGTTAAAGACTTTGGAATGTGAGTTATAATTTCATTTCGATTTTTAGTTGCTAATATTTTTCTTCAAACTAATATTTATGTTCTTTATACATAGAGAGGTTGTCCTTACACAAAACTGAGATTAAAAAAAAAAAAAAAAAAGAACTCTGAGATTATATAATTGAATTTTATGTGGTATGAGATGTCTTGGGGTGTTGTGTGTGCGATTGCAAATTTAAAATTGAAACTTAAAACAATACTAAATCAAAGTAAACAACTTACTTGGAATGAAACAAAGTTGCAGAAAATCAAAGAAAAACAAATGAAGAATGCAAACCGATGCAAGTGTTCAACACTTATCTTTTAAACAAATTTGACCAACAACGATGCTAATAGAGTTTCATGTAACCATGGTATTCCTCCACCACAAGTAAGGGCAAATAAATAAAATCTCGGAGATCCTGCTCTCTTTTAACTAAAATAAAATGATGCTAATAGAGTTTAACAATCGTCACCCAAAATATAATGATACCTCCTTGTAGTAGAAGCGCTTCAAACTCCAAAAAAAACTACGAAGTTTGAAACTTTGAAAGATTTTGATGCAAGAAAACCAAACTTTTATGAAGTATTTAATAGGGCTGTAAGCAAAAACCGTCAAATCGAAAAATCGAACCGAAACCGCATTTTAGAAACCGAATGTTTGGTGCCACGTGAACCTTTCAACGAAATGGTTTTGAACCGAACCAAACCAAACCGGTCAAAAATGGTTTGGTTTAGGTTTAAGAATTTTAATTGCGATTTAAAACCAAACCAGACTGACGAAAAAATATATAAAAATAAAAAAATGAATTTTTTTGAAAATTCATCCAGATATGTAAAATTCAATAGTTTTGTCATTTGTGTGTATTTTTTGTCAATTTATAATTTTCTATTACATATATATTATTATTACCAAATAATCCTAATTTATATCTAATAATCTTAAAACTAACTTAATCTAGCAAAAATCATTTGCCTTCAGAATTCAAATTTCTATAGTTGTTTCTGAATCTGCATTCTCAACTGTATGTCGGATACTTGATTCCTTTAGAAATTTATTAGGTGCAAGGATGGTTGATGCTTGTATGGGCGGAAAGAATTGGTTGCAAATTAAGAATGAACCTATAGTGTTGCACAAATATTTAGATGAAGTGGAAGCATTTGATGATTCAACGAAAGTTGTGGAAGGTGATTTATATTTTCTATTACCATATTTTTAAAGATTATCTTATCTATCTAGTATCCAATACTATGATGATGTAACGAATGCATTTGTTTGACAATGGAGACTATGAATTATGTGTGACAACAATTGATGTTTGAGTATATGTGAGAAACTGAATTCGTAACAATATACAACGGTAAACTTGTGTAATTGTTATGCTTAAATATTATACACAATTGATTTATTACTATGATTGGTTATTCTCTCTGATTTGGCGCTCGAGAACTCAAAGCATAGACTCGTTGCTTATTGTGTGCTAGGCAGCTGCTCGATCGATAGTCTTATATGCTAAAAATCTGTTTTTTTCTTCTTATTTTTTTTTATTACAATTTCTCATTCAATCGAAATTGATTATGAGATTCCAAATATACTACGATCATTTACTCGATAAGTAGAACAAACTAATATATTCACTTGTGTGACTTGATTATCAGAACTTATCCGAATATTTGGTTGAAATTGATATAAAATCAATTTTATTAGATTTTACTTAACCAAATTCCAACAAAATGTGCATAAAAAGATTGAATAGTGTTAAAGTCAAAATCTATCGAAAGATTTTGGTCAATAGTGTGTACTTTAGGGCATACTTGAGAGTTTTTTTCACCGATTTTCACATTTTGAGTATTGCCGTTTATGAGGGATTGGAAGAACATGTAATTGTTAGTTTTTTTTAGCACCGATTATAGATAATTTAAAATTCATCCAAAAATGGTGTAGTATAATTTTGAGCAGTTCTCTTAACCAACCAAATTTGTGATTTTTTATTGTTTTTTATATTCTCTTCTAATTTACCCTTCATAAAATAATTATTCTCAACCAATATATTTTGTTCAAAAATAACTTACAAATAAAATATATTAACTAAAAATTATTTATAAGCAAAAAATTATATTATAATTAAAAAATTAATTATGAGCAAAATATTACTTAGAAGATGAAAATCAATTTTGCCAAAAAAAAATTGTTTAAGAAGTAAAAATATTACTAATAAGATAAAAAAAAAAAAAAAAATTCACTTATGAAACATTAAAGTTACTTTTAAGTAAAAAAAATCACTTATGAGTAAATTATTTAAAGTGCATAATTAACTTATAGTTGTAAAATTTACTTCTAAGTAAAAAATACCAACTTTGTGAATAATAAAACCCCAAGCATGGATTGGATTTTTTAAAAAATCACTACTAAAACCACTCAAAATCGATCCGCCACTAAGCGCTCAAAATTGATATTTTAAAAAAAGCTTATAACCGCTACCTCGAAACTTCCAAGCAGACCCTCAAAGTTTAAACCTTGTTAAATCTATATTTTCTATTCGTCTTTCATATAATAAAAGAAATGAATGGTCAATAAAATATTTTTCATATTCATTTTCAATCACGCAATCACATAATAAAATATTTTGCACATTAATAAAATAAAATCCCTAATTTTTAATTATGAATTCTTTAAAAAATCACTATTTAAAACATCATTTTTTTCCCCCTAATTACAAGAGCTCAGGATTAGAGTTTAAACAACGGTCATATATTCCACATTATCAAAATACAGGTGAACAATATCTTCCAACAAATTTGAAATTTCAAAGTCAACATATTTATGAGATCCTTAAATATTGAAGCCAATGAATAGTTTCTTGTCCTCTTATGGTCACCTATACATATCCTTACACTGTTTGAATTAATGGTTTTGGTCAATGAAATTTTAGCAAATATTTAATATTGAGGACCAATATTATTTTATTTCAAATTTATAACTATGCTTAAACTTCTTTCAGTTTGATCACTCTAGATTTTAAAGTAAGCTTATCCAGTGTTCTTTACAGTAATGTCCAATTTTATCTTCTTCTTTTTTTTTTTCGTAAATAGAACAATACTATTCCCTGTTTGGTATGGATTAAAATCTAATTTTAATTCAAGTCAAAGTCAGACAATTAATATTAACCACATCTTCCATGGGGTTTTCAATCACACATTTCAAAAATTTCCATCACAATCTACTTAAAAAATCTAATTTTAATCCCCACCAAACAGGGCTCTATGTATCAATGGTACTGTAATTTTCACGTTGTTAAAACTTTCTTCCTTCACTCGAACCAAAGGACGTGGATTTAACATAAAAAATCATTCTTGTTGGGGGCCCTTTGTGCTAATTTTCATAAAGTCTTCAACTTTTCCTAAGTGACAAAAAAGTAAAACAAAAATAGGGAGTGGGTGGGAAGCAATTGATTCTCAATTAAAACTAGTTAAGAGCTCATGTTCCCAAAAGTCTTCAAAGAAGAGATAATTATGAGAACTAAAGAAAGCTAATAATTTCAAGAAATCATTAAAAGAAAGTGTAATCACTACTCTTGTCCCATTAAAGTTGTAACCATGAAAAGTGGTAAATTACAGTATTATTTTCTTTCAATAGTTATTTGATTTATTTTTAAGACAATTATCGACTCTCTAGTCCGAAATACCACTAAAAATTGTTAGATGAGATAACAAAACTCAATTTTATGTTTCCAAACTAAAATTTCTCGATGGAAAATTTTTCAATATTATCATAGAATTTAATTAAAATTCACATTGTCACTAATCAGTATTCCCTCAAAACTCGAATCAAAGTTGTTAGAAAACTAATTATTAAATAATAATATTATTGTGATTAAAAATGTAAAAATAAAACTTGTACATTAGATAAATTAGATTATGTTAAAAACAAAAAATGTACATATTAATGGCAGCATTCAAACAAAGAGTCATTTAGTCCACAAAAGTTTGAATATGAATTAGATACCAAATTAAAAATACGAATTTCCCTCTCTTTTTTCTGTTCATTTCCACCTCTACTTTTTAAGAATCCAGTCAAATAATTGATTATATGAGCTTCGTTCTTGTTCAGTTGAATTTAATTTGATAGAATTTCTTAATCACGTCTTTTCGTCAATAGTAATATAACAAAATTATTTTAATAAATTTAATTTATAGAAAAAAATATATTGCTAAATATAATACTAAATATAATATAATAGATATTACTGACGGAAAAATCCATAGATAACAAAATGACAATGTAATATTAATAATGGAGTTATTAGTCGGTCATAATTTTAAGCAGTGTCTTAATAAATTAAATTTATTGACAGAATTTTTCGTCACTAGACAAAGTAATAAAATAAAATAAAAAATTGAATACTTATTCGAAAAAATTCTGTCAATTAAAAAATTAAAATTGCAAATGATTTTTCGATTGTAATATTAAAAATACAAATAATTTAATCGATGAATAATGTAATAAAAAAATTAAACACTAATGGAAAATTCAGTCTGAATAAAACAACAGGTAAAACGATGCATATATGTAGTTAATATTATAAACATAAATTTAGTTTTTTTTTTTTTTTTTTTGAATTTAATCGTTGATAACTTATAAGAAAATAAATAATATATGAAGGAAAAAAAATTGTCTATGCCGATGACTTTGCATAGGTGATCAACATTCGAAGCGCCTTCTTTGGTTGTTGACTTCACTGATGACATCGTCATACAAAAGTGTGTAGATATTACTATCAATGTTGTTATCGGTAATTTCTTACAAATCACCAACAAATATTAATTTTAGTCCAAATATCCGACAATTTTTAACTGATAATCACGTATCATCAATAGTTATTTGTTCTATTTTATTTATTTATTATTATTATTATTCTTAAGAATACATTTCTCAACAACTTTGTAAAGTTATCAAGTCATTTAAACAATCTCTAACAAAAGTATTAAGTTATTGGAGAAATAGAATCAACTCGGATAGGAATAAAGCATTAGGTTTGCTTTGGTGTCCTCGGTTTTAATAGGACTCCTTACAAGCATTGTTTTTATCTAAAAACTAATCAAGTTATTAGTGACTCTATAAAACCAAGAAATCACACCTCACATATTCGCTTTATTTATTTGAGTTGTTACACTTGGTTAAATGAGAAACAAAATAAAGATTTTTTACAATGTTTTAAAAAAAATTATTTTTACATCCGCACAAATTGATTGATATGTCAGTTCTATAAAAGAAGTTTTTTAATCAATTATTTCGATTCATCAGATCTTACTATTCGCGTTATGATACGCGTCTTAAGTTTTGAAAAAAGAAAAGAAAAGATGATATTGGGTCCCATCATCTAAATTCGTGATATGTCCGATATAAAGTGATTAGATATTAGTGCAAAGAAACAATAATACCGTGAGCATTTTGATTAGACTCCGTTTTATGATTTTATGAAACATTAGGAGGGCCACCATCTATCAAATCAAGTATGTAATTCATATATTTCAAGTACATCGTTACCCTTGAAATTTTATGTATTTTTTTTCCTCTGAGAAAATAATCGATACAATTATTCTACGAATTTTTTAATTTCATAAAAATTAATGGGTGCCTTTCCATAGAATGCGTAATTAAAAATGAATAACAATTGTAATTAAATTAAAATGTGTGATTAAAAAAATTAAAAAATGAATAACAATTGTAATCAATTCTGTCAATTAAAAAATTAAATAGAGGAGTATGATCCCCTATTAAGGCTATAAATTAGTATTAGGCGGACCTTTTTGTGAAAAATTGACGTAACCTAACCACGGTCTGTCTGTCTGTATGTGGCGAAACCCAATCGCTATTGGCTTTTTACCCACTAAGCAACCTTTGAAAGTGAAATCAAGATTAATGCTTGAGCTTTCTACTATGTTGTAAGGCCGTGTTTGGTTGGTATAAGAAAATTGACTTATAAATAAACTTTTTAAACTTAGCCAAACATGCTCTTGGAGACGGGATTGCGGGAAGGTATATTGTTTTGTATTTGAAAAATGTAAGAAGTTGAATTTGAAAATATGATAAGATCAAATTACTCGTGTTTCTCATTATATCCAAAAAAATCAAAATGCCAAACTCGTAAGCAGGTAAAACAATTTTTTTTTTTTAAAAAAAAAAGGAAATTTCAATTTTATGTATCGTCCTTTTATACATAGGATGAGATTTATTTATTTATTTATTTTTGTCGAGTAAAGATAACAAGTTTTTTTTTATGCTAATGGCAAACAACCCCTAACATAGTAGTTGGATGGGCTTTAGTTTATGGTTTGAATTTTGGAAGCATGCTTCAAGTAAGAGAATATTTTTACAGCCTAAGAAAAGCAAATAGAATTGTCCCTACACTAGACATGAATTTTGGATAGCAACTTGTTCATCTTCTTCATGTGTCCATGAATCACATTACATTTTTTTTCTCTCTTTCCAATATATTTTAGGATTTATCTACTTGTACATCAATCATTGTACATATGAGTCTACACCCCTCTCACATGGGGGTGGGACCCACTGAAATAATATTTTTTTATTCGAACGGGTCCCACCCCCATGTGAGAGGGGTGTAGACCCTTATGTATGGGGTGATGTACCCCTAGCAATGCTCTATATTTTATTCTTGGAAATTCCTTCTTTTTTCGCACAATTTTAAATTCTTAAGATATTATTTTCCTTCGTATCAGCTAGTCAATGAATAGCGACATAAATGTTAACTTTAAAGCACTAACGTGTTTATTATTTGTATACGATCGACCACTGTTTCTGTTTGGAAGAAAAGTTGTAGTCAGATTTAATTGTCCTAATTTTCTAGCACCGAATTAATATAAATAAATAACAAGATGTACTACAAATTCTCAAAATCTCTCCACTATGAAAGACTAGAGAACTTTCATTAGCCAAACAAAATCATTCAATGACTTTTTCTTTTAATTAATTATTGTTGTTATGTTGTGAAGTTCTATTACTAAGATGGGCACTGTACTCGAGCTTGATAATTTGGCTCGTGTTTATAAACTGCTTCAAAATATCAGAAGTACCATTCATTTATTTATCACTTATTTCTAATTTATTTATTATTTAAGTCATTTACAAACACTTTTAAACGTTGTTGTTCTAAGTTTTTATCTCATGTTCGGGCGGATTTGAATAAGAAAAGAAGCAAAAAAAAAAAAAAAAAAAAAAAATTATCTGGCTAATTTTTATTTATTGGCGCCATTTTCTTGATTCTTACCAACCCATGGTAGACAAAATTGGTAAACAAACAGACACGTAACAAGTTTATTGATACAGTTCTAAACGGAGTAATCTATGTAGTCTGAATAAGTTTGTCTACGAAAATAATTAATTATTTTTGTATAATATTGTATTCTCAACTTTTTCACATGAGTAACAGTCCTTGTTTCCTTCAAAATGAAAAAAAAAAAAAAAAAAAGGTAAAGGTGCATTCTTTATGGCTTTATTTAATTGCACTTGTAATTTAATATCATTAATACTATATATTAAATATCATTACCTAAGTGTACAGTAACATCGTATTTAATTTATGGTACCCCACTATCAAAATTTTTTAGACAGGTAAAAATACAACCTAGTTTCCTATTGTTATAAATAGGTTTTCTTTTTCGATTTTCTCGAAGGGTTACTATATAGTTATGGGTGGCCATCGAATTTGACAGTTAGTTGTGCATTTAAAAAGATATCTGAACAATAATATTAATTTTCATAACCAAAAAAAAAAAAAAAAAAATTGTCACTCATAACATTCCGCAATGCCATTTCTACTTTGTGTTTGATTGCATTCGTTTTTCAGGTAAAATGTCAGTTTTCACTCAAATTTCTATTTTAAAGTGTTTGAGAGCTGTTTTTTTTTTTTTTTTTATATTGAAAATATGTCTCCTTGTTTTTAAGGAAAATATTTTTTTGGTGTGGTAGGTTTTTATTTTTTCCAAATAAGGAAAATATTTTTTTTTAGAAGGTATTTTTCATGCAAATCAAACCGATCATTTTAACTGGACACGTGTATGGTCTAGACCAGCTTGATTTTACAGAAATCTCAAACTCCTGTCGGGGGATCCGAACCCGGATTTCAGGCCACTCTATGCCACGTCAAAAGATGCATCGAACGCCACGTAAGAATCCAATCCTAATCAGAAAAATCCATCCCCTATATAAACCCCACTAATTTTTCTGGCTTCACAAAAAACACTTGTGAGGGATCAATCGATTCAGAAAATACACGCCAAACGCAGGAACACAGTAGTAATTTACTTTTCCTGCCGGTGGCATCTAGCTCGCCGGAAAATGAATATTCCGGCAGACGGCAGATCGGAGAACTAATGGATGTTTTTCTTTTTCTTTTCATTTCGGTAAATACTATATGTTTAATTATTGTGAGTTTTTGTTCGATCTCTGAGAAATGATGATGATCTGAGAGAAAAAGCTGAATTTGAAGCATTGATATTTGGAAATTTTTCGCTTTAGTTTTGAGTATTTGCTTTTGATTTTGATTCCTTGACACGCAAAGCTAGTACTGTATTTATTTAGAGCTCTGAGAATTCAACTGATGTAACAGAGAGTATAACTAAGCACAGCACGATTTTGTTAAAAATGCCTTTTCCAATGAGAATTCAACCGATCGATTCTCAAGTATACAGAGAGTCATCTATACGCAACGACGCCGTAAAGCCACCTGTGTTGAAGTCGAGGTTAAAGCGGCTTTTCGATCGGCCTTTTAGAATTTCATCGACCGAGAAGCCAACCGCCGGAGGCGAGAAGGATGGAGAATCCGACGCGCCGGTGCCGGATTTTGAGCCTAGCTCTATTTGGCTGGACAAAATGGTTCAGAATTTCATTGAAGATACAAATGAGAAGCAATCGGCGTCGGCGTCGGCAGCCGCTGCAAAATGCGGTCGCAACCGCTGCAATTGCTTCAACGGTAACAGCAATGACAGCTCCGACGATGAATTTGATTCTTTCTTTGATTCCACTCCAAACTCTTACTTCCACGAAACTTCCGATACACTGAAGGTACATATTATCTTCGATTGATTCTGTAATTCATATAGCCTCTTGCTTCTACATCAGTTTATATTGATTTTTTATAATGTTTTTGTAGAGTTTGGTCCCATGTGCGAGTGTTGTGGAGAGGAATCTGCTAGCAGACGTCTCGAAAATTGTGGAAAAAAACAAAACTTGTAAGCGCAAAGACGATTTGAGGAAAATCGTTACCGACGGTCTACTTGCTCTTGGTTACAAAGCCTCCATTTGTAAATCCAAATGGGAAAAGTCTTCCCCCATCCCAGCTGGTACGAAATTCATGAATTTTTATTAATAATTTGATAGGTTTTAATTGCCAATCTAGAATCGATCATATATGGCCGTTTCTGTATGTGTAGGCGAATACGAGTATATTGATGTGATAGAGGAAGGAGAGAGGCTGATAATCGACATAGATTTAAGATCGGAGTTCGAAATAGCTCGATCAACAAGCAATTATAAGGTAATTCTACTGTCTCTACCGAATATTTTCGTCGGAAAACCGGATCGGCTTCTCCAAATTGTTTCGATTGTGTCGGATGCCGCCCTGCAAAGCCTTAAGAAGAAAGGTATGCATATCGCACCGTGGCGTAGAACCGAATACATGAAATCCAAATGGTTCAGTCCTTATACCCGAATCAGGCAGTCAATCCCATCAAACGACGCCGTCGAGGTGCCTGCCGACGCTGAAGCTAAATACGTACCGGTGACTGAAGAGGGTGTAAAGGATGAGGCGGAAACGGATGTTTTGGAAGGTGAGTTTGGGGAATTGGATTTAATTTTTGGAGAGAGAACGTGGTCGTTGCAGTCTGACTTCGAGGAACCTAAATTGCCTTCAACTCCGGCGAAAGTCTCCGGCGAGGAGGAAAAGCTAGTTTTTCCAAAGGTGATGACGTGGCAGCTACCGGCAGTGAAGCCCAAGATTTCCGAAGCCGGAAACAGGCTGGTGGTCACCGGGTTAGCTTCACTCCTCAAAGAAAAACTTTGAAATTTTTGTAACTTATAAGAAATTCCTAACCCTTTTATACAAATGCAAAAAATATATACTCCGCATATATAAAATCGGAGTTGAAATAGAGAATATTGCACCAATTTTGTTTCTGCAATTGCAAAATCTAGAACAGTCTGTAATAATAGAAGAAAATAAATAAATTATAAATATGTTATGATTGTGTATATACACATTGCAGTAGTGTCTTTGGTAGGAAACAGAGTGGATAAATAATATTTTTAATTTTATTAATTTATGTTTATGGGGAACTGTAAAATAATGGGGGAATATAGTGGGAGAAGAGAAGGGGATGGGGGCATTAGGGATGTGATGGAGATGACGGCACGCAGGCAGGCAGGCTCCTGCAGTTTCGGACGCCGTGAAGTGTAAACCCGGTGGGTGGACTAGCGTACGTGATGTTCTCTTTTTGGGTGTCTACTTTTAATAAAAATTGACGGAAACATATAATTAAAAAATTATGACCTCCGTAAAAAAAGTGATTAAAATTAAATTTTTATTTCAACTAAATTTGAACTCTAGATAAAAAAGGTTAAAACCCAACTTTGAGGGTCCTCCTGTCCCGCCCCTATAGCACTGTGGAGGAGGTAAATGACGGGATGTACTTCAGCAGTCCATGATACAAAAATCGTTATACTGATGCTCACAAAGAGTTCAATTTTAAACCTTATTAGAGGCAGAAATCGAATCCTCACACTGCGGCTGTCAGTTTAGTCGAGAATACCCCCACTCATGTCCTTTGCACTATTGAATTATACCTCGGGGACAACTAAATTTGAACTCTAGATCCCTACCAAATGGGGGTTTGAGTCTGTTTGATTTAACCCATATTTGATAACCATTATTGTGTTAAAATGATGTTCCGTTTAGAATGGTAATTTAAATGTATGGTTAGAAAATTGAGAAAAATTTTGAGTTTTAAAATATTTTATTGTATAAATGCGTGATTAAAAATAAATATGAGAAATAAATTATTTTGTTTTAAAAATAGTCAAACAAGGGCTTAAAAAATCAAATTTAATAAATTTTGATAAAAGTTGATGGACTATGTGGTTGAAAAATTTCATATGGTCGATTTTAACTTAAATTTTTATGAAGTTTTTAGTTGAACCAAACATGAAATTTTGGACCTTATGTTACTTTCAAGTTTCAACTACTGTTATGTAATGTAATTAGCGTGACATTAAAATTTAATTTTTATTATTTTAATCAAATATATAGTTAGATCGAATAGCCATTAACTTGAATTTATGATTTTTATATACTTTAAAATTATTTATATTGTTTGGTATGCTTTCCAACGTCTAGAAATGCATGTAGAGGAAGATTACTTTCTTTCATTTCACTTTGCAACAGTCAGATTTGGCTTTGGCTGCTTTTTATTTGTTTATTTTTTTTTTAACTTTTTCACTTGGGCCAGACAAGTGTGAGTGGGGGACTGTAAAAAATTGACGGGGTTTAAAAGGAATTTAACACGTGGTAAGATGTTGTAGATTTGAGGGTCCAAGTAAAGAAGAATGACTTTCTTGGTTTTGTACCATTGACTTTTTCCTGGCATAATCTCATTGGATAACATTAACACATTTTGCACTTGATTCTTAATTATGATTACTTTTAAAAGATTAATTCTATTTAGAGGAAATTACACAGAATGACATTTTTTGGCTTTTCATTTTCAAAAATGTCACCTTTTTAAAGCCTTTGCAAGATTGTCATTTTTGGACTATTTTGCCCCTTTAGAGAATTTTAATACCTAATATATTTTTGAGTTGACAACTCGAAAAAGTTATAGCAAGTACATTCTCGAGTTGACAGAATTTTTTAAATAATCACTTCAACTCTTCAGTCTTCTGACATAATTTAAATGCATATTTCTTTTGTTTTTTTGAAATAACCTAAAACCTCAACCTCTCCCTTCAACTCTTCAGTCTTCACTTTCGACCGGTGGGTTTCCTCCACGCCTTCAGCCCTTCATGCCAGACGGAAGTCTAGAGACCACACGGTTGACGCCTTCAGCCCAGAACTAGAAGCTGTAGCCGTGCGCCTCTCCGACCTGACTCTGCCCGTCAGCCGTGGGTCCGTGAGGGAGAAACAATCGAACAAATTGGTCAGTTTTTTCCTATTGTAGTTCTCCTTTTAACGTGTCTCCGGTCATCGATCTCCATTTCTGACCAGGAAAGGCAATTTGCTGTGTTGTTTTTCAAAATCTATTTCAGATTTCTGGAAAAAAAATCTCAGATTAGTTTGTAAAGTCAATGTTATTAATACAGATGCATTTTTTTCTCCATCGTGTATTAGGTTTTGGAAATATGCCCATCTTCTCAATTAGTCTAATTTTCCTGAAACTCGCTTGTACAGGACAAGATGCGGTTGCAGAAAATGCACATAGCATTGTCAACCAGCTCATTGAACTCACAACCTACCCACATATGATGGTATGAGTATTTGTCAAATCCCTTCACCCACCCACCCACCCACCCACCCACCCGATTATTTCCCTCATTTCTGTGATTCTAAAAAATCTTCAATCACCTTTTTTGTGGCAAACATATGGCTACTCATTTTTCTATGATTGTAATATTTGAGTTTAACTGCACAGGTTCTGTCGACTTACTTTTCTTTGTATATCTTGCGGTTTACATGAACATTTTCTGCTATGTTTTTGCCTTGTATAATGGATCTGTTATTTCTACCATTCAAAGTATTAGAATAAGGATGAGTTCCACAGCTTTTTCTAGTATGGTTCAAATTTCCAATTGATTAGATTTAGCATTTAGTAGATTAGTTAGTTGAATTGATGCAGATATGATACGGTAGTCCATAACTGTGAAGAAGCATCCAGTTGATTATCAAATTTGTGAAGAGTGTCAACTATAAAGTTTAGTAAAGAGATGCTGTGCTATATGTCAAACTTAAGAATTTGGACTGACAATAAGAAGATGCTTAAGGACTTATGGTACCTGTTGACATCAAATTTTAATGAGTGTAATCTGCAACCAGGACCCTGGTTAGGAAGCTTGGCTCTGGAGGTAGAGGCGGTGGCAGATTCTGCTCTAGTAGAATAACAAGAAGATTGAGAGTTGGTTTTTTCTTACTCAGGAATTCCATTTCCTAGAGGTTTAAACAAGGGAAATGAACTAATAGGTTAGGTAAACTATCATTTCTCCTAACAATTAGGGTATACTCTGTTGCTGAGCTCAACACCTTCAAGTCGTGTTGGCTTTGCAGAGCCGGGTTCCTTCTTTTGCTGGGATTATCTACATGGCTTTTACTTGGTGTTAGGCCGAGGTGTTTAGTTTGACTTCAATTGTCTTATTGGGGTTACTAGTCTCTCTAGCTATCCCTGTCCGAGCTGATGCTCTCAGCTTGGACTTCAACTATGAAGAAACATAGGTAGAGTGAACAGAGGGGGGAGTGAAGAAAAGAAAAATGGAAGGAATGAAGAATTAGGTTCTGATACTTATCATCCAGTGAAACAAAAAATGAGGTAGCATTAGTGAAAACATTTTTCTGATTTTTCCTTGTGGATCCACTCATAGGAAAGATTCTTCCTTTTTTTTTTTTTTTTTTACATTGTTTTTCAGATTTTAATCTACAACAAACAAATCTACTAAAAATTGGGGCATAGTGTGTATATACTATATAGTGTGTTTGTGTGTTTATTAGCCTCTATTTAGCCCTCATTCTTAAAAAATACAATTTTCTTTTTCTTGTCTTTAACCACACGTGTTTTAGTATAATAATATTACACGTAAAATTAACATTTTGTCTTATTTTTTAATCACACATCCTCCATAATTTGTTTCTGGAACTGCATTTCAATCCGAATAGGCTTACTCTTTTTCTTGACATTTTCTAAATGTGTGTTTTTTTTAATATTAATGTATTCTGTATTTGGGAAATCTGCAGCTAGCACGTACGAAGACAATTGCTCAAAAGTCAACTAGCGGAAAAGCTCCCAAGAAACAACTTGCTATCAAGGTTCCATCCCCATCTCATCTTTGATTTTTCTACTACAAACTTATGCATGTAAAATTGGATATCTATATGCATACGGAATTTCCATTACAAATAAATATTAAGAATTGTGGAATTATGCTTTTCTTTTTTGGGTGTATGTATCTCGCCTCAGTCTCTATCTAGATCTGCATTAAATTGTGCACCTTGCACTTGCTATCTAATCTAGATTTATGAGCTATCATTGTGTGTTGATATAACTTATAAGCAAACACATTCTGTTTTGTGTATGGATGGGTAGGTTTGATGTCTGTTTGTGGGGAGGGGGTATGATATTCAACTTGGTTGAGCTTTAGTGACCTCAGGTAAGATGTGCTGAGTGTGTCAATGCCATGCTAATTCAATATCAGAAAGTTTGTGGTTACGAATACCAATATCGCAAAATGATACAGTAAACATATTACCAAGATTGATATTTATGAAAACAATGGGTCCAATGAAATGATTGAATTTTATGCATGCGCTCTTTCGCAGAAACTATCGGAGGACGAATTTTAGACAATTCAAACTTGCAACATTAAAGAGATTCAAGATTTCGGCTCTTACCTGGAAGCATCAATTTGAGGTACAAGTTGCAATCTTCATGTATGAAATTTGTGTACAAATGGAGTCTTTCAGGTTTGTAGTGTGTAATCCAATCCATATACAAAAACGTTTTTGTTTATGGATTGGATTACACACAATTATTGGACGTGATAATGAGAATAATGCTATGATATTGGATAATGTCATTGTCTGCTACTATTCCTTGTTAATTTTTCGTGGTTTTGGAACTTGGATTGTGGATTGAACTTCGGTTAATAGGTTTCTTCTTTCACTTGAATAAACTGACTCCTGGATGTTGGTATTAAGTGGGTCCCATTCATGTGCAGTATATTTTCGTGAATGAATGATGGTGTTTGGAGGATATAATTTTTTGGTTTATTTCTTGACTTGTTTGTCTTTGGGATTTTTTAGTGCCATGAAATTAGTAAAGGCCATGATATGAGGCATATTTTAGTCATCATCAGCAACATCACTGATTGAATATTCAGCTGCATCACTGTCCACATCTACATCTGTAGTATCAGCATCTTCAGAATCATCATCACTTAGAACATATGTAGCTTTCCCACTGTTAGCCCTGTGTGGTCTGGCTCTTGCAACCACCACTTGGTTACTCTCTTCTATACCGGCTGAAATTTGAGACTCTTCTTCCTCCATTGTGGCCATTCTTCCCAGCACCGAACCACTTTTCTTGTTAAATGGAGATATCCTCGTTTTCCTTAGTTTTTGGAAACATTGATCGTAGTTAGCTTTGCAATCTGAAGTAAATATGTTAAACATAACATTATCTAGGCATATTAGAAAATTGATGAAACAAGCTCAAGCTATTACAACATCTTCCGCTCTCCAGTCGTCTTTAAAGATTTTCGACAAATAATTTCAAAGAGTAATCAAGACTATAAAGAAAAACATCAAAGGTTTTCTTAATAAATTTGATGAAAACAAAGGTAGTCCGAATATATATGAGAAATTGGGTTTAATTCAATCAATAATATCAAGTTGATTGAAACATTGTTTTTTCAGCAAACCGCCAACAGCTGAGATCCAAGAATCCCTACATTGTCATCTGAAAACCACTTCTTATAATTCTTATAGTTTTAGACACTCCAGTCCAATTTATCTCCACATCAGTATTTAACTTCTTTGAAAGATGAAACCATAGAACATTGTTACATTAGGAAGCCCTATACCTGGTTCCGTCATTTAGTATATTTATATATTTAGATTTATTCATGTTATTTCATAATTATCTCAAATTTCTTGAATAAACTACACAGGTTAATGAACAAAGAATTCATAGTATGTATATATGTACATATATTCATCATTTTGAAATTTGATATCTAATTTCCTTTGTGGAAGTTACTGAGGAAGTTGTTTGAAGAATCACGAACCAATGTACCCAATGACTTATTTGCAAGAGCATCCAACACAATAGAAATGATGTTGATTATAAATTACAGTTTTTACTTACCTCTAATTGAGAAATTAACATTTGGACTGGACTATATGCCAAACGACATTGATGGCCAGAAAGAACACGGAAGGAAAATTTCACTAGAATAAGAACTGTTGATCATATTATGAAATCCCTTATTAATGTTTCATGCCATGTTTCATCTTTTAATTTTATAGATTACAAACATATTTTTTGATAATTGATAATTAATATTACACTTCTTAATGATCAGTATGTGCTTTTAGCTTGTTGAAACTGAATATATATATATATATATATAGATCCGGGCTTCAATTATCTGAACTATTGGTGAAATGTGAACATGTGTTACGTCGTTCCCGACAGTTAGTTGCGTCCGCCGGGTAACACAGGGATAGACTAACTGCCGTTCCCGACAGTTAGTTTCAGAAATCCCGGCAGTTGAGTACTTATGTTACTACTGAACTGTCGATCCCGACAGTTAGAACAGCAATAATGTGAAGCACAAGTTTCCTTTATTGTGAAATTTTCGTGACATGTCCTTGTACAAATGATTCATGTTGCATTTGGGTAGTAGTGACACGTCGTTATGTGGTTGACGTAGATATGTTGATTGCTAGTTGTTTGCATCCGTCTTTCCCTTTACATACTTTGATGACGTGTGAGAAGCTGATTTTTTCTCCTTCTTATTCATTGCAGAGTCCATGGAGTTCGAAGCCTTGGTTCCGGAGGACGCAAGGATCCGTGCACGCATATCCCAGCGCAGTAACCTAAAGTACGTGCAGAGGGTTTTGGAGCACTTCGATGAACGACAACGCCACGACTTCCGCGAGTCGTCCCTTGGCTTCTTGACCGAAATTTCAGACATCCAATTCTCTGCGCAGCTCATCCAACAACTTGTATTCCGAGGAATCCGAACAAACAAGGAGCACGAATTGTGGTTCAACGTGCAAGGACACTATTGCCGGTTTGGATTGCAAGAGTACGCAGTAGTTACCGGACTGTGTTGCAGTGTCCCGCCTGATGATGAGCGGTTTCAGCGAGTGTTGGAAAAAACAAGACTCAAGGACAAGTACTTTCGGTCTTTGGAAAAGGTTTCATGTGCCCAGATCGAGAAGACATTAGTTCGGTCGTCGACCCCACGGGCTGATCGATACAAGCTGGGGCTTGCACTCATAGTAGAAGGAGTCTTCAACGCTCCAGACAATAATGTGGGTATCGAGTGCGCGTCACTTTCGATCGTCGACGACCTTGATGTATTTTTTGTCTACCCTTGGGGTAGAGTGGAGTTCTCTCATCTCATCAAGGGATTCCAGGGCAGATACGCTAGCAAACTTCGCTATGCCAAGAGGAAGCACGAGAAGGAGATTAGTTACACAATTCACGGCTTTCCCATAGCCATGCAGGTAACGATGTCTTTTATTTCAATTTCAGCTGAAGTTCTTATTACCATGAACGTATATTTGATAATTGACGCGACACTAATTCACTCTGTTTTACCCATCTACGATAGATATGGGCCTTCGAGGCGATTCCAGAAATTGGTGAACGTTTTGGGCAGCGGCTTGGTGAACGATCCCCACGTATTCTGAGTTGGACGGCCAGAAAACAGTCTCAGCATCGTACATATGATGACTTCTTCAAGAAAGTACAGGTAACCTTCGTTTTGTTTCCCGAGTTAGGGAAAATTTTGTATTTTTTCTATCCTAATATGCCATAATTTTAATTCCCCTGATCAACTTGTTACATCATACGCAGCTGCATGTATTTGCAACGCTTCGTCCAACCGAGCTGGAGCGGAACAAACGCTACATGGCTACTCTTATGCCTTTTGATGATAATGTCGTGCCTCCTTTGGACGCCATTGCAAATACTGTGGTCGAATCGCAGTTTGGTATTGTTGCCGATGTCGGTGGAGGAGATGGCCATGATTCAAGTAAAAATGAAGAGGATGGGGATGATGGGGATGATGGTAGTGGAGGGTCGGACGAGATTGCTTCTGGTACGGGTGATCGTGCCGTGCAGTCATCCGAAGAAAATGACGATTCGAGCTCGGACAACGTAAGGGACGGCGGCGAAGGAGAGAGCCATGCTGATCGTGCACAAGGCGGGATGACGGGTGTACAAATGGGACGTGGGTTGACAAGATCGAACGTCGAGGACTTGTTGTTGGATCAAAGAGTCCTATTTGAGATGCGACTCCGTACTGTGAAACTTGAAATTCTCGAGCACGTTACGGCTGAACACGCTAGACTTCGGGATTTCATATCGACGGTAGTGGCACCTGGCATTTCCCCCGCATCAGCAGTTCCAACAAACGTGCGAAACGATGTCCATACACATTCTCCCCAACCATATGGAGGTACTTTTCCGTATTTTCTTCTTACTTCTATTAGGAATCTTGTTAGATGTAATACGACAGGCTGAAATATCCTCTAATGTCTTCATTTTTTTATTTCAATTTCCAGGGCACGAAGATGAGTTTGGTGTTGACATGGATGAGATGCCGGAAGAACACGATTTCGCGGTCGGTGACGGAGAACCAGTTGTGAATGGTACGCTTTACGATGTTAATGCACGATAAGTGCACATTAGATCATTACCAGTTTATTTCGCAATTTCATCTTATGTTTAGATGTGAACATTAGTTGTGTGGACATTATTCGCCTCTGAGATTTGAGGAATTCAGCAAGAATATGTAGTTTACTCGTGCATGTTAAGTAATGGGTTTTCATGTAGGTTACCTATCCATTCGTATTCATTTAGCTGGATATAATCTTGTGAACATTTAGACATAGACACTATCATGCTTAGCCTTTTTCAATTGCCTTGCTTTGTTGAAAACCAAAGGCTGCTTAGTAACGTAAGACACGATGAATGAATGAGTGTGGACTTTATTTTTGTCAAGTCCAATTGGGATATAATCATTTTGTTTTTGTTTGATATACTTTATTTGAACTGTGTTGCATCTTCAGAATCATCATCTCATTTATCTCAAGTTTTCTGTGAACTACAGTGCTTAGAGCTAATTTTTTTGTTCACTTCCCCGAGGTGTGTGATCTTATATGGAGATAATTGCAAATTGTGTTTCATTTTTCTGTAGTGACAGGAGCGCCAGTTGTCGTAGGAACAAGTGGCCATGAAGAAACATACAAAGATCTGCATGGCAATCCGAGCGACGCCTCGAGGACTGCTTCAGGCGAAATGGAGGCGGGGACCGAATCAGGACCGGAGGAGGCGGAAGGTAAAATCTTCAACCCGATACTTTAGCCTACTTAAATTAGTGCAGGAGCTACTCATGTATAAAATATGACATTTACATATTTCATGTGGATATATTCATATTCAAAATTTGTCTCTTGTTTATGTTTCGTAGGTGGCCAGACGTCCGACCCAGTGCAGCCAATATCGGCACCTATTACAAGGCGACGTTCCACTCGCCTTCGAATGCCAGCAGCATCGACAAGGACTCCATACACTAGGGGTAAGAGGCAAACACGAAAAAAATAGTTGGTTGAGCCACATTTTTCTTCGTTTAAGTGATTTTGTTCTGGTGCCTATCAACGACACCGATTTTTGGTGAAGGAATACGTAATGTGACAAATGACGGACAATGTTTCATGAACGTTTCATTTTATTCCACAATTTAAGTCCGCGTGGAAATTGTTTTGTAATGTAAATTATGATTCAGGGTATACGAAATGTTGTTTAAGTGCTGCTGAAAATTTTGGTGGAAATTGTTTTGTAATGTTAATTATGATTCAGGGCATACGAAATGTTGGTTATATGCTGCTGAAAATTTTGGTGGAAATTGTTTTGTAATGTTAATTATGATTCAGGGCATACGAAATGTTGTTTAAGTACTGCTCAAAATGACAGGTGGAAATTGTTTTGTAATGTTAATTATGACTCAGGGCATACGAAATGTTGTTTAAGTGCTGCTGAAAATTTTGTAATGTTCAGGGCATATGAATTGTTTCAACCATTTATGGGAAATGATGCATTATCAGTAATTTGATGTGCTATAAGAAGTAATTTTTGCTTGCATCGATTTATATCAAAAGTACTTAGGTGACAATTTATTCTTCGACGTGCGAGGCATAGAGGATTTGGCAACCCTTCAATTGCGGCAATTACAACACATTCGTCTAGTATGAAAATGCAGGCATTGAGAATCACAATTTCCTACGTATGAATATAAATGTAATTACAAATACGAACTAAGGTGTAATTAAAAAGCTCATTTACAGTTGACAAATGCTATGGTCATTAAATATGAAGACAATTGTAATTAACAAGAAGAGTACAAATTGCAGATTTTTTGCCTGGTGCATTTCCTGGTGGGTATTTAAGTTTGACATTGACTAGTTGGTTGGCAAGTCAACTTCATAAATGTGGTAATCACCCAGCTCCTTATATATAGTAGCTCCACTAGAAATGCAACTAACACTTGAGAAACCTACATGTTATTGCAATAGACATCCCACGTATTCTTACCTTCGTGATTATTCAAACACATGGCTTCATCCACCGCGAGCAACGACACCGAGCTTCTCAACAATCCGACCCCAATCCCCGACTCATCTATAGACGTCCCAATTATAATTTCGTCGGATGATGAGGATGACGTCCCTGTACGTGGGTGGAGAGTCACTTCCCCTGTTCCATTTCCCGACCTCGACGCCCTCACAAGCGAAGAAGCGCATTCCCCAAACAGCGTGCTCCGCAATGTGGTCAACGACTCTGATGATGACAGCGTTGATGTAGGCGTGGCCCCCATCGCAGT
>CM032644.1:15243311-15470145 GCA_019097785.1 Fraxinus excelsior
TATGTAAAAGGCTTCTTAGTTCAATTGAAAGAAGTCATTCTGGGCCAGTCACCAGTGGGCCGTTTAGGGCGATTTCTAGATTATATTTCCTATATTTCAATTATAATTATTAATTAATCAACACTTGAAGCTTTTATGGCAATGTCCGGGCCTGACTAGTGATTAGATTACCATAATATTGACGTCTCAGACTCTCAGCCTTTTCTATTGGATCTCGTCTGCATAATCTCTTAGCCCTTAGGAGTTAGGCCGTTAGGGGACAAGACAACATTGACACCATTGTTAATAACATTTATGTACTGGATTTCTTGCCGTTTGTCTGGGAGTTTAAAGTAGAACTAGATCGATGGAGTGGCAACAAGGAAAATGTTTAACTTATTATTTTTGTTTTGTGGGAGTTCCATGGGAAGTTAATCCTACTTATAGTTATAGATAAAACATCAATAGCAAGGCAGGATTAGATAGCCTGAACATTATGAAGAAGAAAATAGAGGCTAAAATCTTATTCATTTGCATACTAATAATGGATTAATAGTTTAAAGTTGCCTTCTTTGGTGTTTAATATCTGTAGTATTTCTTGCCATAAAAAGTGTTATTTAAAGCTATGAATGAATTAACATATCCATAATAGGATCCAAGTAAAGATCAACCCTCATTAACGAGTTTATTTGTTGTTTGAATGTGCAGGTTATTAAGCTAAAGAAAGTCTAGTTTCATCTTACATTTCTTTTGTTGGAGTTCTGCCATTCTGGTGACGGGTAAGAATCTTAATGGGGATTTACTATGCTCTTTTGAATTGGGCAACTTGTCTTTTAATTGAAGTATGACTTTACCTATAGTCTATAGATAGCTTGATTGTGAATGATTCAATTTCAGGCTTATGATAACTGCGATGCAACGCTGGAATAGGGCGTGATTCCTCAATTTTCGTCGATTTTCTACTTTTCAAGTAAGCAATGGCTTGCTCTAACTTGATATTGAAATTGTCTTTTAATTGAAGTATAATTGTGGCCTGGTCGGCGTGTATGATATTAAATTATAGCGTGTAGGATCAATTGCACATGCGCATGTTATGTCTCTGTATTGAATACTTTAATTGTGAGATGATTGAGATATTTTGTAATTGTCTTGAAAATGTTTGAAGCCTTGTCGGCTTGTATAATTGTGGCCTGGTCGGCTTGTATGATATTAAATTATAGCGTGTAGGACCAAATGCACACGCGCACGTTATGTCTCTGTATTGAATACTTTAATTGTGAGATGATTGAGATATAAATCTTTTGTTCTTTACATTTGTTTGTTGTTCTACTCTTCATTGTTAAATTAGCTATACGTTGCATAATGCACTGTTGAATTTTGCATTTACGTTGATCTTTGAGTGGGGGCCCAATTTGGGGAATTCGCCTCGGGCCCTGTAAAGCACAGAACCGGCCCTGATAATCATAAAAAGACAAAATTTAGAAGAAAATGAATCATCATTATATTCATTCTATGGTTTTAATTGATGTTTTGTCACTTTTTATGTGTTTGTTACTTTTTTGAATTTTGTCACCTTTTTTAAAAAAAAATTTGTTACTTTTTTAAAATTTCTGTCACTTTTTTTAGTGACAAACATATATTTTGAATGCTATTTTGTCACTTTTTTTAATAGAGTGTCATTTTTTGTCACTTTTTATTCTTTGTTATTTTTTTTTTAAAATTTCTATCACTTTTTGAGTGATAAATATAAGTTATTGATTGGTGTTTTGTCATTTTTTTTAATTATTTGTCACTTTTTTAATTTTATCAATTTTTGAGTGTTTTTCATTTTTATAATTTTTCTGTCACTTTTTGGAAATTTTTGTCGTTTTTTTTATTTTTGGTCGCTTTTTTTTTAATGTTTGTCACCTTTTTTCTTTCACATTTTAATAAAAGTTGTATGTCACACTTAACTTTAAAAAGTGACATTTAATTTTACACAATATTTTTTACTTCCAAAATAATTTTCACAGATTTTTCGAAGGAAACTTAATTTTAAGGGTATTTTTGTAATTTCCCCACAAAAAATATCTATATAGACGGGCCATATTGTGGGCCGAATTGATCAATTTGGCGGCCTTATTCAACACTAAACCACGTCTAATTAAGAAAAGAGGAAATTACCCAAAACCATGCCTTTTCTTTTACATTTTAAAAATTCAGATTTTTAAGTTTTTTATTCACTTATCAGGTTTTTTAATTTTAATTAATAAAAATTTTATAAAATTAAAATAACAAATATACCTACCCCTTTTCTACCCACCCCACTACCCACCCCACCAACTTCATTTCATATAACATTCCAACCCTAATTCATTTCATATAACATCCCAACCCTAATTCATTTCATATATTCTCCTCCCCCTCCATCTCTCACCCACCGCCGCCCGTCGCCGTCGCCGCCGGCAGCCACCTCCCCTTCTCCCTCCTCTCCTCCCCCTCGCCCTCCTCTCCTCCCCCTCCATCCCCCCCAGATCTGCCCCCCCCCGTCCCAGATCTGCCGCTGCGACGCAGCAGCGCAGCCGGCTGCTGTGCTGTGCGACGCTGCTGCGTCGCACAGCGACAGCAGCGAGATGGCTGCTGGCCCAGCAGCGCCGACGCTGCTGGGTTTATTTATTTATTTTTTTTTGAATGGTAGAATGGCAGTGCTGGGATGTGCCGTTGGTGTGACGTGGTTGGCTGATCTCTGTGATTTTCTCCATGGCGGACTGTGGCTGGGCGTGTGGTGGTTCGGGTGTGGCTGTGGGATGCAGTGTGGTGGTTTGACTGTGGGTGTAGCTGGGCGTGTGGTGGATCTGTGTGTGGGTGGTGGACTGTGGGTGTGGTGGCAGATCTATGTGCGTGGGTGAGCGGTGGTGGTGGATCTAGGGCTGTGGTTAGCTTTTTTTTGGGTCTGTGACCTGGTATTGAACGGTGTTGGTTTTTTTTTTTTGGTTGGTATGTGACCTAACGTTTTTGGTGTCTGTGACCTCTATATTGAATTGTGGTGGTTTTTTTTGTGTCTGTGACCTTGCTATTGAGCATGTAGCAAGTTTTTTGGTGTCTGTGACCTAGCTATTGGACTGTTGTGAGTTATTTTTGGTGTCTGTGACCTATCTATTGAACAGTGACAGTTTTTTTGGTGTCTGTGACTCACAAATTTGAAAATATGTGACCTGTAACATTTAATTTTTTTGATCTGTGACCAATAAAATGATCAATTAAAAACCTGTGACCCCACAAATTTGAAAATATGTGACCTGTGACATTTAATTTTTTTGATCCGTGACCAATAAAATCATCAATTAAAAATCTGTGACCTATGAATTTTTTCATCTGTGACCTCAAAATAATATGTGACTTTGGAATCGGAGCAGTCACCGGAATTATGCGGCGGCCACCGGTCGTCGGAAATAGTCGCGGAATTAAGCATGGTCGGCGAACGGTGGCCGGAGTAGTCGCCGGAGCAGTAGGGTGGGGGTGGGGTGGGGTGGGTCAATTATATTATATTACAATTAAATATTTAATTTAATATAATAATGGTGAAATATAATTAATTAATTTAAAAAAAACCTGATTTTTGCAATTTTAAACTTTGGGACCTGATTTTGGATTTTGGTAAAGTAAATGTATGATCCATGAACTTTTCCCTTAAGAAAACAGTATTAAAATATCCAAGTAGTTAGCTTACTCTGCAAATTGGATTGTACTTAAGATAGAGATTTATTTCTACTAAAGAGTAAAATATCATGAATGAATTGTCTTAATTTGAAAGTGAATTTCACTTAAACCTCTAAAAAGTAACCTCCCCTAAATACACACGACTTTTACGAAACATTTGTCGTTTCTTTAATATCCAACTACATATCCTACAAAAAGGATTTCACAATTACTTCTCGGGAATTTTTAAACTACTCGATTTCAATGGTCGAAGTATAATAGGAGTTCTTTCGTGTGTGTGGGTTTTTTTTTTTTTTTTTTTTTGGTCATTTTTGTATAGGGTAAGTTAACAAAACAATGAAGGTTTCCTTCAATAAGATTTTAAAGGAAGACCATATTCTTTTTGTTTTGTCTTTAACGTTTCCTCTTAAATCAAAGAGACTTTAATTAATTTCAAAAGTATTGACAATACATTGTTTGAATTTAGTGTACAATTGAAACAATGTCCAGATGAATTCAATAATGACCAAAGTCAAAAACTACGGGAGGAATTTGAGTCCCCCCCTGTCTTCCAGACCCATTGATTTTAATAACATGCATTGGAGGCAAACACAACCTGTCTACATGCTTTTGCTTAACTTTACTAGTCAAGTCAATGAAATTATCAAATGAGTGTCGGGGAAATGTTTGGTACGATATATTAGAAATAATCACAGAATAATCGACAAATTTATCAAATTTTGATATTTTTTCAAAATCAAAGTTTTTTTTTTTTTCGACCAGTGTCAATTATTTGGTACTTTGAATGAGTCGACAAAACTTGATTACCTAAATTCACGGATTTCATAGAATCATTGTTTTTCAGGGAATTATATTGTTTACCTCCGTTAGAGAACCATCTATCTGTGTAACAAACGTCATTTGATGTGTCACGAAATACAAGTCAATAAAACGCGTGAGTACCTGTCAACTCATCTAATCAATTTGTTTATCTTCTCCACTTTTTCTTTCCCGTGCTACAATTTCAATAGAATCAGTAGAATATGTCACGAAGGAGGGATAAATTAATATTCAAGTGACCTACAAAAAAAAAAAAAAAAAAAAAAAAAAAAACGTAATACTCTTAGATCTAATAGGTTAAACACTAAGTCAAATAAAGTAAGGGAAAACATTTATTTTAATCCACTAAATTTATTGAGAATATTACTTTTGTGAGTCTTGTTTCATTTGTGTTATTATTGTGTTTCACTTAAGGTCAACCACCGATCACACGTTTCTTTTATTTTTCTCTAATATCACCAACCTCATCCCTATGAATTACAAAGAGGTGAGTGTACCCGTACTAATAAATGGACTAGACGATGAAATAATTGACAAATTGTATCACGCAAGTGTCTTAGTTAATCTTATTTAATCACATGTTCAATCTACTGCATTGAAAACGTCTAATAATGTAGAGGTTCATCTTGACTTACTGTGAATCATCTGAATGGAAGTCGAAAATTATCCCACTCGAGCAATTTTGTAGACTTTTTTTTTTTTTTTCCATCACATTCCCAATAATTTTTTTAGGTTCCACCAAAGAAACTGTGGACTTTTTACCTGCATATTCCTATACAATGTATTTATCCGGGATTCGTCACATTGAACAAAACCTATTTAAAAAAAAAAAAAATCATAGTTCAATTAATGTAAAACATCACTATTTGTAACTAGATTCCTCATGGTAAAAGGACATGCTTGTTGACCCACCTGTTAGAATTCTAGTCTGGATAACTTTCCCTTTAATGCTTCTTTGCCTGCTTTCATTGCCTACCATGTACAAACTTGTCAAAATTGTACAAGTTTTCTAGAGATAATAATAGTTCTTATTCTAAACGTAAATCAAACGCCTTTTGTGTTAAAATGCGTGCAAGTTGGGTAATTTTTCAAATAATGGTTCGTATTCTGCACTTGTATTTCTTTATCACGTCTTCTAAAAATTCTTTTAAGATTTTTCAACGAAAAATGTGCCAAAACTTTGAATCTTGCACCATATTTTGAACCAAAAAAAGAAAAAATGGACATAAATTATAAGTCATTAACAAGTGCTCCACAGCTGGCCGTATGTCTGTAGTACTTTATGCTAATTACTGAATTTGGATGGACATAAATTCGTGTGTAATGTTATTCATCCCTTTACTGGGGTTACAAACACAGTCTATGTGATTTTAAGTAATAGGTTAAATGAAATGACTTATTTAATTTCATCTATTATTTAATGTCACATTAACGCTGCGTTTGTAACCACAGTGAGGATGAATAGCATTACTCTAAATTCGTACATTGTGCGAGAACTACACATGGGATGTTGTTCAATGCTCTTAAGGATATTTTGGTCTAGTAATTTTGTCAAATATTGTATGTATAATTAACAAAAATATAATCATTTTTATGAATCTTGATTTTATGCTAGTGTAAAGTTACCCTTCAACATTTCTCTAGTTACAAATAATTCTAATCTTGTTAAGATGAATCCATAAAATAATGAGGCTTTTTGTCAAGAACTAACATGTTTTTGAAGTACCTTATTGTCTCAAATCAGTTGCAAACCAATGACATATGGGCACTTTCGTGATAATTGTTTGACATCACAAACTGTTGGAAAAATGGCATTCTATCATAAAACTAACGTGAAAAGAAACAACAAATAATAAAAGAGTTGAAATTCAAGTGCATGTTTCCTTATAACAATAATACATGTATAAGGGGTTTCAATTGGATAGATTGATCTCCCGCTTTCAATGGGTAAAATAAAAAAATTCCACTACTAATGTCATAGAGAGAGCCGTAAGTATGGTTCTTTGAATGTATGATGGTTATAGAGAACCGTAAGTTCTCCTGCTACGTCGGCAGTGAGAAATTTTTATCCTACCCATTATGGGGAAGAGATCAAATCTCTCATTTCTTTGTAAAATTCATTGATTGTATTTAAAATCGTGCATTACATATTATCATTTTTCTCATTTCTCCTTTTTCGTTTAGATATGCACATTTAGATTTTCAGATTGCACAACCAAAAACTCATTCATTTATCCTTTAATATCATTGCTATCATTTATAGCCCTTGTTTGAATCTCATTCTTTAAACACTCATTTTTTTCAAAACTCATTTTCAGCCACACATTTTCTTAATAATCACTATTAACCACATATTTTTTAATCATACATTCTTCAAAAAATTATTATTACAAAATCTATTCTCCCAAAAAAATGGGGCTCAAACAAATCCATAATGAGTCTTTCGGATTCTAACTTTTTTTTTTCTCCATAAAGTCATAACTCATTGAGGTTTCTCAATCTTCAATATTTCTTGCACCTGAACCTCTTTAGTGTTTTACAATTTGTCATTTCTTTGTACTCACTAAGAATATATATATCTACTTAATAGGCCAATCTTTAATCTTTGATCCATTTTTTGAACTTTTTTTTTTCTTGGAATTGAATCTCATCATGCTGACGTGCCATAGATTTATGAAATATCATGTTAGTGGATTATTTTTCCAAGATGGATTTTGAGTTAGAACATTTAAAACTTGTGTGGGAAATATTGAGCAAACGACCACTATTTTAGAACTATGCTATCCTAAACTAACCCTAAGTTAGTGTGTCAACGAGTTGAGTCGAGTTGAGTCACAAGCCGAAACTTGAAGAGCAAAAATGGTTCGGTCTTTTATTGACCCGAGCCGAACCGAGCAAAAACTCGGCCAAAAAACGAAAGTTTGACCCGGTCTTTCGCTCGTTTTTTTTATTTTTCCCATGATGAATCTAAATTTTGTGCAATTTATATAGGTGTGAATTTAAAATCTATTTTTAAACTTTTTTTTAATAAAGCTCGGCTCGACGTTACGGGCCCACGGGCTGGCTCGGCTCGAGCTTTTCCCAGGCCGAGTCACATGCCACCTGTGCCGATGAGCCTTTTTTACATCTCTACCCTAACTTGCTATAGTTTTTTATACGTTTGGGCATGCAAACATAGGAGGGCATATATATTGAATATATGTCACCTTCTATCGCACTATAGTTTTGAATTTTTTTTTTACTTATACCTTGTGAGCATAGTTATAAGACCCGGCTCGGACCGGCCGACCGGGCCGGGAAACCGATGACTCGGGCCCTTGTCCGAGCCGGGTAGATTAATTTAATATGGATGCACATGACTCGGAGTTTTGACCGTGTGACTCGGCAATTTTGACCCAGTTAACTTGACTGATTGACCGATTTTCAAAATTGCATTTTAAAATATTGGGGTCCAAGGAAGTGATGATCTAAATGTTTATGTCAATCAATAAAATATTGGAGTCATTGGACTTCTGATATTATATAATGTTTGCTTCAATGGTTTGGAAGGGAATCTATTCAATTGAGAATACTAAAAATTTTAGGGAATTAAAAATTTAGAAATATTCAATGTAGAATTTTAAATACTCTCTAAAACTATTAATGTATTCAATAGAAGCTTTTATAAACTGTTAAAAAATCTTTAAAAGTCACACTCAATTAAAAAATTTTAAAGTCTCTACAAGTCACGAGATATTAAAAATGTCATGGTACTAACTTTTAAGCAGAAGATACAAGCAAAATCTCAAAATTTGTCTCTCAATCATCTCAAGATTTTGGAAAAACTTTCATAAATGAAATTTTTTTAATATTTATTTTTTGTCCTCTCAATATTTCTCTATCTTCTTCCACTCTACAAACCTTAGAGCCATAATTTAAAAATAAACTATTTTCTCTTCTATATATATTATACTTATTATATTTTCCTTCGTTTTCCTCTTTCAACATTTCTCCCTCAACGTTTCTCCCTTTTTCTATAAAAAAAAATATTAGATTGTAATTAAAAAATTCTTATAAGTTTTTTTTTTTTTTTTTGAAATCCATTTTTTATGAAAATATCAATTTATTATAAAAAAATATTAATTTGTAATGAAATTTAAATATATTTTATTTCTTTTATCAAAAAATAATGAAATTATATATACGCCCAATATAGAATCTTTCAATGACATTTTCTATCATATTCCCCAGAAAAATTATCCTTGTATATAAAATTTCTACAGAATAATTACAGACACTCACATAGAGGGTGGGGCCCATGTGGATTAAATATTGTAAAAAAATAGACCCCACCTATTATGTGTATTCTGTAGGCTGTCTGTAAAAAAATAATTATGTACACTAAGCTTTGTTCTATTCCCCATTACTTAGAAAAAGTGAGCCACCAATTTAGGTACAAGATACTATAATTATTGTTACGACAATTGAGATACAACCCAAATACTAACGATCCAATTGAAAGAGTGGAAATATACCAGTTAAGTTATATATCTCTCAAATTAGGTGGAGCATGCACGAAGTAGTGAGATCCTTTTTTTGTTCTTTTTCTTGACGTAACTGGGGCATTCTAGACTTGAACAAGAAATTTGATTATATAAGTAGATTCTATTTTAATTGATAGTTTTTATAAATCAATTGAATTCTATATAAATCTATAAATTATTGTGGTAAAACAAGTTAAATTGCAATAACCAAGTGATAGAATTTAACCACTTGTTATGAATACATACTCAAGAATACAAGATTTATATGAATACCCAAATCCAAGAAAATCACGAACAGGGATGAAGAATTCACTAGAATCCATAGTAAATAAGTACAAAACGATCTCGCAAAACTCTCAACCTATCTCAAATATGCAAGTCACTCTCTCTCTATAACCTAGATCCTCTCACTTTGATGTTCTCTCAATGTTATACAATATTTTGCTATGTTACCCTTGCCTATGAAGAGCTTAAATCACATGAAGTATATATAGGAATTCAATACAAGTGTTTTGGATGAAATACTATTCAAGAAACAAACTTAGAATCGAAAATGGACTCTGCATAGATAACACTACGAGTGGCAGACAAGTTGTAGACGAGCTCAGTTTCTTCCGTTTTAGGCACCTAGGCACCCCGAATCTAATGTTTGTGTGCCAGTTTGTTGTCCAACATCCCAAAACTTAGTCTTCAATCATCCAAGTCCTTTTGCCGATCAAACTTCCAATCCTTGATGAACATTGATCCCCTTTTCAATAGGACTTCCAAATCAAGAAGACTTTTGTCCTTTCTTGTCAATTAACCAACCAGACCCTAATCCCAAAAAGGCGTCTTCGTCTGTTGGTTTGAGTGACAGATTTGGCGAGTTTTCAATGATGATTGAAGTGATATTTATTCATGAAATATCTGTGACTACAACAACACTACTGCCTTCCTCCTAAGGCGCTCTTTCGATTACAATTTAATTTTAATTTTAGTTCTTGTCTACCATAATATGTGTATATTTGTCTATTTGTGTAAGATTTAACGATCTCCGTGCATCAGTTTGATGAATAAAGATCAAGTGTTTATGATGAAAACTTTGATGAGTGATTGATAATGAAATATTTTGTATTTTTATATCAAAGTTTTCAAACCAATAACCTCTCTTAACAAATAATACAAGTTAAGTATGAAGAGAGATTTACACTTAAATCAAATTGTTGACAACGAAAACTTTTATCAAGAATGAATAATAGATGAAATTATAAAAATTTCTTTGCAAAATAGAATTTTTGATAAGATGAATGAAATATATTGAATCAATCAAGAGATTCTTTTGTAATAAATGAAATAAAATTTTGACTCAAGTAATTTCAATGATTTTCAATAAATAAACTCTTAAAAGTCTCTTATAAGTTGTTTAGGAAATCGAATACAAAAAGGGATGAATATTTATAGAGCAAAAATGGTGAGAATCAGTCATTTTCGGTTGAGTACTTCGATCGATCGAAGTTTGAATATAGCCACTATAAAATTCAAATCGTTGGAGTTTCGACTGACACTTCAGTCTATCAAACCAGTTGATCGGTATACTTTCGGTCGATCGAGAGATGCAGATTTTGAAGTTTTTAATTTTTATATCAAGATATTCATTTTTCCAAAATCGCTTTTATTTCCAAAACGTTTTTATGAAAGTGATGAATCATAAGGCATAGTTTGAGCTTTATGCACTTTGCTAAGAATTGATGAATATACCTTTACATATAAGTGTAATTTTAATAAACAACTTCTAGATACTAGTCTTCAAGATTATTGTTCTCTTCGAGTCTCTTTTGATTGCACACTTTTCAACTGAAGACGATTTGTGCCTTTGAGTGTTTAGGAATATTTATACATGAAAAACTTAAAAAACTAGATATTTTAGAATCATAAGTGTATTGTTGTTATAATCAAAATAAGAAGCTAGTCATAGGTCAACAATTTCTCCCTTTTTTATTCTGACAAATAATATGTGATTTGTATAAATATGCTAAATGTTCTCCCTATCTTTTACACATTAATGGGAATTAATACAACAATATGCATTCCCAAGTCAATAAATCATAAATAGTGGAAGTAGATCATGGATCACATTACACAACATAATTCTTCATAAAGCATAATTTATAGTCATATTAGAAGTCTCAATAATGAAACAATTCAAATCACAAGTCCATTTTCCCATTTTTGTCATCATCAAAAAGTACGGGGCTAATTAACGACAAAAGAGAAAAGACCAATCATCCGCCAGAGGAAGAGGGCTTCGAGGATAGATAGAATACATGTGTACAAAGAAGTCCTTGTGTGATAGGCTCATTTCTTCAATGCGATGCTCAAGAGCATCCATCTGGCTAGCAATGGTGGTAGTAAGGGAATCAATACGTCCTTGGAGAATGTTGAATTGATCTTCAAACATTTGTTGGTCGGGGTAGGTACATCATGTGGAATAGGTCTACATCGTGCCCGTGGTGCATTATCGCCATCACCGCCATCATCCCTACCGTCATCACCCATTTTTTCTTCCGCCTCTTCCTTGGTGAATGGCCAAGTAGTAGGGCCATAATCATTATCGAAACCTTGAGTGTGACACACCCATTGCCCATCACCTTCAACAATTTTCATGCGACCGATGGTTTTAATGTTAATGATATCGGTGTGTTTCGATTTAAGAATATGTTCATCATCTAATGGCACATCAAAGTGTTGAAACATTTTTGTGAGAAGCATGTCATAAGGTAGACCTAGGATTCGAGAAGATGAGTGGACATGCTGAATATGTTTCAAGAAAATGTATGGAAAATCTATTTTACGACCAATAAGGAGCGAGTCAAGAATAAACAGATTGAGATGATGAATTTCTTCAAAATGACAACTCCTAGGGACAATAATATGTGCAGTTGCACGATGAAGGATTTGGCAAGGGATAGTGAGGTGGTTTAGGTTTAAGGCCATTTGGTAGTCAATGGTCGGTTGGTAACCCGACAACAAGCCTGTTCATTGTAACCATCAAACATAACCGAATAATTTTGGACGTAGGCAAAATTTTCACAATCTTCCAACTCAAGTATAGTCTAAAGTGTAACCCTATCTAGAGTGATACGTTTTCCCTTGATAGTGAAAGTAACATGTGGTGGATAAAATGATAGATTTCGATAAAAGTCATAGATTAATCTAGGATAGGCAATCTTGAAGATAGAAATAATATTTTTTCATCTTATATCCTCAAAGTATTCTTCTATTTTAAAGGAATGACCTTGAAGATAGAATTCAAAAACATCAATAGACTTACCGATTAAAATGGGGCAATTAGTGAAAAGATCGGGCATGGGTGTATCAATCTCGACGTTCGATGAGCTCTCTTCTCCTTCTTTTGATTTCTTCTTCATATGCATGGTTTGAATCGGATTTCTCGAACAAAGAGTGAGTGAGATTTTGGATTTTCAAGTTTTTGGTGGAAAAAAAAAGGGGGAAATGGATGGGTAGTAAATCCTTGAAGTGGATTAGCGTATTAACAAGATTTGTGATGAGGGTTTTGAAGAAAAATAAAAAATTTAGAGTGTTGAGGCTAAAAACCCTAATTTTGGAATTTTGTTGATGAAAATGGAGTAAAATCTTGAAATTTGATCAGAGGGTTTGATAAATGATGTAGATTTGTTGAAGTACTGGAGTGATTTTGAAAAAAAAAAAAAAAAGGTGAAATGTGTGTGATTTGAAGAGAGGAGATGATGAGAAAAATGAAACTAAGGTTTTAAAATGGTGAATTTAGGGATGAAACCAGAATTTAAGAATTGCTGAAATTTGATAGTTTTGGTCGATCGGTAGGAATTTCGGTCGATCGAAATTCTGCAAATGGAAAACTTGGGGAGTTGCAGGACGTTTCGATCGAGTTGGTGGTCGACCGAAACATTAATTTCGATCGATCTGAGGGTCGACTGAAACTTAGTTTCGATTGATCCAGCGGTCAACTGAAAAGGCTAGGAAAGACAAATTTAATGCAATTGATTCTGGTGAACTCAAGAGTGACCAACGGGTTTTGAAGCAACAAATTACATGTATTTTTAGTTTAATCATGCATAAATTTAGCCACAAATTTCAGATTCATCGATAATGCCTAAACCTCTACGAATATGAGAAAATCTATCGAGAGCAAGAGGTTTGGTAAGAATGTCGGTTAATTGTTTATCGGTACTAACAAATTCCAAATAGATATCACCTTTTTGCACATGATCGCTAAGAAAACGATGTCGAATTTCGATATATTTTGTGCAAGATTGCAAGATGAGATTTTTTGACAAATTTATAGCACTAATGTTATCACACATAATCGGTGTGTTATCAAAGGTTAAACGATAATCACATAAAGTTTGTTTCATCCATAGAACTTCAGCACAAAAACTAGCGGCCGATATGTATTCGGCTTCGGCGGTTGATAATGCAATGAAATTTTGTTTCTTGCTAAACTATGACACAAGTGCAAAGCCTAGAAAGTGACAAGAAAGTGACATGTCCCACTAGTGCTTTTCCAATCAATAGTGTAACCCACCCAATCGGCATCCGAATAGCTAATGAGGTCAATGTGTGTGTCTTTTGGATACCAAATGCCAAATGCCCTAATACAACATAAATATCTAAAGATACGTTTTAAAGCACTTGGATGTGATTCTTTAGGATTGGATTGAAATCTAATACATAAGCAAACACTAAACATGATATGGATCTACTTGCAGTTAAGTAAAGAAGAGATCCGATCATACCAAATATTTTGTTACGTCAATTGAAGTGTCGTTATCGTCTTTATCCAATTTGATTGATGTACTCATTGGAGTATTCATCGGTTTCAAGTTTTCAAAATCAGATTTCTTGAGCATATCAATGATGTATTTTGTTTGGCTAATGAAGATGTTTTTACTAGTTTGTTTGATTTAAAGTCCAAGGAAGAACTTTAGTTCTCCCATCATGTTCATTTCGAATTCCATGCTCGTGCATTTTGAGAACTCTTCACAAAGGAAAATATTAGTTGCACCAAAGATAATATCGTCAACGTAAATTTGTACAACAATCATGTCATCCTTTTTTATTTTGATAAAGAGTATAGTATCCGTATTTCTCATTTGAAAACCATTTGAGATAAGAAAATTTCTCAATCTTTCATACCAAGATCTAGGAGCTTGTTTCAAACCATATAGAACTTTTCCGGAAATTTATGATTTTTGAAACCGGGAGGTTGTTCAACATAAACCTCTTCTTGAATGAACCTGTTTAAAAATGCCCTCTTTACATCCATTTGATATAGAGTAAAACTTTTATAACCAGCAAAAGCAAGAAGTATGCAAATAGACTTTAATTTAGCAACCGATGCAAAAGTTTCTTAAAATCTATACCTTCTTCTTGATTGTAACTTTGGGCCACTAATCTAGCCTTGTTACGCACAACAATACCATTTTCATTTCATTTATTTAGAAAAACTCATTTTGTACCAATAATAGTTTGATTGTTTGGTCTATAAACCAAATCCCAAAAGTGATTCCTTTCTAATTGATTTAATTTTTCTTGTATTGTAAGAATCCAAAACTCATCAAATTCGACTTCTTTGAAATTCTTTGGTTCAATTTGAGAAATGAAAGCACAATTATTTAGAAAGCTTTTGGTAGAATTTCTAGTACTTACACATTTGGAAGAATCGCCGATTATGAGCTCATTTGGATGTGAGGAAACAAACTTCCATTCAGTGGGGAGTCTTGGATCATTTTGATTCTTGGAAGTTTTTTCTTCTCCTTGTTGAGGAATTTCTTCTCTCAAGTCTTTGTCTTCAACTTCTTTAGAATCTTCCTTATTTTGATCTTGAATATTCATTTGCTCAAGAGGAAGTTCCAAATCTACATCGACACCTTTCTCTTGATCAAGAGAATTAGTTTCATCAAAAGTAACATGCATGGATTCTTCCACTACTAAAGTTCTTTTGTTGAAAACTCTATAAGCTTTGCTAGTAGGTGAATATCCAAAGAAGATTCCAACATCGGATTTTGAATCAAATTTTCTCAAATTTTATTTTGTATTAAATGTAAAACATTTGCAATCAACAACTTTAAAATAATTAATGTTGGGAACTCTATTTTTCCAAAGTTCATATAGAGTTTTTGGGTTCTTTCGGCTTACAAAACTCTATTCATAATGTAGTAGGCGGTGTTAACGGCTTCTGCCCAAAAATATTTGGGTAAATTGTTTTCATTTAACATGGTCCTAGTCATTTCTTGCAATGTACGATTCTTTCGTTCTACTACACCATTTTATTGAGGATTTCTAGGAGCCGAAAAATTATGTTCGTATCCATTTTCTTTACAAAAATTATCAAAATAAATATTATCAAATTCTCCACCATGGTCACTTTTAATGGTAGTGATAGAATATCCCTTTTCATTTTGAACATTTTTACACAAGTGTTTAAATATTTTTAAAGGTTCATTTTTCAAGTTCAAAAACAAGACCCAATTGAATCTTGAGAAGTCATCAACAATGAAAAATGCATAGTGCTTGCCACTTAAACTTGCGGTTTTAAAAGGTCCAAAACAATCCATGTGAAGAAGTTGTAACGGTTTTGTAGTTGAAGAGAATTATTTGGTTTTGAAAAAGGTTTTAGTTTGTTTTCCAAATTGACACGCATCACAAGTTTTGTCATTTTCAAATTTCATGTTTGGTAGACCTTTAACAAAACAATTTTTTGAGATTTTTGAAATTGGGTCCATACTAACATGACATAATCTTTTATGCCATAACGAAGTATCATCTTCAAAACTTGACAACCATTTTAATTCCTTTTCAAATTCAATATTGATGATAAAAATATCCTTACATCGGCTACCCATGAACAACACATCTATCGATGTAGCATCCTTAATAAGACATTTTGAAGAATCAAATTTGATATGATAACCTTTATCACATAATTGACTAATACTTAGCAAGTTATGTTTGATATTATCTACTAACAAAATATTTTCAATTGATGGAGATGAAGGATTACCAATATTTTCAATGCCCATGATTTTTCCTTTGGCATTATCTCCAAATGTGACATGACCTCCATCTTTCTTTTTGAAGTTTGGCAATAATTTTTGTGTCCGATCATGTGTTTTGAGTAACCACTATCCAAGAATCAATTGTTCTTTATCTTTGAAGGCACCTATAAGAGGTGATTCAAGTTTTGATCTTGGTACCCATTTAACTTTGAGTCCTTGATACTTAGTGCTAGTGGACCCTTGAACCCACTTATTTTTTTGAAAATATAATTTCTTTTCAATTGAGAAATTAAAAGCTACATGTCCAAATTTGTTACAAAAACTACATGTGGCATTAAAAGTTTTGATAAACATGTTTTCAAGAGATTTTTGTTTTAGAGAAGGTTTGTATCCAATGCCACTTTTATCAAAGACACATTTTTGTTTCCCAAGCATTAGTTCAAAGTTTTTCTTTCCTTGTGTGAATTTGTGCACAATGTTGGTCAAGTCAAGGATCTTTTCTTTTAGGGAAACATTTTCTTTGATTAGGAGTTTATGATCATCATTTTCCTTCTCAAAATCGTTTTGAGTTTTTAAAAACTTTTTGGTCTCATTTTTCAATAAAATATGTTGCTTTGTGAGGGTAGAGTGTTTGAGAACAAGTTTTTCAAAAGCACTAATAACTTCATCATATGAAGTAGATAATTCATCATAAGAAGGAGAGTTATTTAAGTTTATCTCATCCTCCATGGTCATGAAGCACATGTTTGCAAATTTATCTTGACTTTCATCTTCTTCTTGCTCTACATCACTATCATCCCAAATGGCTTGTAGAGATTTATTCTTAAAGAGTTTTCTCTTGTTTGGACATTCGGTTTTTTTGTGGTCGGGTTTGTCACAATCATAACATACAATCTTCTTGTTCTTCTCCTCACATTTGTCTTCTTTCTTTTGGAATCGATGGTTGTTGCAAAAACCTCTCTACTTTTTGACAAGGAGAACAAGATCATCAAGTTCCTTATCACTCTTGTTTGAGTTTGAGGTTTCTTCATTATTTAATGATTTCGAAGCTATTTGCCTTATAGTAGAATCTTTCTTTTCTTCATCTTTTGCTTTTCTTGATTTCTTCTTTGTTTCGATATGATTTAGCTCATAGGTCATCAAGGTTCCATAGAGCTCTTCCAAATAATATGTGTCGATATCTTTTGTGTTCCCTATTAACATCCTTAATGAATTCCAATCTTTCGAGAGAAACCTAAGAATTTTGCTCACAAGTTCACCATTAGTGAATTTTCGATCAAAACCTTTAACACCATTAACAATATCGGTGAATTGAGTAATCATGCTAGCAATGGGTTCATTTTGTTTCATAAAGAATTTTTCAAATTCTTTATACAAGAGATTTATCTTAGTTTCTTTTACTTTGTTTGTGCACATGTGTGTGATTTCTATGCATGCCAAATATCATATGCGGAATCACATGTGCTAATAAGATTAAAATCCATTTATGTTTAAACAACAATAAAAAAGATTTTTAGCTCTTGCATTCAATGACAATTTTTTTTATCATCCTCATCATATTCCTCTCTAGGCTTTGGAATAGTTTGGTCCAATTTTCCATCAACTTTAATAACCTTAGTAAGCTTATAATGACCAAATTCAATAACCTCCTAAACATTATAATCAATTGATTGAATATAAATCATCATTCTAGTTTTTCAATAATTATAATGTGTACCATCAAATAAAGGATGACGATTTGTAGAATGCCCCTCAATATTAAGATTAACCATAACACAAGATATTGAAATCTTAAAAATGTGCACATAGGCTCTGATACCAATTGATAACCCAAGAACAACTAACTAAGAGGGGGGTGAATTGGTTTTTGAAATTTTTCCGACACTTAGTCTCAAAACAATTCGATACACAAGATATAAATGTAAAGTATGATACAAGAATTAAATATGCAAGTTTGATAACTTAATTCGAGTATAAATATAGCATAATATAAATGACAATGTAAAGTAAAGTGCGATAATATAAAGATAACAAACCGATTTAATGGGATTCAATATACAATGTGTTCTACATCCCCGTTACCAAAATCTTTGTTACAAGAAAGACCAAATGTACTATAATGGTAACTTACAAACAAGGAGTATCAATCCTTAAGTGACTTACAAATTAGGAGCACTTATCCTTATGTAACTTACAACAAGGAGCACAACAATTGAAAGAAATCTCTTAACAAATGATATAATCAAGTCAAGTATTTAGAGAGTTAGGATAACACTTCAATAGATAGCAAATAATAAAGGTCAAGTGTTTATGATGAAAACTTTGATGAATGATTGATAATGAAATAATTTGTATTTTTGTATCAAAATTTTCAAACCAATAATCTCTCTTAACAAATAATACAAGTTAAGTATGAAGAGAGATTTACACTTCAATCAAAGTGTTGGCAAATAAAACTTTTATCAAGAATGAAGAATAAATGAAATTATGAAAAGTTCTTCGCAAAATAGAATTCTCGATAAAATGAATGAAATATGTTGAATCAATCAAGAGATTCTTTTATAATAAATGAAATAGAATTTTGACTCAAGTAATTTCAATGATTTTCAATAAATAAACTCTTAAAAATTTCTTGTAAGTTGTTGAGAAAATTGAATACAGAAAGGGATGGATATTTATAGAGCAAAAAGGGTGAGAATCAGTCACTTTCGATTGAGTACTTTCGATCGACGGAAGTGTGAATATAGCCGTTGTAAAATTCAAACCATTGGAGTTTCGGTTAACACTTCGGTCGATCAAATCGGTCGACCGAAAGATGCAAATTTTAGAGTTTTTAATTTTTATATCAAGATATTCATTTTTCCAAAATTGCCTTTATTTCTAAAACGTTTTTATGCAAGTTAGGAATCATGAGGTATAGTTTGAGTTTTATGCGCTTTCCTAAGAATTAATGAGTATATCTTTACATATAAGTGAAGTTTTGATAAACAACTTTTAAATACTAGTCTTCAAGATTCTTGTTCTCTTTGAATCTCTTTTGATTGCACATTTTTCAACTAAAGACGATTTGTGCATTTGACTGCTTAGGAATATTTATACATGAAAAAAACTTAAAGAACTAGATATGTTAGAATTATAAGTGTATTGTTTGTTATAATCAAAACAAGAGGATCTAATCATAGGTCAACAGCTCCATGTTTTAGTACTTCTTGATAAGTAGAATATTCATTTTCAAATTCCTGCTTCATTTTCGCTTTGTATATAATAGCCTTAGCTGAACTGGGTATTGCTGCCAAGGATATTATTTCGCTATTTCTGCAGGTTTGCTTCACTAATTAACTCTATATATCGTCCTAATTATGCTATGTTGTTATTCTTATTTCTTTTCATAAGCCAGCTTCTGTTTTGAGTATGAAACTTGTACTAATAGATGACATGTAAAACTTGTGTCATCCTGACTATTCCTTGCTACAACTAAAAATTTGTTTGTTAATAATGTGGCTCCCGAGTTCCACGTCTCCAGAAAGAACTACAACCGAGGGAGACATCAGTGCCAATAACATGAATTCCGTCGAAGAATATGATGTTGGTATACTTTGTTATATCTCTCTAGAAAGCATATGAAGGTGACGAAGATTCACTCCAAGGAGAGTTACGATTTTATTTCATTTTGAAGCTCCTTTTTTTATTTAGGTGGTATTGTATTACATTCTAATGTTTTAAGTATAAAACTTTTCAAGTGTATTACATTATAATGTTCAAGTGTTAAATTGGCAACAATGAAGTTCACCTGTGAATGCAATAGAGAATAGCAGCCTTCTTTTCGCGTTTTAAAGTTCTGAATATCTAGATGCATGGTTCTAAATTCCATTTTGGTGCACAACGAAAGAATTTTTATTTATGTTGTTTAATTTGCGTACTTTCCTATAAAAATGTATTTAAATATATTGGTTAATATAAAAATACAAAAATGACCATTAAAAAAAAGACATTGGCAACGTTTGTAAAATGTTGCAAAAACTAAGGATAAAAGAAATGACAATGTTAAACAAATGTTGCGAAAGAGAAACAACAACATTTTCAAAACGTTGCAATTAGACTCCAACGGTACATAATCCAACTCCAATTCCACCTGAGTTCTTAAAATATGCTAATTGCTTAGAGATTTTGTATAACAATGCAAGATATATAAATGAAATTTTCTATACCCCTTTATCAAAACACAAGCCCATTCGCTAATTTCTAGGACTCCACCTTCAACAGTATATACGTACGCTTTTGAATCAATAGTATTTAAAGAAATAAGATTTCTCTTCATATCTGGAATGTGTCTCATTGCATCAAATGTTCTAACTGTCACATCAAATATATTTATTCTGACCCGACCAATACCAGCTATTGGATAAGGTATGTTATTACTGATCATCACAACACCGTTTGATACATCTTCATATGTTGAAAACAAATATCGATTAAGAGATATATGAAAAGTGTAAGCTATATCAAGAACTTAAGTCTTGTTAGGTTTGGACTTGTAGTCGGACATAACTAAAAACTCTTCGTCACTATTAGGATTTTTCGCAATACTTACTTCCCCTGAAGTTTCTGATTGTTAATTTATAGTCAATTTTGTTTATTCTACAACTTATAACAATCATTTATCAAGAACCCATTTTTTCTTGCAATAATTACAAAATTTGAAGTTAAATTTTGACATACCACTTGTACAACCACCATCAATAATAAGACCATCTCCATAAACCTCAGAAACAACAAGATACTTCATCTTCTCCTTTGAATATAAAGCACATACTTCATCTTTTCCTTTGAATATAAAGTATCATAGATTTTTTCGATTATGAAAGTATTACGACTATATAAAATTGTGTCTCTAAAAGACATTTTATAAAACAGGCAATGAATACAATAAAATCAATCACAAATCTTTATCAATATATTTGATCTTCAAGGTCTTCAAATTAGCAACAATTTTCTTAGAAGCAGGTAGGTGATCCTCAAGAGATATACCTTCTATCATACGATGAGAATATAGACGTTGTTTCAAATGCAATTTGTGTAAGACTCTTCGTCATACATAATTGCTCCAATTTTAACTATAATGAAGCTGTTGATTTCTCTTTCAAAATATCTTAAAGAATATTATTTGAAAGATGAAGATATATTTGAGATAGAGCTTTTCATCCCTCCATTGTTTCTCCTCCAAAATCCAAGTTGTGAGCATCTTATCAAATCCTAACAGTGCAATTTTCAAATCTATTTGAGCTAGTACTGCTAGCATCATTACATGCCACAAAGAGAATTTTGTATTATGATCCAATAGCGAAATATTATACTTCATTGTTTCCATCACGAAAGATCAAATTGAGCTATTAACTTGATCAAAACCTCAATCTTCCCATGAATTTCAAAATCAAAAGCTCTGATATTAGTTTGTTGTGAAACAAAGATGATACGGGATTAATCCAATACCACTTTATTGAAAAAAATAAGAGATTATAGCCACAATATGAAATAAAGATCTCAAAGATACAAGAACAATGTATTTGTAGGGTAAATGAGATTTTATTATAATATGTAGAAAGAATGCAGATATTTGTATTTACAGTATTTCTAATTTCTTCTAAATTATAATGAAGAGTCAACTATTTATAGAGAATAAATAGGGGGCATCTAAACTCTAATAATAGAGTTTTAGTTGAAGTAAAATGCAAAAAATGAAGTTCAAAACGAAATAGGAGACGAATAGCATAATAGTGTTAGCCTCTTGTTTCAATAAACAACTGATGGAACCTAGGCGCCACGACTTGGGGCCGACAGCCAATCCTCGTCCCTAACACCTTCTAAAGATATTTTTCTTCATTCCAAAATCTTCTTCAAATTCAACACAAATTTCAGCTCTCAATTGGGTTTTCAAATAGAACTTCAACTAGAATTCGTTAAGTAAACTAGAATATAATTCCACAATAGCACTCCAAATATAATTCTTCTTAATATACACTTTAATTAGAACTCTCAATTATTTTCAACAAGCCACACCCAATTTCTAACAAAATGTATACAAAGTGAAGTGTTTATAAACACAAGCCAAACATAGATACAGCCGTAACAAAATGCTGAGGACTCTCTCTTTTTTAAAGTTTGGAGAACAATTAGCCCCTGTTTGACAATAATTTTTTGTGAAAAATATATTTTTGAATAGTAATTTTTAGGAGAATGTGTGGTTAAAAAGTAGGAAATTTTTTGAGTTTATGTGTAAAATATCTTATTGTGTGAATGTGTAGTTAAAAATGAGTATGTAGAAAAAATATTTTGAAAATAACGGTTTGTCAAACAGTGACTTAACTCTTGAAGAATAAGTTAGGTACCAATGCCGCAATTTTTACATTTTCTTATTTTTTGTTAATAAAATCTTTTCTAGATTTAAATAACCATGACATCGGAGCTGAAAAATCTAGGAAATTAGTATTTAGTTTCTTGGACTTGGAGTCTTTGGCCAAATCAATTTGATAAAAAATTGGATTTTCAAACAATACAAGCCCAGGATTCAAAGACAAGGACTCACCTGTTATTAAACTATAATATAATTCAAAATTCTATATCTACTTGGACACGTAAAAGGTTTTCTTTCAGCATGCATTATTTACTTCGCAATAGAAAGTTCAATTACAAGCTGTATTTAAAAGTAAAAGGTCAATTAATAAAACTATATATCTAAATGGGATGCGACACATTTACAACGATCATATGTGAGATAGTAATTCTCATGAAAAAAACAATTGGTACGACTCTTTTTCATATAGCATAGAAAATATAAATCCAAGATGAAGTTACTTTAAATACATTAATTAAAACTTTGAACAATCTTAAACCCTGTTTGGGAGAATTTTTTTAAGTAAAATGATTTTTTAAGAATATATGATTAAAAAATAAGAACAAATTACGGATCTCATAAAATATGTTATTGAAAACAAATAATTCTCAAAAAATATTTGCCAAACAAGCTCTTAGGTACATTTGAGACTGGATTGGTAGTATGTTAACTTGTCTTTCAATATTAGGAAGTAAGTTGCACGACTTGTAAACGAGGTATTGAATAGTTTCATTAATATAAATATTTCATATATTGCGCAACTTAAACAATATTTTTAAACATATTCGAGACAAAGAAATCTATTAACTTGTCTAGAGTACTTGTTAGATATGTTGATTAGAGTCTATATTGTTTCGATTATGCTTTGCACCTAGTCTCCCAGGTGGCTTAGCCAACCCACCAAAATCCTTTCCACCAAAGCCATGTGGAATCCCACTAGAGTAGGACCACCAGAGTCCATTTAAATCTGATACACCAAAATTCACTCTTACCGAAGTGATTCATGAGGTTGACCCTGCCGAATTTTATCTACTAAAGACAAATCCAAGGTCCAAACGAAACTTCTTTATCGAAGTGAGGAAGTTCAACAAAGTAGAATCTGAGACTCAACTAAAGCTGCTGATGATCCACGTTTAAAGATCTTGAATTTATGAAATCCCTTTATAATGATTGATCGGACTTTTGTAATGAGTAGAAAAGTCAATCTTATCAGCATATGTTATAGGGTTGCTGCTTCTTTTTTGGTGACATTTAATGAGTCACAAGCTAGGGGAGTCAAAATCGATACCTAAGACAAGATGCCTCAATTTAGGAGATGATATCACATGTCCTCCCATCCCATGGAAACCATTTCACATTTAACACTATACATATTTCTCATTTGTGTCATTTTGGGGATAATGCAAATATATAAACTGCAAGCCATACATTATCCTCATTTTTATTAATATTTGGTTTTTAATGTTTGAGGTGTGATCTTGATCTTGAGTTTGGCTCTTAGTCGGTCGCTCATTATCGTGTAATTTATCTCGTATATTTCGTAGACGCCCAAATATATTTGTCTTGTGTTATAAAACTTATCCTACATTCAAACCTCATTTTATTATTGATTGACAATTAGTCCATGCGTGTTGGAATTAACTTGAGAGAACGCGAGTAGGCCTGGTATCTGTTGTCCATGTCAATGGTGCGAAAAATGAGGTCAATAGATTGACGCCTGTTTGTAGGAAACGTCACTATAACCACAAACATTCCCGTCAAAAAAGTTTGCCAGAGGATAGCTAGGCATTCCTCTTGAAAAATAATTTGTTCTTGTAGAAGAATAAGAGGAAGCTTCAAAAGTTGAAAAAAAATTGATAGTTTAATGAAAGAAAAATGAGTTCGGATAGTGATGTCCTCCCTATGAGGGTAAGAGAAAACCCTAGCGAAGAGTCTCTACAAGCAGCAGCTCCAACGGATCGACACTAACCCCATTACCACCATAGGCGTGGTTGGATGATGGTAGCTGCTCAACTCACTGATAGATAGCAATCATGGCTGCCAACATGAGAAATATCACCCACCAAAAGGTGGACATACAAGAACTCCTCATGTAGATGCAAGACCATACAAGTTCTCCAATCTCTCATTTTGCACCACAAAAATACTATCCGTGTAAGTATGAAGTCCAAAGTCAGAGGGCCCCATAGCCCAAGAAGGCTAGGAAAGTTAGCCCACTTGAAAGTGAAGTATAGGTTTATATTTCCTTAAACTATGCTTCTGGCTGACCCACCGAAGTCCATGTTGACATGGATGATAATTTTCTCCCCAAATACGAGCCAGAACACATGTCGCAAAGGTCTGTTAGTGTGTTTGACAGAACACATATTGCACAAGCCATCCCAGCCACCTTACGCATCTAGGAACATGCCACAACCACCACCTCTTGCGGCTGCCCAGCCATCGGAGAAAAGGCAATGCCATGACACTAGTGCTGCCCGAAAAAGTTTGCCGGAGGATATCTAGGCATTCTTCCTGAAAAATAATTTGTTCTTGTAAAAGAATAAGAGGAAGCTTCAAAAGTTGAAAAAACTTGACAGTTTAATGAAGGAAAAATGAGTTCAGATCGTGATGTCCTTCCTAGGAGGGTAAGAGAAAACCCTAGTGAAGAGTCTCTATAAGCAGCAGCTCCAGCGGATCGGCACTGACCCCATCACCACCATAGGAGTGGTGGGATGATGGTAGCTGTTCAACTCACTGGTAGATAGCAATCATGGCTGCCAACATGAGAAATATTACCCACCAAAACGTGGACATACAAGAACTCCTCATGCAGATGCAAGACCATACAAGTCCTCCAATCTCTCATTTTGTACCATAAAAATACTATCCATATAAGTATAAAGTCCAAAGTCAGAGGGCCCCATCGCCCAAGAAGGCTAGGAAAGTTATCCCCTTTAAAAGGGAAGTATGGGTTTATATTTCCTTAAACTATGCTTCTGGTTGACCCACAGAAGTCCATGTTGACATGGATGATAATTTTATCCCTAAATTCGAGCCAGAACACATCACAAAGGTTTGTTAGCGTGTTTGACAAAACACATATTGCACAAGTCATCCCAGCCACCTTACGCATCTAGGAACAGGCCACAACCACCACCTCCTACGGCCTAGCCATCGGAGAAAAGGCAATGACATGACACTAGTGTTGCCCGCCTAGAAATATGCGCCACATGAGGAAGGAAATGATGAAGGATCAAGCAGGATCATCTTATCTTTCGCCTAGGTATTAGGCTAATGAAGGGGAAGACTCGAATGAACCCCAAAAATCTTGTGATCTCGATGACGACTTTTCACAAGAACTGAGAAATGCTCATGTCCCGAGGCATTATGTGCCTCAATAGATAACAAAATATGATGAAAGAGGAAACCCGACTAAGCACTTGAACAGTTACAAAACACACATGAGTTTGAGAGGTGTCACCCCAGACGTCAAGTGTAGAGCCTTCTATCTCACACTTTAAGTGGGATAGCTGAAATTTAGTATAGTAAGATATCCCATGGAGTATTAGAAGTTGGCCAGAATTCAAAAGTACGTTCTTAAAACAATTTGCTGTGAGTAAAGAAGGAGATGTTTTCCTATCCAACATTTCCAAGACATGAGGCAACAATTTGGGAAGATGTTGAAGAGTTTTTAGCCTACTTTATTGAAGAGATGACATATTGCATGCAAGTCACCAATCAGAAGGTGCTATCTGCACTACGATGTAGGCTACACATGAACACCCTCTTTTGGTGGGATGCACAGAATTATGACCCTACCAGCTATGACGCCCTGCTGAAAATGATGAGACGTGAGATCATCAGCTATGAGTTGATTGATCATCGAGATAGAGCCAGTAGGGGTCTTCAACCCCCACAGAGACATGGTGGAAGGGGTCTCACCTCTCACCTAATATATTATCAATAGAACTAGGCCGATAATGAAGTTGTTCCTAATTTCGGGCAAGCACTTGCCATAGGCACATTGAATGCGGTGCTCACACTGGCTTACAAGGATGTGACCTTTGAAACCAACATGAGGCCAACTGGGTCCATACAATGGGGCCCCCAAAGAAGGAGAGGTCGAGGGTGAGGTTTGGAACCTAGGATCAGGTTGAACACCCCTCAATATTGTACTTATCGTCATTCTTACAGTCATGATGTAATATGTCATCTCGTCAATACAGTAGGCTAAATGATCGCCCTCCTATGGACATCCCCCTGCCCAGGTAGGATCAATGACCTGGGCATGAAGAGGCTAGACCTCCACCGCGGATGAGGGAATGCGATGGAGAAAGACCTAGGGCTATTGATTTTTTTGTGGGTGGTTTCCGATTCGATACGCTAGTGTGGCGGTAATGATGGTGGTTCGATGGTGTATGTGGTGGTTATGGTGTTTGGTTTGGATAGGGTTGGGGTTGTATAAACATGGTTTGTGACCAATAAATTGGGTTAATATGTAACTAATGAAATAGATAATTTGTGATATTAATGTAATTACTATGACCCGTGACATGTGAACTGATAACACGTCACATGTATTTGTGCACTTGTTACTTGTCGTGTATCATTATTCACAAGTCGTGGAAGAAATGGTGTTTGTCACAGATCGCTGATTTATGTTCATATATCAATATTAATTGGTCACGAGTCATACTGAACAGCTATAGTGTGTACATGTCACGTGTTATAGGTCACATGTCATAGGTCATATTGTATAGGTCACATGTGTTCGCAAATCACATGTTATAGTTTATAGGTCTATTATAGTTCATATGTCACATGTTACCATTCACATATCGCAAATCATGTTTTATAGGTCACAGACGTTCACATGTCAATATTAATTGGTCAAAGGTTCTAGTTCACAAGATCACATGTTACCATTCATAAGTAACATATCAATATCTACAGGTCACATATTCAAGAGAATTGATCATAGGCCATTGGAACAATATTACAGGAAACATACCAATGTAAATTCAAGAGAACTTGTCACGTGTCATGGATTTATCCAAACTGGTCACAAATTCAATGAACCAGATTTCGACAACGATAATTGAAGTTATTTGATTCGATAAGTACTTTATAAATTACATCATGGGTTGTTTTTCAATTTTAAAAAATTGATTTAAATTACACTAGCGCTGCTCAGTCGTCGTTGAAGAAGAAAACCAGTCGCTAACAATACCTAGTCGATGTTATTGTTGTTATGTTTCGCCCTTTCTCTCTACTATATGAGCCGGCAATGCTCATTCGCTGCTGAGTGACGATCAGTTCGCCTTTGAAGAAGATGCTTAGTCATGAGGGAAAAATGAGGGCATAAAAGGAAATAGATGAAGGGGGTTTCTTACGCTTTTGGCCTAGCGAGTCCCTTCTGGCAAACTTAATAATTGACTATTCCATAACAGCAAAATCACCATTGACTCTATTAATTATTTTGGTAAATCGGTGTATCAAAATGTCAATCTGATATCTTACTACGGTTCGATACATTCACTACTTGGCCAAAAAATATCTTACACCCAACTATTGCAACCCACTCAAATAATTGGTATAACCAATTTTTATAACCAATTTCCAACAACATTTTCAAACTTAGTATTATTACAAAAGAGACATTCTATAATACTCTATAATACTCATTCTTGTGCAAATGGAGTAGACTAAAAATCATTTCCTTTAAAAGTAGAGTAATTTTCAAGTTAAAGTAGTAAGCAGCACAACTTAATGTACGTATTGAAATTTTTTTTCTCCAATATGTGACAAATAATAAATTACTATAAAAAACATTTTGTAGATATTTCGTACAATTGAGATAGAATTTGGGCAAAATGTCCTATCAAAACAACTTTGAAAGAAAGAAAAATGATGACTATCTCACTAACAAGTGTAATGTTCCGAAGGAACTTGTGAATTTTCTTAAATAGTTGTTACAAACTTCGCTAAAAAGCAAAATAGTTCATTTATTGAATTCAATTTTTTTTTTCTCACTGTTTTTTTTATAGGTTGGGTGGACTTGGGGGATTGAATAATTCTTTGAACTGTGGGGGCCAAAAATTTAATTTGTCATTTACCTTGAATGCCAATTTTATGCTTCAATTAGGGATATTAACTAGTCAAGCCGAAACTCGAGGCTCGAGTTTGACTAAAGTAAAAATAGTTTGGGCTTTTTTTAGCCTGAACCGAGCTTTTGCTTGGCCAAAAATTTAGTCTCGATCAAACTTTCGGCTCAACCCTTATCAAGTTGAGTCGGCTCACGATTTTTTTAAAAATTAAACACAGGCTAGCTGCCTATCAAAATAGTTATTAATAATTTCTTTATTTTAAGACTAACTTGTCACGGGTCGAAAATAGCTCGTTGTGACTTGTCCAATGTCCCAAAATGGGGCTCGACTAGAGCCTTGGTCAGGCTTTTTCCGAGTTGAGCCACTGGCCGCCCGAGCTGACAAGCCAAATTGCACCCCTATCTCCAATGACCTATACGTATACAATTGACAAAAATAGAAAAAGAGTGATCATATTTTATCATTGGTGCTAGAGTATCAGTTTAGGTGGTTCTAATATAACGTTAAATGAACGATACATTTAAATATGGACGTAGACAGGATTTCAATATTGTGGGAGCGAAAATACGGGAGATGGAAGGGGGCAGGCCCCCCTCCCAGGGGTTCGAGGGCGAAGCCCCTTAAATTTTTTTTAACTAAGAGAATTGAAAACGACGATTTTGAGTACCGAAATAGGCAAGTTAGATTGACTGACTAAAAAGACGATCAGTTTGTCGATACAAAAATAATGTGTCTAGCACTATACAAATGAAAAATATGAATGTTATATGGACATTAAAAAGACAAAAAGTAAATTGTCTATCTATATAACAGATGGTAGAGAGGGTTTGGACATTTGAAATTGGTCTCTCTTTGTCATCATCACTTCAAACCCGTTGATAAGAGAATCTAATGAAAAAATATCAACAATTTTCTTCTCTATGTTTCTCCTTCTTTAAAGTCTGGACGAACTGCTAGAGTCGGACTGGTCGACATGCAGAAAATGGGGCAAGGGCAGTGTGCGGTGGGCATTGGCGGAGCCGCGGAGATGGAGTTGCGGCGCAATCGCCTGTCGTGCACAAAATAGATTTGAGGAAGAATGAGGGGTGTTTGTAGTCGGGATTACATTTTGTGGGCTATAACATGTGAGTATACTTTTGGGTAATTGATTTATAAATGGGTCTTTTGCTTTTGGATTGAATTTGAGCTATTTATTTATTTAAGTAATTATTGGATCTTTTGTTTATGTCTAAAATTTTTGTATGGTTGAATTTTAAAGTGTAAGTTATTGAATCAAAGTTAATGGAAAAAAAAAATAAAAACTTTCAAAATCTTGTGGAGACGAAACTGAAAAATACATTACAAATTACTTAAAAATAGTGGACCAGCGGACAATATTGGGGGTGGTCGCCCCTACCCCTATCACCGTCTCTGCATTTAAATGAATCCCTAAATTGTACTTTTCATTTATCCTTCAAATAGTGCCACTTAAATTGTTATTTTAACACTGTTAGATACCATTATTTATAAAAAATAATAATGCTATTTATAAAAAGATATTATACTCTACAACACACAGATACTATCTAGGAAGTACAAAAATCTAGAGGGAGGGAGAATAATATTGCTAATACACAATTAACAAATTAAAGAAAAAAGAGTTATTTACGGGGGGCGGAGGCTTGAAAGGGGACGTTTTTTAGCAAAAGTGCGTCTAAGTTCTCTTCATCTGAACCTTTGTAGGTCCCACCTAACCCCACCCTCTAGATTTCCTCTTTCTCTCTCTAAAACATTTAAGATTCTCTCTCTATTCTTGTTTCTCAATTCCATTTCATTTCACCTACTTTAGTTTCGCATTGCAAACAACGGAGCGGACAAACCTCTTTCCTTTTTTATCCCTCTATACGAAACTTCTGTTTTGATATTTGTGTAATAACTGAGAGAGAAACAAGGAAAAAAGTTCATAGACAGCAAAGATCAAGAAGAATTGTTCTATATATTTAAATCCCAGTGAAATACTTGCACAAAGATTTCTTATTTGTCCATGGGTTTTTAGCTATGTACAAGGGGTACTGTCGAGTTCCTGAAATTCTTTTTCTTGGCTAATTTTTCATAGAAATTCTTTTTCTTGGTGGGTTTTTTGGTGTTTTGGTGTGAATATTGAACAGTAGTTTAGATTTTCGTATTGACCGGTGATATCAATGCAGTTTTGGAGATGATGTTGCTGAAAAATGTATATATTTGTGTATTTCTGTACATGAATACGTATGCATGTAATGCAAAGCAGCAAAGATCTGAAGATTGAATTTTCAGAATTTCACCAGGTAAACGAATTTCAATATTTTCCTTCTTTGGGTTTCCTTGAATTTTTTGGAATTTTTTTGAGTTATTTATTTCAAATTTTGTAGTTTATTTATTTATTTTGGGTCATAACAAAATGGAATTCTTGGATGACTAATTTCATTAGAGTTGTGAAAAGTACAACTTGAATTAAAAATAAAAAAAATCCTAGGAAAGCTGGTGGGTTAGATCTTACTTGTGTCTGATTGATATTTGTCCTCTCTCTTGCAGGTTAGTAATTTTTAAGAAGTTTTATGTATTTCTGAAAAATATTTATAATTATGCTCATATTTATATATTTATAATGTATTGAAAAGTTATGGAAATGTATATTGCAAATGGGCCGCCATTTTCTTTTCTGATTTATGGGTATTAATTGGATTTAACATTTTCCAAACAGGAGTTGGAATGCTAGAAGATTCTGTTGTGAGGTTTTGATAGGAATGGTCAGTTCTACTTGTGTATATTGATCTGCATTGAGGGGCTAAATAGGATAATACTCTATCCAAAATAAATAGATTGAGAAATCAATGCATTGGATGCAATGTCAACAACATTAGCAGTCGAGCTGTTGATTCTATTGTACTTGATTTCCATATCGTCAGCTGAAACTGGATTCCCTCGATGTAACTGTGATGAGGAGGGATTTTGGAGCGTTGATAGCATTCTCGAATGCCAAAAAGTGAGCGATTTCTTAATTGCAGTGGCCTACTTTTCGATCCCGATTGAGCTACTTTACTTTGTTAGCTGTTCAAATGTTCCATTCAAATGGGTGCTCTTTCAATTCATTTCCTTCATTGTTCTGTGTGGCATGACTCATTTGCTCAATGGCTGGACTTATGGGCCTCACCCGTTTCAGCTAATGCTTGCTCTCACTATTTTCAAATTCCTCACTGCCCTTGTTTCGTTTGCCACTGCTATTACTCTCATCACCCTCATTCCTTTGCTGCTCAAAGTCAAAGTGAGGGAATTTATGTTGAAGAAAAAGACTTGGGATCTTGGTCGAGAGGTTGGAATTATAAAGAAGCAGGAAGAAGCCGGTTGGCATGTCCGGATGCTGACTCAAGAAATCCGCAAATCACTTGATCGTCATACAATATTGTATACAACTTTGGTTGAACTGTCACAGACATTGGATTTACATAATTGTGCTGTCTGGATGCCCAATGAGGATAAAACCGAAATGAACCTGACTCATGAATTGAAAGAAAGGAACTTCTCGAAGTTTTATAGCAGACCTATCCCAATCAACCACCCTGATGTACAAGAGATAAAGAATAGTGATGGAGTCAAGATACTTGACCCCGAGTCGGCCCTTGCTGTTGCAAGCAGTGGTGGAACTGCTGAACCAGGAGCTGTGGCTGCAATTAGGATGCCAATGCTTAGGGTTTGTAATTTCAAAGGTGGGACTCCTGAAATTGTTCAGGCATGTTACAGCGTTCTTGTTTTGGTTCTTCCTGATGGACAGGGTAGATCTTGGAGCAACCAGGAACTTGAGATAGTAAAGGTAGTTGCTGATCAGGTAGCTGTGGCTCTTTCTCATGCTGCTGTTCTTGAAGAATCTCAGCTTATGAGAGAGAAATTAGTCGAACAAAATCGAGCACTGCAACAAGCAAAACAGGATGCATTGATGGCGAGTCAAGCACGGAGTTCATTTCAGATGGTAATGAGCAACGGATTGAGAAAGCCAATGCACTCCATTCTAGGTCTGTTATCAATTCTGCAGGACGAGGAGAATTTAAGGGATGAGCAGCTGCTTCTAGTCGATGCTATTGTTAAGACAAGCAATGTCGTGTCAACCCTTATAAATGATGTAATGGATTCTTCGACAAAGGATAACCAAAGGTTCCCTTTGGAGATGAGTTCTTTTCAGCTACATCGTATGGTAAAACAAGCTGCTTGCCTTGCTAAGTGCCTTTGCGTTTATAGGGGTTATAATTTTGTCATTGAGGTTGATAAATCTTTGCCCAACCATGTCATGGGTGATGAGAGAAGAGTATTTCAGGTTATTTTGCATATGGTTGGAAATCAATTGAATGGAAGCAAAGAAGGGGGCTGTCTTACATTACGAGTGTATTTAGCCAGTCAAAGTCAGGGATGGAATGATCAAAGATGGGGTCACTGGGGATCAAACTCGTCCAATGGATATGCTTTTATCAAGCTTGAAGTTGGTATTTACCATACTGGTTCTCCTGCTGAGAGTTTGCTTCCTGCAAATCTGTATGATAGTCAGAGGTACTCTGGTGGAATTGAGGAAGGCTTGAGCTTCAGCATGTGCAGAAAACTGGTTCGGGTATGTATTTGAATCTGTTATATTTGATTCATCAATGATAGACGAAGTTGATAGAGCCATGTATCCATATGAAACATGCATAGTAATTAATGATCTCCAACATCCCTTTGTCCCTTTTTTCCATGCAAACATTAGACTCGCACAACGTGTTGAAGCCTCTCCCTTGTGATACCAATTGGATGAATTTGGTTTTGTTTTCAGTTGCTAAAATTCAATTTGTGTTAGACTCGTGACATGCAATTATTCTCATCCAGCAACGGCTCTTTCTTGTGGCTTACTTTATTAATTTTATCGTTGGGATCTCGTCTTCAGTAGAAAGTTGTCTCTCATTTTCCCAATCTCAATTCAACCCTTTTCAAATATTGACTTTTATATTACTATGCGCAGTTAATGCAAGGAGACATCTGGGTGATACCTAATCCAGAGGGTTTTGATCAAAGCATGGCACTTGTTCTAAGGTTTCAAATTCAACCATCCGTTGTAACTGGCATTTCAGAACATGGGGGATCTTCCGATCATGCACATTCAAACTCTCTTTTAAGTGGCCTCAAAGTTATGTTAGCTGATGGTGATGACATGAACCGAGCTGTGACGCGCAAGTTGCTCGAGAAGCTAGGATGCATTGTCTCTGCTGTGTCATCTGGATATGGATGCCTTGGTGCTCTTGGACCTGCGGTAACTAAATATCAAATTGTTCTTTTGGATCTTCAAATGCCTGATTTGGATGGCTTTGAAGTAACCATGAAAATTCGGAAGTTTCGAAGCCACAGCTGGCCATTGATCATTGCCTTAACTGCAAGTGATGATGAAGATACGCGAGAAAGGTGCTTACAAATAGGAATGAATGGCATTATTCAAAAACCAGGTTCCTTACAGGGGATTGCTGGTGAGATTAAAAGAGTCCTCCTGCAGGCAAATAAAATTTTGTCATGATGGTAGTTTGCAATACTGTGGATAACTATGGTGTCAGTTCGCTTGGGAACATAAATGTTGACTTGTTAGAATTAAAAAAGAGAATTACTTTTCTTTATATATGCTCTCCACCAAGTATTTAGCGTAGAAATGTTACTTACACAACAGTGATAGTCAAAATGGTAATAGAAAAATTCAACCTCTTTTCTTTCTTGTCTTTACGCATATACTTGGGAGCTGTTTCATTTTTCTCATGAAAATTAGTCCATGTGATGAGCAACAAGTTATGTGAAAAGTACTAATACTCTAATAGTCTTTTTTTCCTTTTCTTTTCTTTTTCTCTAACTGTTTTTGGTTCAACAACAAAATATATAAATTGGGAAGTCGATTTTTCGGCCTAAAAGTTTATTGCAGTAGAGAGTTCAAAATAACATGATGGGAGAACACCAGTCTTCTAGTCCAAGATTTTCTGACATGAATTTTTGGATTACAGATGCAAGTTTGACTAAATTCAGTGTTAAAACCTGCTTGATTATCTGGCATTTCTTATTTTTATGCATCTATACATCAGTTCAAGACATTCACACTGATCTCTTTCTGAAATTGGACTAAGCTAAGTATGTTCTTGTCACATTTCATATTTCATGATACTTCTTGCTAATGAATCCCTATTTTAGTAACAATTGTGTTTGAAGCCAGCTATTTCCATTATAGTATTATAGGAAATCATTGATTTTTCTCCCATTTTGGTGTTCCTTGTGTTGTTAATGTCATTAATTGGCCTTTCAATAAGTTGGTTTCTTGACAAGTTTTGTAAAGGAGTGCTCGACCCTTGTCTATGCAACCAGTTAAAATTGACTTCCTTAAGTCATGTTGATAGTGTTCCTCGCGTTGATAGTTCTCCGTGCTTCACTAGCATGGTTCTGTTTCAAGAATGTCCGTCTTTAATAGCTTATTGAGACAGGTCGACAGAAGCATTTGATGAGATGAACAGGTTAATATGAGATTAAGCTCCACAGCCCAAGTAATCATGAAGACAAAGAACGCATGCACCTCAAATTTGTATGTGCCAGGTACTGAAAACTTGAGTGAATATACTTTCATATCTTGTTTAAGCATTGTTTATCAGTGTCTATGGTATCATTCTCCTTTATATTCATGCCATGTGTTTCTGATCTTGTATATCCTATATTCTAGCAGCTGCGCACGCTCAAGTGTGTGTTCGTGTGTGTGTGTTCCACTCGATTAGGGTCCTCCTGCAACGTGTTTCTGATCTGATATTTTCTCGTATTCTAGCAGCACAAGCAGTACACACTCAAGTGTGTGTGTTCAACTCAATTCTGGTCAACCTTATCACTGCCCATGGCATCATTATTCTTTATTTCTGTGCAACATGTTTCTTATCTGATATTATCCCACATTCTGTCACCCACAAGTGTGCGTGCATTCGCTATGGTCAAATCAACCATGTTCCGGAACCTAGCTACTTGCATGTGAATTGCATGCGTGTCCCGGTGGGAGGAATATGCTCTTTGTTGTGTTTAGGAAGTGCAAATGATACATGGAGGGTATGGGTGAAGAGACTCAGCATGTGTGTGTGACTGAACAAATGGACAAAATGCAAAACCATGCATGAATATGATTTTAGAGTGCGTATGTAGACACTTTTGCTATCATTTTCCATCTTTATATTATATCCCACTTGGGTTCCATCTGTTGTGCCCACATGCCCCATCCACTAGGTTTCTTCTAATATTTTTATGGGATAATTTTTGTTTATACATCAAATTTTATTAGCACTACTGAGCATGTCAGAATTAAGGAGTACAGCATACAAAATTTTAGTTTTTATTTTATTTTATTTTCCTTTGATGTTATCAAGTACTATCCAGGGCACCACGAGACAAGGCATACGTGTTTTATTTATATTACTTGGGTTCCATCTCTTATGCCCACACGCTCAATCCATTAGGTTTCTTGCCATATTATATGGGATAGTTTTGTATATTCATCGAACTGTATTAGCATGTCTGGTATACAGTGTCACACAAGGCAAGACTGTTTGGTATAAGCGTACAAGATTTTAACTCTCTTTTTAATATTTATCTTACCAAGTGCACTAACAAAAAGGGTTGTGTTTAATATTTTTTGTTATATTTGTCAAATAAGCGTGCAAGAACATAATGCTTACTTGTCGATTCGACAGCAATACGTATTGGAGAAGAATTGAATTTTCTCATTTCATGTAACTTCAAAGATAAAGTTTGTTTGATATTCCATTGCAAATGAACATTGAATATTCTAAGTTTATATCATTGTTATAGATGGAAGAATTTTGATGTAACGTAGGCCACTCTTTTTAATCTTTATTTCATTTTCTGTACAGTGTTTCTTGTCAATCAGTTTTAGTAAGGGTGCATTCGTGTCGCCATCCTATTGATTTTGGCTTATCTAAAATCATTTAGTGTGACTGGATTGGTGAATTCTTTGTCAAACATAATTGACGGGTGGGTTTTATTCATATACATCATCACCTTTGATTCATTAAATTTGAATAGATATTTTAAGAATTTCAACTTTGAAGGTAATTATGAGTGGGGATTATATTCAAACACACATTTCTTTATAATTATTATATCGTATTTTAATTGCATTAGAAGTTTATAAGCTTTATATGTCAACATTTATATCAGTAAAACTTTATATTCTTATCTTTGTCGTTTTATTAATTAGCAAATTTTGTGTTTAACGACGGTTTTCGTTCAAAAATTTTGCTAACGTGTTTTTGAACGAGAGACAAATATTTAACCTTTATAAATCATTTAATAAACGAAATAGAAGTGAGTTTTAAAAACTGTGTGGATATAAATAAGTAATAGTTATGAATGTGTAGTTGAAACTAATATTTGATTTTGATTAAATTTATAAACTAATTTATAAATTGGTTGTCAAATGGAATTATTTTTTTATTTTTTGCTTATTAATAAATATGAAAGGCAAATAAATTTTTAATTCTCTTCTAAGACTTTTTTGGACCAAAATCATGACGACGAAATTAATAGAAGATTGATAATAATATATAAATAAATAAAAGATGAAAAAAGTTGGGGAGATTAGTGTGAGAATAAATAAAAGTTATAGACCTTTTTGTAAATAGTCTATTTATATTTACACCATAATTTTTGTTAACTAGATCACTTTTAATTACAATAAAGGTTCCAACTTTACTGATTCTTGTAATTATATCCTCAACTTTTTCATCGCAATGTTATTATTAACCTTTCATAAATTAACATATCTTGTTCTCGATGATGATTTTATCCAAAAAAATTATTAGGCAGACATAAAAAGACTTTCGTTCTTAAAATTTTTAAATAAGCAAAAATAAAAAGTAAAAAAATAAGACAAAAAAGTTCAACAAATATTTGCTTTAACAGTAAATATTGACAGAAATTGTAATTAGAGACAATATGTGGTAACACGAATCTAATTTGAAGGTATAGAAATGAGGCGACCCGTCTGGGATTGATATCGGCCAAGCATGCTTCTCATTCATATATGCGGGATGATTTGTAGACGTACAATAGAGAAATCAAAAGGCTTACTTTGTATATATAATTATCACATCGAACGTTGATATTATTGGATTTGATAAGATAATATTTGTTATAGAATACAAATAGAAAGTAGTTCCTCTCGGTCAATCGATAAATATATATATATATATATATACACACACAGATGGCAATCCACTAACTTTTGCACCAAGGGATCTGTATGCAATAATTAAACAAACATTCATCCTTTAAACTAAACCAAGTTGACAGGAAAAGATATTGATATATACTTGGAATCCAGTCCACATTTTATGTAATTTTTAAACTTTTTGCCTGGAGAAAAGACAAAAGGGTTCTGCATTTGGCTTTATTAGTGGTTTAATTATTTATAGCATTGAAAAAAACCTGGTGGAATTTGAAAACCAGAAAGAATTGTATGCAATTTGATATAATAAAATGAAACTTTTTCCATTATATGAAAATTGAAAACAAAAGTAATGTTTCTTTTTTTCTTTTTCGAGTTACTTAAGAAACAATCGAGAAAGTTTTAGAGTATAACAAATTATACATATCTTTACTAGTAGATAATGTGCAAAAATGACGTATTTGACAAGATATATTGAACGAAACTAAACAGTATTAATATAGAAAACAAGACTAAAAATCACGTTTATTGATTATAGTTTTAACTTTTTTTTTCTTATTTAATTTAATATTGTCAAATTCATGTAATTAAATATGACGTAATGTCATATCCTTGCCATACTATTTGTTTTGGTACAACTTTATAATTATTTAACCAAAATGGAAAAGTTGCACACATTTCAATGTACTCTGGCCTTTATAAAGTCAATTTTGCATATTTGGGGTAAGTTGGGTTCTGCTGTCTTTGATAAACACTGTCAAGTGTGCCAACAACTTTTAAATTACTCGTACTTAATTCAATCAATCAAGAATGATTATTTTTCTTCATTTAGTAAACAATCTTATTGACTTGCATCAATCGTGATCCAGATCTAGGCCGTAGATCTCATGCTATATTAAATTAATAGGATTTTTTTTAATTAAACTTGTAGTCAATACAATCTAAGAGCATTTTTTATTGCTTCTTAAAAGTGATTTATTTAACAATTTCAGGGTATGTAGACTCCTGGTAGGAATTGCAATGAGACAAATATAAGACAGTTTCAGGTCGAGACTACTATTCCCATCCCTCATTCCTTCAAATATTTTTGTCTCTTTACCCCGCTATCATATCGGGTTAAGGCAGGGTAGAGTAGGGCAGGGTTATTATTATTATTTTTTTTTAAAGCGTTTTTAGTTTGTGAAAATTATTACTTTTTTTTTTTTTCAAATTGTAAAAATATGCATATTTTCTCTAGAAATGATGATGGTTCTTTTTTTTTTCGTGATAAAAAATTTATATTTAGAAATGAACTTTTAAAGGGATTGGGACTTATATTCCCTATACTCGCCCACCCTCGCATCTTAGGTCTGAGCGTCGGTGGGTCGGTCCTAATATTTCAATATCATGAACCATCCATTATAGTTTGCGTATTTCATAAATGGAACCGTTTAGGTCCTTGTAATTATCGAAAACAAATCCAAATCCGGATCGTCGATTCTTGTTTGGGTTTGATTGTACTCGAAACATTTACATACATGCATACATACATTTAATAAATATTTTCATATTAGACCCTTATACAACACGCTGCAATTTGATAATATTTGTACAAGGGAGAAAATCTAACTAAATTTTTTTCAAGAAGTTAAGTGTTAAGAAATTTAGCTACATGTCTCAAAATAATGGAGACTAAAAATCACGAAGAGAATGGAAAATTAAAATATCAAAAATTAAATTATAGTTTGAAAAGATATGATTTTTTCTTAATAAATCTTATTCGATCCATAAACGAGGCATGCTAGAACTCATAAACTAATTATAGACAATGCTTAAATTCTTCTTATTTTAAAACTAACTCACATAAAAAATACGAACTAGATACATAAATATTTAGTATCAAGAAATTGTAGTTCACGTATTGAACTTGCTCTATTTGAGTAGGAAAAAAAAACTATATTTTAAAAGATAACTACAAACTCGAGATAACAAAAAGGTACATCGCAAGTTCAATTACCATGTATTATAAAAATAAAAAAAATCACTTATGTTCGTAAATAATGCAAGAAAACAAAAAACTCGAATTACAAATAATGAACGCTTTGATTCATCAACTTACGCTCCAACCCTAGCTTGAACTTTTAATTCATATAGAATCCAAATTGTAAAAATTAATATTTACTAATATCTGAAATGCAACAATCTAATGTGAGGCGAGATATAAAAAGTAGGAGTCGATCATGATTTCTTAGGGTTAGAATCTAGATTTTTATACAAAAACTACCCAAATTAGAGTTTTTAAGTTTTGTATATTTTTATCCATCTTGTACATTATAAAAAATTATATAAAAAGTCAAACAATCAAAAACCAACTCGGACCCAATCAATTATTTTTTTCGATTCCGGTTCTTAATTTATTTTTTTTGGAACTAGATCGAAACCTAGGGTTTTCGATTTGGTTTTAGTTCACAAGGCTCGATTTCGGTTAAACCCCCAGCCTACTCGCCCCCGTGTATTAGATTGGATGGGGAATCCACGCATCGTTCTGGGCAAGACCTTACGGGTATCAAGTACAAAGGATCTTTTCACCATCCCTAATTCTTGATTTTTATGACAATAAAATTTTTAAATTCATACTCGTCTTGAATTAGTTTAGTAAAACAACTTTGCTGGTGACCTAAATTCATCACATGATTGGAATTAAGGGAAGAGACGTGTTGAGATTAAAAAAATATTATGTTAGAGACGAATTTGATCATTTACTTACTAAAAGATGATGACTAACATGCTTCTTGACCCCAAAGCTCGATGACATGAGAGTTCCTCTCTCTCTCTCTCTCTCTCTCTCTCTCTCTCTCTCTCTCTCTCTCTCTCTCTCTCTCTCTCTCTCTCTCTCCATATTTTATTTATTTATTTTATCTTATAGTAAGCTATACTGACGGAAAAAAAAATTAAATTTTAATAAGCTAGGTTTAGCCGTAAAAAAGAGTTTCTTGAGCGAGGGGAGCATGTTGCTCGAGCCAAAGGTGGTCACTCGAGCGACACTTAGGCGATAAGCTGGTGACAACTGTTCTGTTTCTATCACTCGAGCGGTGGCCATGCGTAAAGCTAGCGAAATTCAAACGCCGTTTTTTCCTTGTTTTCAAATTCGAACTCAAACTCTAGGATACCTAACTCAATTATATAAAATTGTACTTCACTCCTTGACTTTGACACATGTTCAATTAAGTCATTTTTGTTCACAGAATCATCAATAACAATATTAAACTTAACAATCTCCACATTTGACATTCTGTGACAACTATACAAATGAGGTCAAGGTAGTAAAATAAATCAACCTATCAAATTAAACTACCCAAGTTACTCAAGTTCTTCTACTTCTTGTATTAACTTGGTACACCTGTTTCCTGAAATAAAAAAACTTAATACTAGTGTAAAAGCACGTGATATAGGAAATCAAAAACTCATGAATACAAATAAGCATGCTAGTTTGAGACGTGACATTAATGCCAATCAAAACACCAATCGAAACATTAACATCACAAAACATCAACACTCAAACAGTTATGCATAAGATATGCAATACACATGTTCCCCCTTACTACAAACTCTCAATATTTTTATGCAGTGGGGAAATGTATTTATATCTCTCCCCAACGACCTCTCAGACATAATATGCACAATAATTTTGCTCCACCTATGTAAATTCTTTATATTCCCTATATTATCTCTCTCCCTTTTTGTCACAAATGATAAAAGGATATATTAAAAAAACTTCAACATATAATCACTCAAAAATGCAATCATTAGTATGCATAAGTATAATCATTGTACATTAAACATTCGCACATACTTAGTTCAAGTTAATATGGAGCAAATTGTATAAGTGACTCATGTGTGTAAAGTGTCACTAATCCTTTGTAAGTAGGACTCCAAATCTTAATTTTGTGAGAAATGACATGCTAAACATCATTGTCACAAGTGTATTCATTTACTTATGAAAGTCAAACCATTTAACGTACATTAGGACCTTGAAATAAAAACTCATTTTCTTTTCTCCCCTTGACTTTTTGCATTTATATATATGTTTTTTTTTTCATATTTTTCAATATTTTAACCTCTTAATTATTATTTTTCACATCTTAAGTGCATGTTCTTCTCCATTAAGCGACTAAAATGACTCATGTAACAAGTTTTAGGGCGGTTAACCTAAGTCAATTGATCATAAGCACCGGGCTATGAGAAACCCCACATGCTTAATTGCTCGAGTCAAATAGGGTCCGAAGAAGAAAATAAGTTATTGATCTTTTTATTACAGGGTAAATTTGAGTTTAGGTCTAATAAGTAAGGTCAATTCATATTCAAAGTTACCTTACTAACATGTGACTGTCATTCCAAATCTCACACACATGGTAGAATCGTACTAACATTATCATTATGTGTGCAGTGCAGATGGTATATGAAGACACATATGCTAAATACTCCATAAATAACCTAAGTTAGCAATGAAAACTATGTTACAGCGCATCGATTAAACACATACTTAATCACAACAAACAAATTCAAGTATATTATATATATTAAGCTGTAAAAAAAAATTCCCGCATTTTTTATTTTTCATTTTTCAATTTTTTTTTTGTTTTTTTTTCTTTTAAAGCATAAATGCACCAAGCACATAAAAATCAAACACACAAAAAATAATAATAAAAAAATGCATGTGATTTCTACATAGAAAACAAATAAACTGATGTGATGCATGCATAAATCAATATTACATGAAGATAAAGTATGAGCATGCATTAAAAATACTTAATCAGTTAAGTATGTAAATTCTCTTACCACTAAGAGCACCGTGATCTATTTCAATAATTTTCAAATCACTTTTTTCACCCAAACTTGTCCAGTGACACGACTATTCCTATTTATCTGTGCCATTAATTTCATCAATGGCTCACTTGATTACTAAGAAAGTTAATCTGACCAACAAATTATTGATTCTTATTTCTATTTAAGTTCAAATTTCTATTTCTATTTAGGAAATGATGACACCTAAACTTTTTGTATCCTAACTCACCACAGTGAAACCATGTAGGGATAAACCTAGGACCAATAGTATGTGATCGTTGATATTTATTCCTGGGTTGGCGGGTCCTATGTTGTTTTGTAGGTATCTGTCCTATATATCCCTTATTCTTAAGGTCGGGGTTAGGCACATATTTAGGCTAGTCAGTGACAGGGACAAATGTGGTCTTAAAAGTACTAGCAATGTTTTCTTTAAAACCTCATTATTTCCAACCGGCTTGTCCAATCCTAAAATGTTATTTAACTTTTCAGAACCACCAGAGAAGACAAGTAGTTGAGACTTAGAGTATTCTAGATCGCTTAGAAGGTTTTTAACTTGAATTTCTAAGGTCTATTTCTCAGTGATCAAATCGCTGACTCTTCTAGAGAACTTCTCAAGCTCACTGGCGAGATTATTAACCCGAGTCTCTAAAGTTTCATTCAAGCATTTTAGTTCACTCAGGATCGAAGTAGATTCCTTAATGTGCGTTACTAACTTCTCATTTTCCAACTCAAGTTTCTTATTCTTCGCACTCAATACTTTGTTTTTAGTAAGAATCTTAAGACTCTCCTCATACATCTTATCGTAAGCATCTTGCATATCTTCCTCACTCACAGACCCTTCATTAGAATCCTCATCATTATCTAAGTCCTCTTCTCTTTCACACCTCTAGTCAGATCCATTCTTAATTCTCGTAGTACAGACAATATATTTTCCACAATCCTTCCAAATGGATTTCTCAATCTAATTATCCGAGTTAGACTCATCATCGGTGAGAGTAGCATTCATAACATAATCTCAATTCCTCTTACTGCTAGGGCACTCACACCTAACGTAGTCAAAACCTCGACAATTATGACACCTCTTAGATTTAGATTTTCTCCTAAATTTACTTGGGTTACCTTTATGTCTCTCTTGAGGGTTATTTTTCTTCCTAAACATTTTTCGAAATTTTTTAGCCAGGTAAGCTAACTCCTCATCATCCGGTGAATCATAATCAGATGATTCGATTTGGATGTTTCTCACAGATTTCATGGCCATAGATTTATCTCTAAGCTAACACGTTTAGAGAGATCCAACTAACTCATCTACCTTAATAAAATCTATGTCCTTACTTTCTTCAATCAACATGATTTTATGCCGAAAACGCTCCGGTAAGGATCTAAGAATTTTACACACTATCTTAGACTCGAGGATTTTATCTCATAGGTTGTAGTTAGAGTTCACTATGTCATTTAGGCTCGCGTAGAAGGCATCAAACGTCTCGTCTTCTCTAATTCTAATCACCTCAAATCTAGTGGTCAACATTTGTAATTTCGAGTTCTTAACAGCCTGAGTTCCCTTATGCATGGTCTGTATAATATCTCAAACCTATTTGGTTACCTCATATATAGACACTCTCCTAAACTCTTCTGGAGATACCACCATAAATAAAGCATGTAAGGCTTTGCTCTTTCAATTACACCCATCTAAGTTTGTTCTAGTCCAATTAGCAATGGGAGTGAGAATAACTTCATTATTAATAGTAAAACTAGGGGCAATCCAACCATTTAACCACACTTAACCAAATTCGGTCATCCATAGATTTTAAGAAACCTCTCATTCTAACCTTCCAATAAGCATAATTATTGCTATCAAAATAGGACGGAACAAATAATGAACTAACCATATAGACAAATTAAGGTCAAAAATCAAAATTAGGCTCTGAAACCAATTGAAAATTATGTAGTTTACTAACTAAATTTGACCTTACGTGCGGAATTATACTAATTAAAGCAACAGTCACTTTTAATTAGTTTCTAGATACTTAAACAAACAATTCAATTATCCTAAATTGAATTAAAGCAGTTTATAATAAGAAAGTAGTAAATAATACAAAGTTTGATGACGGAGAAATCTAATTGGGTAAAAACTCCGGGACCAAGGCAGTTACATCCATTATAGACAATATAGATTACAATCCATTTCCAGCCTAGCAAATTCCACTAATTTCCGCTATTGTAATTCTTGTAATCTCCAAGATCCGTTGTTTCTCTAGACTCACGATCCGCTGCCGTAGATACTATCTAGCCAACCTGCTAGATCTCCCGATTTACCTCATGTAGCTTCCAAGATCCGTTGTAAATTCTAGACTTCCGATCTTCTTCAATTGTCTCTTCCAAATGGATATCCATAAATCACATATTCATATTCTTCTTCATGCGCTTGTAGTCCAACATTTCTCAACCTCCATAAATTTCTGAAATCCAATTGAGAAAGGACATTCTTCGAAGTGTTAAGGAAGTCAGGTGTTTTTAATTCTTCAATTTGATATTTTCCCAAAAGTTGGTTACCAAATTTCAAGAATAAATAATTTCACCAATGAATTGTGTTCTTGAATCTCTTAAAAGATTATATGAATATGAAATACAATAAGACAACCACCAATTTTCATGCATGAGCATCTGTATTTATAGTTGGGGGTCTATGAGTAGTATGTGCCATGTAAAAATATGTCGCTCGAGCCAAAGGTCTATCGCTCGAGACAACGGTTTTGTTTCTGTCGCTCGAGCGGTGGCCAGACGTGAAGTTAGCGAAACTCCGGCTCTACTTTTTCCTTGTTTCCAAACTCGAACTCAAACCTTAGGTTACCTAACTCGATTATACAAAATTGTACTTCATTCCTTGACTTTGACACATGTTCAATTAAGTTCTTTTTGTTCACAGAATCGTCAATTACAATATTGAACTTAACAAATGGAATCAACATTAATCTATTCCATACATTAAGACAAGGAATAATTGCGTAGATCACGCGGCAAACTCAAAAGAAATGCAGGAAATGATTGTAGTGACTTTTGTTGGACGCCACAACAAAAATATAGTCTGTGGAAATTAATACCATTTTTACTTTCCCTTCTTTATTATTTCAGAAATACTGTTTTTTAAAGTAAAATTGCAAGACAAATTAATCAAATCCAATCCCACGTTTCAGCCTTAAATTCTGGAAATCATTATTACTCCCAAAACCTTCCATTCTTATACTTTTTCAGTCTCAGACACAAGCGGCATAACCCTCATCCAATCTCCATAGTATTAATTATTGAATCCCCCATCTCCGAAAAGCTGAAACCTTATCTTTTCTGTTTTTGCATAAAAAATTCTGCAATATAGAACCGGAAATTTTAAATATGGAGAAAAATATTGATTTATTTTTTTGGTTTTTGAAATGCCTGTTTTTTTTTTTTTTTTTGAACTTCAATGATGAACATTTTCAGTATTTTTTTGCCATGAATCTCTCTCTCTCTCTCTCTCACGCGCGGGCGCACACACAAAAGGTGGAAATGTATAAAATTATTGTGAACATTTCAATTTTAAATTGTAGTTTCATGTAATTTTGTTTCTTTAGTTTTGCAATTTCGTAAATTCTCATAGTTTTCCAAATTATATTGTATTTGTTGTTAGTATATGTTTGTTTGCGAAAGTACATGCATTCGATTGTTCGTGAATTTGTTGGTGTCATTGCATAAGGTATGGTTCTTTAAGATTTTATTAGTGAATAGTGAGGCAGAATGTATTTTTTGGGATAAAACTTCTATGTTGACATGAGATTTATTTAGTTGATTATACATATTTTGCCATGATATCTTGATGCTCAATTAGGATAGTGATTGAAGTGGCAATCAAGTGGGGCAAAACTTGTCTAAAGCAATATCTTCCTAATACGTAATGTTATATATATATAATCGTACGCATTTTAAAACGTGCTATCAAAGTCGAATAAGCTTAGTATATAATATACAATACATTATGCCAATTTATGTAACGTGACATTGCACTTCATTTTTGATAAATAAGTAGCAAAAAGTTATAAGCCACGTAACATATCATTGATAATAATTCGTAACAAGCCAATAATCTAATAATAAATTTCGCTAATCTTATTACATATCAATATTCACATGTGCAACACAACATGGTGTGTATTGGATTTGAAATATTAAAAACACGATACCGTGACAAACTATGATATGCATCACACGGATAGCAATGATAAGAAGTTTGACTTGGCCTACAAGTTCAAATGCTTGTATTCCTCGTATACAGTTAAAAAAAAGTAATAATAAAAATTACAACAATGTGTCACCATCGTGGTCAAATTGTCAATTAAAAATTTGAAAATTACTAACATGAATAGTGAGAAAAAAAAAAATTGTTAATATTATTGCACAAAGTTTCAAATCAAAATAAAATATGAATAATTTCGTATTGAGATTCAGAAAAATAATTCTGAATTGTTTACCGATTGCAATTGTTTTGATTCATTAGGGTTTAAATGTAGTTGATTTTTAGGAGTTGTAATCAAGAATGACAGTAGTTTATTGGTTGTTTTATTTATAATCAATTACTTAAAATAGATTAGCGTGGAATTTGGGATGTCATTAGGGAAAAATTCATATTTAAGGTGTATTCTTTACCTCAATTCAAAAGTAAAGTAAATAGTTTGAAAATTCAAAAATCAGGTATGGATTTAATTATTAAAAATATTTATTAAATAGTGATAATAAAGTCACAATTTGTAATCACAAATTCATAATTATAAGTTACATATTTATTTAATGGTCACATATCGTCAAATTTGATTATTTCGAGGTCACAGATCAAAAATATTGTACGTCACAAATTATTTCGAGGTCACAGATTTTTAAATTAGTTGGTCACAAATTATTTTTTAGTCATGTATTATTAAATTTATAGATCACAGTTGAGTAATTAGTCATAGATTATCAAACATTTGGTCACAGACTACCGCCGCTATCACTATGGCCACCACCAGCAACACTGCACATAGCACCATGCCCAACTGCATGAGCATAATTTCCACCTAGCACCATGCTTTCTCTGCAATCAATCAGAAGTCACGAGTATAATTTCCAATGATTCAGATTCAACGGGCTAGGTTGTAATTGACAATCAAGTCAAAAAGCAAAAAAAAAAGGGAAAAAAAAAGTAAAAATTGGTGGACAGAAAAAGCCACCAAATTACACCCCCACTCTCAAATAGTAGAAACTAGGCCTTCTTTTTTGTCCCTACACTTTTCCCTAAATTATAGTTCATAATTTATCAGCAACGAGAGCTCTTTCAGCAGTTGAGTACGCTGGCGCCTGAGGTGATGGAACTAATAAGTGAAGATGGCTTTGCACCTAAACTTGAAGCTCTAGCATAATGAGAATGAGAATCAAACTAGGATAATGAGAATTTCATATTGGTTCCACTGTTTCCAATGTCAAAAGCTGAGCAAATGACACTTCTGGTGATGAAGGTGTTGTCATTTGCACTGATTCAGAAGCGGGTGTAAAACAAGCAGTTGATGGCTCACTAGTGAAGGCAGAAAACACTGGACGTCAGGAAAAGTAAATCCGCTAGTGATTGTGTGAAGGACGGATGTTCTGATTGGAGAAAAGATGCAGGAGAAGAGGGAGAAAGCTGGAAGGGGAGGGGAGGGGAGGGGAAGGGGAGAGTTGGAGGCGGTGAGAGAAATGGTGAGAGCGAGAGAGTTGAGAGATGAATTTTAGGGTTGGGATAAATTTAGGGTTTTATATGTAAAATAAAATACCTGATTTTTGAATAATTCAACTTTAAACCTGATTTTTTAAACTTGATTTTTAAACCCCTGATTTTTTTTATAATTTCCCATGGCATTAATTGATCCAAATCCTAATCTTGAACATGGGCCACGTGACAAACCTAGATCTATTATTGGGCTTGCATCTTGAAGGGGGTTTTGAGCTTCGCTTACTGAAATTCAAATTGACAAACATAACTTTTTATACTATAGAACTAAGGGAAAAATTCATGGATCAGGTTTTATCTTTCATGAAATCAAAAATCAGGCCCAAAGGTTTAAATTTACAAAACTCAGGTTTTTCATTGAATTAATTAATTATATTTTACAATTAATTTATTAAATTAAATATTTAACTGACCCACCCCACCTCCATCTCCACCTCCACCACCACTGTTCCGGCTACTACTCCGGCGACCGATGACTACTCCGACGATCGTTCTCCGACCGCGCTTAATTTCGACGACTATTTTTCGGTGACCATTAGCCGCCGCTTAATTTTCGATAAATACTCCGATTCTAAGGTCACAGATATATTATTAAGGTCACAGATTATTTTGAGATCACAAATGAAAAAATTTATAGGTCACATATTTTTAATTGATCACAAGTAAGAAAATTTGTTGGCCACATATTATATTTGGAGTAACATATTTACAAATTTTAAGGTCAGTTAAATAATTAGTCACAGAGAACTATATAATTGGTCACAGATAGATATAGTTGGTCACTGACACCCAAACACTCGTCCCCCAATCCCACAACACCACCAATACTTGGTCACAGATCGACCAAATAGTTGGTCACAGAAACTCTTCGTCCCATCCGCCTGACGCCACCACCACCAACTACTTGGTCACAGATTGACCAAATAGTTTGTCACAGACACTAGCTAGGTCACAGACACCAAAAAAACCACCACAATACAGTACCTAGGTTATCGACACAAAAAAAACACCACGGTTCAATATCTAAGTCACAGACACCCAAAAAACCACCACCGCTGTTGACCCCACCACAACAATAATAAACCATCATCCCCAGTTGCAGGCTAAACAACAATAAACCCAACTTCCATTAGCTACTGAACAATTACATACGAAACATACAAATGACACAAGGCATAAACATCATCATCACACTGCCGGAGAAATACCACAAAATCGCCAGAGAAATACCACGCTCGTCGGAAAACTACCACAAAATCGTCGGATTTGGAGCGACGCTGCTAATACCATAATCGTCGAAAAACTACCACAAAATCGCCGGATCTGCCTGTGACACTGCGATTCGCAGCAGGGGAGGGGAGCGTCGCTGCTGAACAGTAGCAGCGTCGCAGCCGTTCAACAGCGTCACAGGCAGCGACGCTGCTAAAAGGCAGAAGCGTAGCTGCCTGTGATGCTGCGATTCGCAGCAGGGGAAGGTAGGAGGAGAAGGAGTGGCGGTGGCGGCGGAGGCGGAGGCAGAGGCAGAGGCAGAGGCGAGAGAGTGGAAAGAATGAAATGTATTAGGGTTTGGTTACGTTTTTATACTTAAAATAAATTTGGTGGGGGTAGGTAGTAAGGTGGGTATGTAGATTAGTTTAATTTAAAATATCATTATTAATATTAATGATAAAAATTAAAACCTGATTTTTGATTAAATAAAATATAAATCTGATTTTTTAAAAGTCAAAACTAAACACCTGATTTAGTGTAATTTCCTCTAGGACTAATACGTTTAAGTAGGCCTGGACATGCTTTGGGTTGGGTAGGTTTCGAGTCCAACCCAAAATCGTAACTAACTTTATCGGTTTGAGTAAATTCCAGTCCAAACCGACCCAATCCAGTCATTGAAACCTAACAAAACCAAACCAAACCAAATCGATTTGGTTTGGAATTGGTGCGAGTACAAAAAATTGTTTACCTATGTTGGGTTAAAAAAATTTGTTTTTTTTATATGTATATATTTTTTCTTGCATAGTGCATATCAATAATATATATAATGTAAATGGTAAAAGAATCGATTATCCCAAAATCACCATATATATAAATCTGATAGTTATCAACAAACAATTACACCAAAATGAAAGCAAGGCTACTATCTAAATTCGAAGTTTACATCAAACACTACTTCTTCTTGCATTTTTTTTTTTTTTTTTTTTGGATATTTGGAGTTTTGGTAGAAAATGTATAGACGATTAACAAACTATTTGAGCAAAAATTATATTTGTGTTTTTATTATTTTGCTTTTTTACGTTTAAAAAGATGAATTTTAAAAGAAAAAAAGAAAAAATGTATTAGTGGTTGTGTCAGTTAATTGATGTGTTGGTTACTTAAATCGAAACCAATCCAATCCAACTTTTTAATGGTTAAAATTAGTCGAATCAAACCATTTTTTTGGTTCAAACCAAACCCAACCAACTCGACATGGTTTGGTCAATTTTTCGATTTTTTTTGCCCACCCCTACGTTAAGGCAGTTTAGCAAAGTTCAAAAATACGTAAAGCATGGAGATCAAGTTTTAAACCATACGAGTTTAGGTGTAATAAATATTATAATTATTTTAGACTAATAAATAAATAAAATAATGCATGCTTTGAAAACTTATAGGAATTTCATACATATTTTTTCAAGTTTAAAATACTCCAAAAGAATAATTCTCTATTGTGGACGGAGAAAATATAATTTTTCAGTTTTACAATGGGCTCAACTTCCAAAAAAAAAAAAAAAAAAAAAATTAAAAAAAAATCACTTTCCAAACAAAAATGTGTGCGTCCATTTTCTCCTAAAAATATACTTCTATGCCTTGCATGATGTAAATAGGTTTTTTTTTTTTTTTTAAATACATTATTTTATGATCGCTTATTCATACATATGAAAATATCACATGTGATATTAAGCTTAATTTTACTTGAGTGAGACTATTGAACAAAATAAAAACATTGTTCAACAAAAATACAAAAGCGTTTTCATGGCCTTGAATTGTGTTAAAACGGATCAATGGGGGGGGGGGGGGGGGGGCGGGGGAGGGGGGGGGGGGGGGGATAACATACCTTTAATCGGTTTACAAACGCTTCTTAGTTGCTCATTATATTAGTTTAGTTAATTAGTTAGAAAAATAAACAATTCATAAATTGACTATTCGATTAGAGTTAGTATGAATTAAAATTAGATTAAATATTTAGTTCATGATGGAACGATACTTTATTGAGTACTCTATTACTTGATTACATATAATGCACTTGCAGAATTTTATCGAATAATAATCTTAAATGGCAATACATACAACTTGATAGACATGCAATATGTGTAAATTAAATATTATCGTTATTTTTTTTCTACGGAGGTTTTATTTTTGAATCTTTCCAACACCTATTGTCATTTGCCCTCAATAATTTATATGGGCTGATTGCTTTTGAAATTAAACAATTATGCCAAGTTACAGGTTCAATGGATTAAACCGAATGACTCCATGACAATAAAAAGAGTTATTAGCACAAGACCATCCCTACGTTTAGAATTTATTGTGCATAACGTCCTCATTTTTTTTTTCTTTTTTTATATTTAAATTAAACAAAAGAAATATAAAAGAAAAGAAAAATAAAGAAATGATTGTAATCATACTCCCAAATTCTTTTAAAAAGTACCAACGAGTTCTAAATAAATTATTCAAAAATTAGAAAAAGTAAAATCTATTTATTTCTCCTTCTTCTTCCTCCTCCTCTACCATTGTGATCCAAGGTACCATTGCAACGAGGACAAGACCAGGGAATGATCCATTGATCGTCGAAGAGGGGTTGATGACGCGATCGAGAACAAAGCGGGTGAAAGAAGCTATGACATTTCTCGTTCAAGCTACAGTTGACGATATGGCAATCGTGACGAAGAATGGGGCAAGTTCCGTCTGGGGAAGGATCCGTTCATAGTTGAAGAAGGGCCGATGACGCGATCGAGGACAAAGCGAGTGAAAGAGGCTATGTCATTGCTTGTTTAAGCTACGGTTGACGATATGACAATTGAGATGATAAATAGGGCAAGTTCCATGTTGGGGTCGAGACCGAAATCAGATTGGACGACATTGATTCAAGCGGTTGAAGGTGGTGGTATGACCTTGCACTATGCAACCACATAGTGCAACCCACCATGCGGTCGCATGGTGCCACACCGACACATGAATGTCTCATTTTTTGAAACCTATGCGACCACCTACGCGGCTGCATAGGGTTAATTTGGAATGAAAATTTCCTTTTTCGTGTTTTTCCTTATTTTGATAGAAGTCTATTATTTTACAAATTTTGATAGTTTTGGCAAGTAAAATTCCATTTTTACTAGATTATAGGGTTTAGTATAAATAGTATTTTTCATTCATTGTAGAAAACAACCATTATTATCATTGAATTGAATTGTGAGGCTTTTAGCTTTCAAAACCCTAGTTCTTCATTGAACAATTACGAACTTATCAAGAATCGATTTCTTGTGGCGTTCAAACATATGGGCTAAATTCATTACGCATGTAATCAAGAGGTCAACATATTGTCGGTGATTGTGTTGGTTGCTTGGCTTATTAATCTTGGATCGAATCCAAAATCTAGATTAATTGGCTTTCTTAGGTTGGTTCTAATCTCGTCGTGGGTTGCGTAGCTACAATTGCTAACTGGTTCTCATCAGTTGGTATCAGAGCGATGCTCCAATAATCAATGTTATATTTTTTCTTGTTTTTTGAGTCTTGTTACTTGTTTTTCTTTTGTTCTTCGCATTCTTCGAGTCAGTCCTTAATTCCTGAGTTTTGATCCATAAAAATCACAAAAAAGAGTCAAAGTTTTTTTTATTTGGGCTATTTACAAGTCCGAATTAAATTTCGTTTGTTTTGCTGGTTTTGTAATCAAATTCTCGAGTAGAAAATAAATTCGAAAATCCAAACAAAAAAGATATTATTATTACCGAGAAATTTACAGCAGTTTCAATTTCAATCTTGAGTAAAAAAAATAGGTGTCAAATTCAATTCAAGAACCACTTTCTTGAATTACAAATAGTCTCTCGTCTACGTGTCCAATTCTTTTGTTATTTCATCTCATAGATCTCTTGAAGTACACATCGTTTATGACTCGGTTTGAATTCTTCGAGAATAAGATTTGGTTGAGTTCGATATTGACTTTGAAATACTTGGGTGAAAGCATTGAGTGGAAAAAAGTAGAGTTGTGAGACTAATAAAGGGAAAAAGACAAATTGAGTGATACATGGGGAAACACGTGAGGCATATAAATATCTTAGAGTTAGGAGGTCTGACAAAGACGGTTCTGCATCAAGTAGGAATCAGAAACAAGCTAGCATGACGCATGAGATGTTTTAGCGGTTTAAAAGGTTGTTTGGTGACATGAAGGACATGATGGATAGGCAGGATGCATTACTTGCTGAGTTACGTAGAGATCGCTCTAGGAAAATATCTAACGCAAAGAGGCAAGGTAGGCAACGGCGTAGGATGAATCTTGAAGATGATTTTGAAGTGGAAAGTGGAATGGATGAGGATGCATTGGTGGATGTTGACTTGGAAAGAACACGGGGTAGAGTAGATATGTATGGAAGAAGGGGTCAAGATCGTGATGGAGATGAAGAAAACATGGGCAACATCAAAATGATGATTCCAACATTCACGGGAAGAAGTGATCCAGAAGCATATTTGGAGTGGGAAAAGAAGATTGAGTTGATCTTCGATTGCCACAATTATTTAGAAGAAAATAGGGTAAAAATTGCAGTCCTTGAATTTACTGATTATGCTCTTACTTGGTAGGATCAAATAATAACTTCAAGGATGAGGAATCGAGAGTAGCCTGTTAATACCTGGGGAGAATTGAAAAACATCATGAGAAAGAGGTTTGTTCCTTGTCATTATTATAGGGAGCTTCATCAAAGGTTGCAAGGCCTCTACCAAGGGTCTCAGAGTGTGGAAGACTATCACAAGGAGATGGAGATATTGATGATTAGGGCGAATATTGAAGAAGATGGGTAGGCTACCATGACTCGATTTTTGAATGGATTGAATAGGGAAATAGAGAATGTAATGGCACTACAACATTATGTGGAGATGGATAATCTACTACATGTGGATATGAAGGTGGAGAAACAATTGAAGAGGAAGGGGACAACTAGGTATTCATCGGGTTCTTCGGGTTCCAATCCTTCATGGAAATCGAGGTGGGATGACAAGGGTGATGGGACTGTTCAAAAGGGGATAGTTAAATTTTCAAAGGAGAAAGATGAGAATATTAACAAGGCTCCAACCAAGGCGGGAGCCCAACCAACAAGAAATCGAGACATCCAATACTTTAGGTATTTGGGGTCGAGACACATCGCTTCTCAATATCAAAACAAAAGGACAATGGTTGTGCGCCATGGAGATGTGGTGAGCGAAAGTAAGAGTGATTATGAAGATACGATGGAATTGGAAGAAGTTACCGATAAAGCAAAGACGGAGTATGTTGTAGGTGATTTATTGGTCACGAGGCAAGCTCTAGCACTCAAATCAAGGTGAATGACTTCGAGTAGCAATGGGAGAACATATTCCACACAAGGTGTCACATCAACAATACGGTATGTAGTGTTATTATTGATGGGGTAATTGCACTAATGTAGCTAGCACCACACTTGTAGAGAAGTTAAGACTTGTATTGATAAAACATCCCAAACCATGTAGACTGCAGTGGTTAAATGATAGTGGTGATATTAAGGTGAATCGGAGGGTCTTGATTAGTCTTTCTATTGGGCAGTACCAAGATGAAGTTATGTGTGACGTAGTTCCTATGTATGTTGGGCATATATTGTTGGGGAGACCATTGCAATATGATAGGAAAGCGATACATGATAGGTATAAGAATAAGTACAACTTTAAAAATGATGGAAAATCAATTACTCTTGCACCATTGACACCACAACAAGTGTTTGATGATGAAATTAAGTTAAAAAAAGCAAGGAGGAGATGAGAGTGAAAAATAATGAATGTAAGAGAGAAAATTGTGAGGTGGTTACTAGAGAGGAAAAAAGAGTAGAGCCACATGAGGGAAAAACAATGAGATTGAGAGAAAAGAAAAGGAAGATAAGAGAAAAGAAAAAGGAGAGAAGAGAAGAAAAAGAGAGGAGAGAAAAGGCGAGGGAAAATTTATTTGTGAAAGGGATTGAGTTGAAAAGAGCGATAGCTTATAGACACCAAATGATTCTTTTGGTATACAAAGAATCACTTCTCAATTGTGAGGAGCCTAACATATCCCTCCCTAGTTTGGCTACTTCTTTGTTGTAGGAATTTCAAGATATATTTTCGGAGGACATGCCTAGTGGGTTACCAAACATTCGAGGCATCGAACATCAAATTAAATTTGTACCTGGAGCTGTCATTCCAAACTGACCAGCATACTGTAGCAATCCTGAGGAAACTAAGGAGTTACAAAGGCAAGTGGAGAAGTTGTTACGCAAAGGGTATGTGTGGAAAAGCATGAATCTATGTGCCGTGCCGGTATTACTTGTACCAAAGAAAGATGGAACCTGAAGGATGTACGTAGATTGCAGAGCCATCACAGCATTACGGTAAAGTATCGACATCCTATCCCTAGGTTAGATGACATGTTAGATGAATTACACGGTGCATGCATATTTTCTAAGATTGATCTTAAAAGTGGTTACCATCAAATTAGGATGCAAAGAGGGGATAAGTGGAAAACCGCCTTTAAAACTAAATATGTGTTATATGAATGGTTGGTTATGACATTTGATCTTACTAATGCACCTAGTACTTTTATGTGTTTAATGAATCATGTTTTGCATGCATTTATAGGTAAATTCGCGGTAGTATACTTTGATGACATCTTGATTTATAGTAAGGACTTGAATGATCATATAGAACATTTAAAATGTGTGCTTGTGATTCTAAGGAAAGAACAACTTTATGGTAACTTTAAAAAGCATATATTTTACATGGAAAAGGTTGTATTTCTTGGATATGTTGTTAGTGCTAAGGAAATTCAAGTGGATGAAAATAAAATCAAAGCCATTAAAGAATGGCTTACACCTAGAAACATAACTGAGGTTAGGAGTTTCCATGGTTTGGCTAGTTTTTGTAGGCGATTTGTTAAGGACTTTAGCACACTTACCACACCACTCACAGAAGTTAAAAAGAGAGTAGGTTTTAAATGGGGTGTGGAACAAGACCTTGTATTTCAAGCTATTAAAGATAGGTTGTGTAAAACACCAGTTTTAGCATTGCCTAATTTTGATAAAACTTTTGAGATTGAATGTGATGCGTCGGGAATAAGTATTGATGCTGTTTTGATGTAGGATGGAAGACCAATTGCATACTTCAGTGAGAAACTAAGCAGGACAGCACTCAATTATCCTACATATGACAAGGAGTTGTATGCACTTGTTTGAGCTTTGGAGACTTGGCAGCATTATCTTTGGCTGAAAGAGTTCGTGATCCATATTGACCATGAGTCTTTGAAGCATTTGAGGGGCTAAGGAAAGTTAAACAAGAGACATGCACACTGGATGGAATTCATTGAAACATTCTCGTATGCCATCAGGTACAAACAAGGTAAAGAAAACGTAGTAGCAGATTCGTTATCTCGAAGGAATGTGCTTCTTACATCTCTGAGTGCGAAATTGTTTGGATTTGAATATGTAAAGTAGATGTATGTGAATGATGTAGATTTCTCTGAAATATATGAATCATGTAGTAAGGGGCTGTTGATAAGTTCTTTAGGCATGATGATTATTTATTTTGGGAAAATAGATTATTTGTTCCTAGACGTTTAATGAGGGAATTATTGATCAGAGAGTCACATAGTGGAGGTTTGATGGGTCATTTTGGGATTAAGAAGATTTTAGAGATGTTGGGAGAACTTTTTATTGGCCTAAGATGAAAAGTGATGTAGAAAGGATAAGTAGTCGATGCATAACGTGTAAACAAACTAAATCTAAAGTTTTACCACAAGGATTATATATACCATTACCTGTGCCTAGCGAATATTTCTATGGACTTTGTTTTAGGTTTACCTAGGACTAAGAAAGGACGGGATTCAATATTTGTAGTGGTAGATAGATTTAGTAAAATGGTATACTTCATTCCTTGCCATAAGACTGATAATACTACAAACATTGCAGACTTGTTCTTTAAGGAAATAGTACGTTTGCATGGGGTTCCTAAGAGTATTGTGTCAGATAGGGACGTTAAATTCCTTAGTCATTTCTGGAGGGTTTTGTGGAATAATTAGAAACTAAGCTATTATTTTCTACAACTTGTCACCCACAGACCAAAGTAGTTAGTAGGACCATGATCCAATTGCTACGCACTGTGATTAATAAGAACTTGAAGAGTTGTGAATAATATTTACCTTTCATTGAGTTTGCATATAATAGGGCCATACATTATACTACTTTATTTTCCCCATTTTGAAATTGTTTATGGTTTTAATCTACTAACATCATTGAATTTGATTCATTTGCCTGTTAATGAACGTGGTAGTCTAGATGTGAAAAAGAAGGCGAAAGTGGTAAATGCATTATATGAAAAGGTAAACTTTTAAATTGAACAGAAGAATAAGCAATATGCTTCACAAGCAAACAAAGGGCAGAAGAACGTTACATTTGAACTGGTGATTGGGTTTGACTACATTTGGGAAAAGAACACTTTCTAGAATAATGAAAGTCGAAGTTGCAGCAGCGGGGAGATGGTCATTTTCAAGTCATTAAACGGATCAACGATAATGCTTACAAGCTGGATCTTCCTGGCGAGTATAATATTTCAGCTACCTTTAATGTATCTGATCTCTCCTCGTTTGATGCAGGTTCAGATTTGAAGATGAATCATTTTGAAGAGGGAAGGGATGATGTGATCCAAGGTGTCGTCGCAACGAGGACAAGTCCGGGAAATGATCTGTTGATCGTCAAAGAAGGGCCGATGATGCGATTGAGGACAAAGAGGATGCAAAATGATAGTCATTGCTTGTTCAAGCTACGGTTGACAATATGGCGATCGTGATAGAATGGGGCAAGTTCCAGTCCAAGGAAGGATCCGTTGATCGTCGAAAAAGGGCCGATGATGGGATTGAGGACAAAGCGGGTGAAAGAGGCTATGGCTTTGCTCGTTCAAGCTACGATTGATGATATGGCGATCGTGATGAAGAATGGGCCAAATTGGACGACATTGATTCAAGCGGTTGAAGGTGGTGGCATGACCTTGCACTATGCGACCGTATAGTGCAACCCACCATGCGGTCGATGGTGCCACACCGAGATATAAGTGTCTCATTTTTTTAGACCTATGCGACTGTATAGGAAATGGCTACGCGGTTGCATAGGGTTAATTTGGAATGAAAATTTCATGTTTCGCGTTTTTCCTTATTTTGGTAGAATTTTATTATATTACAAACTTTGATAGTTTTGACAAGTTAAAATTCTGTTTTTACTAGATTCTAGGGTTTGGTATAAATAGTATTTTTCATTCATTGTAGAAAACAACTATTATTATTATTGAATTGAATTGTGAGGCTTTTAGCTTTCAAAACTCTTGTTCTTCATTGAACAATTACGAACTTATCAAGAATCGATTTCTTATGGCATTCAAATATCTGAGCTAGATTCATTACGCGTGTAATCAAGAGGTCAACATTTTGTCGGCGATTGTGTTGGTTGATTGGGTCATTAATCTTGGGTCGAATCCAAAACCTAGATTAATTGACTTTCTTGGATTGGTTCTAATCTCGTCATGGGTTGCGCAACTACAATTGTTACGTGGTTCTCATCAACTATCATGTATAGGAAACAATTAAACGATTTCCAAGCACTTTTTAATTGTTCATCCAATTGTGCTAATAACCTTAATGTAAAAATAGATAGAAATGCCTATTACACCTTGAGCATCTTTTTGGCTTGATACTCAGCCATAGCTAGCTGAAGATGAGATATGGGAGTACACTGTTGTTGCAAATAAGAAAGAGATGGAGCAATTTGTGCAAAAGTCTTCTCTTTACGAAAGAGAAAACATAAGTCTTCTCTTTGCTTTCTCTTTTTACTTCAACAAACCAAATTATTACGTGTTTTCTATAATGTAAATATACTGCAAGTATATAGTTTCAAGTTTTGTAATACAAAGATTAAGTATGGATGTCGAACCCAAAGGGATTGAAATTCAATTTATACTAATTACAATAATTATGTAACCTCTATTTTATCACGATCGAATTATGAAATCAATGGGTTTGAACTATTAAATGTGACTTTTTTTTTTTTTTGAAGAATTCAACAAATGAATGCAAGTTTTAAGAAATAAATCAATATTAGAAAGCATAGGGGTCACGATTTCACCTAATTATCAATTATGTTTCTCAATTATATAATTATTTCTAATCGATTTTTCCAAGCTTATAAGGAAGAAGCATAATTTAATTTCACTCCCTCTCACCAGTGTCAAGTAAAAACTATTCCTATAATTCAATTCCACTATCTCTTTTCCGAATTAAAATTTAGAAATTATCAAGTTCATTGTTCTTATGTGGAACATGCTTTAAAGATTGTATACTCTCTCTCGATGCCTATAAAATCTAGGTTGTGTTATTATGAGATCGTGCCTAAATTTTCCTCTCTCGAGTACCGAAATTTAAAGTAATCAAACCATTCAATTGTTGATGAGGTAATTGAAAGCATTAAGAATAAACCACACAAATAAACATAATTAGAAAAATCTCATAGAAATAACTCAAATAAAATCAAACTATAATCTCAAGTTCTAGTTACATCAAACCCTAGGTTATAAGTTTAGTTCATGACAAAAGAAAGAAATGTAAACATCATAATTAATAATATAAAGAGGAAAATAATTAAAAACTCTTTCGAACCTTTAATCAATCTCTTCTTTGATGTTCTTCTTGCCTCCTTGCTTGATTTCTTGCTTCTTACCCTATTAAATTGTGCTTGAAAGTGGCATCTAAATTGGTATTTATGTCGTTTTGAAGTCCTTGGAGGATTTGGATTGGAATTTGACTTTTAAAAGATGAATTATACTTGAAATACCCTAAATGTACGCAGTGCGGTCGCCAGAGCTCTGTGGATCTATCATTTTCTTGAGAGTGGCCGCTTAGGTGCCATCCCTACTATTCCACCTTTGTACATCTTTCAATATTTTTATCATAACTTTCCTTTTTGATATCCAATTGAAGCGATCAAAAGTGTGTAGGAAAGATAATTCAAAGAGCTATAACTTTACTAGAAATAGTTTTTTTTTTTTTTTTAAATTCGAACGTTTACTAGCTCAAAAATGAGTTTCAATCTCCAACTAAAAATCTGGTTCATATTTGTTCGGTCAAAAATTGATTTGTGAAAATATTTTGATCATATTTCACTCATTTTTTTACTTTTTCTTAACAATCTTCAATTTTCATTTTGTGGTCCAAATCAACTATTGGAAAGATGTAATTGAGTCCTCAAACTTTGGATTTCACATTTTTCGTCGTTATTCACTTTTTTCATCAAATCACATATTAAAATGTCATAAAAATCTAAAAATCAAATGAAATATCAAGATTAAATAGCATTAATGTGATGAGTGAAAAAACTAATCAAACACTCCCAAACTTATTACTTTTTTAGTCCTTGAGCAAATACAAAGAAAAAGAACTGGATTAACGATCACACAAATGAACTAAATAAACAAACTTATATAGAACAAGTTTAGCTAGATATCTTGCCTTTATGACTCAAGATTGAAAATGTTTTACCAAGCTTATATATTGCTTCAAAGTTATAATGTAAAATCCAAATTCTTACTTATCCAATGCAAAATGGGGGTGTGAAAAGAATTAAGTGCAATGCTGTACATTTACAAGTTGGTTTAGTTCCTGACTTTAAAAGTCAAATATATTCTTTCTTCACTCGTGGGATTCATACACCTCCAAATTTGTTTTCTTTTATTCTCTTCCCAATGATGTACTCTAAGATTGATTTTCAATTACAAATTCTTACACCACTCAAATTTGGTTTAATCAGGCAATATCAACAATTTATGCATGTGATGATTATCCTAATTTATGAGTGTTTCGGCAATCAAACTTATACCAAGTGATTCAAATCCATTAGTTATCCCATAATTATTTCATAACTACACAATTACTTGCTTATTTTGATATTTTTGGCTCAAAATCAATCTCACCATTTTTTTTTCTTTTCTTGACCCTGTAACAAGTTTTTAGTTGATAATTTCCCAACTTTAATGGTTAAAGGGTACCAGGTTTCAAGAAATCCTTAAGGACTTATTAACTCGAGTAAAAAAAGTGCAGCGTGATGCATAGAGTTAACAAGTACAATGTTCTTTTTCTTTACAAGAAAAACAAAAAAATAGAAGGGGTTAGATCCCTAGTATACGATCATCATCTAATTCATACTTGAAAGTTAAAGACACTTCACATCTATATTTTTTTCAACATGCATGAAATCACACAAGCCTAAATCATCTCTTTTATCAGCTCGAACACCCCAAATTATACTATAGAATGTTAAGGATGTAAGGAATAATACGTTTTGGGATTAAGCAATTTAAGTTCTCTATTTCAACCTAAATCATGTGAATCAACATATTCATGTACAAGTACAAAGTTACAATCAATTCACGTGCATGAGTATGTTTCACATGTATAAGTAAAAATTTAAACTAAAACACATAACTCCATTATAATTCATAAACCAATACATGTTTCAAGTATATACATCAATGACGGTAAGGTTATTTAACTACACAAACATACAAAATATTTTTTTTAACAATTACACTAAAGCAATTAAAAGCAACTAACAATTAAGCAATAAGACAATTAATATTCCCAACACCCCAAATTTAAAATAAAAATTATTTCCAATGTGAAATTAAAGGAAAAGGAGGAGGGTTTCCTTGAGTGAAAATTTTGGTTGTCTTCATTACTATTGGTGTCATTGTGATATGATGGTGGATTGATGGATGTTGTATTTTGATCTAGCTTCTCTCCCAAACTTGAGAACCTATGAGAATAAAAAACTCATTAATAAACTAAAAATCAAAATATAAACTAATATCCAAAGATAAAAGATAAAAAGTTTGGGTTACCTCCCAAGAAGCACTTCTTTAATGTCATTAGATTGACGTTGTTGGAATGCCTTAAGTTGGATATTCAAGAAGTACTCTTCCCTTCACGTTTCCAAATGTCTCCTTGACTTTGAATTTTTCTTTAGAATAGTATGGCCATGAGGACTAGGAGGCGGCTTCAGCTTCGATATAGCCTTTAAAACCTCTTTAATTTAACAATGTAGAGAGGTTTCAATGGTTTTTTTCCTTATTGTGGATAAGTTTCATGAGCTAAGAAAAAGTCAATCACTTCCTTGCTTCCTATGTAGCTTCCAATATAAGATGTATTGCTTCTTGAATAATTGGTTGCAATATATTGCTCTAGAGGATCATAGAGCAATTCTCTTTTGTAATTTTCACCCACCACTACATTAATTGATTAGACCATGTGGAGATTTCTTTGTTTTTTCTGGGGATTTTTTTGTTGGATAGATGTTGAACATGACCCGCTCTTCATTCAACAATAGTGTCAGTTTTCCTCGAACATCAATCAAAGCTCTTCCGATTGTCAACAAAGGCCGACCAAAAATTAATGGTAATTCTCGATCTTCTTCCATGTCCAGAACTACGAAGTCCACCGAAAAGATAAACTTTTATACTTTTATCAATACATCTTTAATGATACCTCTAGGGTATGTGATGGATATATCAGCTAGCTGCAAAGTAATGGTAGTTTGTTTCACTTCTCCAAGGCTCAACTTCTTCAATATAGATAGTGGTATCAAATTGATGCTAGCTCCAAGGTCACAAAATGCCTTATGAAAAGTAGAAGTACCAATTGTACAAGGAATAATGAAGCTACCCAGATCTTTGAGTTTCTCAGGGGGGCTTTTTTTGGAGAATGGCGCTACATTCTTCTATTAATTTCATTATCTTAAACTCTTCCAACTTATTTTTCTTTAACATCACTTCCTTTATGAACTTAGCATAATTCAACATTTGAGTCGAGACATCTGCAAAAGGAATGTTGATGTGAATTTTCTTGAAGACTTCCAAAAATTTTGCAAACTGCTTGATAAGTACGTTTTCACATACTTATTTGACTGTCAAAACATAAGCAATTGTTGATTAAAATGTTGGAATATAGTTTAATTCTATACAATTCATGTTTTACAGGATAAAGTGATGAATGTAGCGAAATAAAGAGAAACAAGTGAAAAATGATCAAAATGGAGGAACGTGAAAGTTCAGGGGCTAAAGTGAAAATACTACAAACTTCTTTCCAACCTTGTGATGAAGACTCAAGAGTTTTAGAGGTCAATTTGATGAAGAAAGCAGTCAAAGGGATGAAATATGGGCAAAATATTATCACATATTAACTTTCAAGTTGAAAAGGTTGCACCGATTTTCAGCCTCATATTGAGACCCGTTTCTAGCATGGAAAATGATCGAATTTGATAAAATTTGTAGCCCTTTGAGTTAGCTTTTCAAAGCATCTTGAATCATCTCAATCGGACATCTATATTGGATGTTATGACCAAAACACTGAAGGTTGTTCAGCTATGTATTGGGCGTCCGCCCGACCCTGAATTTCAATACAGAAAGCAAATAATTTCCCTGGGTGGCAACCCCATTTTCTACTGGGCACCCGCCTAGGCCAAATCGAGAAAAAAAATCTCAAGTTTCCTTCTACGACTCAAACACTTATGGTAACTTATTGTGGCACGATTTCTCAATCCTAAAAGACCCCCAAAAACGTTCAAGAACGCGGCATTCTTCATTATTCATCATTCTTCCACATTTTTGACATCAAGAACTCCATAGAAAGTTAAAAACATTGGTGAAGCAAGGGAGGAACTCAATTGGAATTGGTTATTTCGACTTCTTTCATTCATGTAACGCTTTTTTCGTTGTCTAAATAATTCTAGGGTTTATGTTTCTTGTATTTTGAATTAGATTTGAGTTAGATTTAACATTTATTCGAATTTTCATGGATTCAATCACGTTTCTTTCATTGAATAATTAAAATATTTGTTTAAGTTTAATTTTCAAATCATTTATTGGTGTGATTTAATTACTGCTATATGTTAGAGATATATAGTCGCTTTTTGAATCTGATTTCAGTAAATTGATGTATGATTGTGATTTGGGAATTATAAATTTTAGGATTACATGTGAAATTTACTTGGTTTGTATTATTAAATCATCCAATTAGAGAGTTAGGATAAAAATTTCTAATTGAGTAGAGAATGCATGAATGATTGATGTTGATTGATCTAATCTAGTTGAGGGAATCCCGACGCTTCACTATTTTACATATTATCTTAATTCCCATCATTATTTCCGGTGATTTACTACATTTTTATGCAATAAACAAATTTCCTTCATCAAATTCACAAGAACCCTAAGTTTTTGAACCCCTTGAATTATTTTTCATCTCTCTGTGGATACGACACCCAAAGCTACACTACAACACCGCGTAACTCTGTGGGCATAATCATTGCTCATCAAACTTCTTCTTCAAGAACCTCTATGGGTATTGCAGTGGTGGCTTCAAGATTGGTAGATTATCAGGGAATGAGATTGAGTTAGGCATAGGAGCCTTCTTCGTTGCTTTTGCCTTAACCTTCTGCTCTTCAACATGATCCGAAGCAGGTGTAGGAACCAAAGCCTCTGTAGGCTTACTCTTTCTAATCTCTTACCACTTCTTAATGTGATAACGTTGCAATGCTCCCTTAGGTTTACCTGTGTTATTGGGAAACTTCATTTTCTGTTGGGAATTTATTGCAGGTGCTAGCTGACCAATCTATAACTCTCGATTTTTCATTGTGACCCCCATGTTGGTCATATGAGTTTTGATGTTGTCAAATCTTAACACCCTTGTTGAACCTCACTCTAGTCTCTGAAAATAAAAGTTTTCAAAATGTCATCCAGTGATGGCTTTCCTTAAGAAGCCTGATTATTGAACTCAGAAAGAGGTTGCTGCACATTTACTTTGTTACCATAAGAGAGGTTCTCATGATTTTGTAGCTTAGATGGTAGTAGTTTTTTGAGTAGTTTCCTCTTTGGTTGAGATTTCTGTAATTCACATAATAGATTTGCTCACTCTCCATCTCAGGCTCTTGGTGCTATGTAGAAGCAACCATAATAGATACCACCTTCAGTTGAGTTTCATGTGATGTTATTGCAGCTATTTGAGTTGTGGGTGATACCATCTGAGCTGCTAAAGCTGTAATGGGATCCACCTCATAAAGACTAGTAACTTTCTTTGTATTTGAACACTCACTTGACCATTGATAGTTGTTGGAGGCTATTTCTTCCAACAATGAATAGGTAGCATCTGCAGTCTTAGACATCAAAGTACTTCCTGCTGCAGCATCTATTACTGTCCTTGTCTGACCATTTAACTCTTTGTAGAAGATTTCTATTTACATCCAATTTCAATAACCATGCTGAGGAGATCTTCTAAATAGATCTTTGAAGCTCTCCAAAGCCCCATATAATGGCTCGAAGTATGTTTGTTTGAACTTGTTAATCTCACTCTACAATCGAGCTGCCTTAGAAGGGGGAAGAATTTGGTTAGGAATTTGTGAGCCTACCCCTCCCTAATAGTAATGGATCTATACGACAATGATTGAAACCATGCTTTGACGTTATCCCTTAAGGAGAAGGAAAATAGACGGAGTTTGATTGTCTCTTCAATAACCCCGTTCATCCTCGCGGTATCATAGATTTCAGGAAAGGAAGCCAAATGAGCATTGGGATCATCTTGTGGAGATCCTCCAAATTAATTTTGTTGCACTACGTAGATCAAACCTGACTTCAGTTCGAAATTAATTGCAGCTATCGCCTGGTGTGCAATACCAGAGTAGTTGTCATTGACAACTAATCTGACACAATCTCTAATAGCCCGCTATTGATTGTTCTAATTTGCTACTTGTTCTGCTTGTTCTACGAGTTTGTTTCTTCTGATACCCCTTAAATACCAGAAGGTTTTTTCTATTTTAGGATCAACGGGTAATAATCAAATGCTCCTTGGTCTTTGCATAAACCTAAAACAAACAACAAACAACGATTTAAAGTAAAGAAATCTAAATTAAAACAAAAGCTAATTAGTAATAATATTAGAAAAAATCAAATAAAACAATCTCTGACAACGGCGTCAAAAACTTGTTAAGCATTTTCTATAACGTAAATATATTGCAAGTGTACGGTGTTAAGCTTGTAATACGAAGATTAAGTATGATGTCGAACCCATAGGGATTCAAATTCATTTTATACTAATTACTATAATTATGTAGTCTCTATTTTATCTAAATAGTTGAACGATGAAATCAATGGTTTTGAACTATTAAATGTGAGTGTTGTGACGAATGAATGCAAGTTTTAAGAAATAAATTGACGTGAACCCAGGAACGGGATCATCGTGAAAATCGCGGTATTAATTGAAAATTTTGGGAAAGCCCAAATTCAGGTAGTAGACGGTAGATTGACTCGCAAATTATTGAACCAAACAACCAAATAAAAACAAAGTTTGAATGACATCTTGATTACAAAACAAACGAACCTCGATTTGCAAACATCACAAATGGTGCTTATTCATTTGATAAGTTCTAAGAGTTGAACGCCACAAATATGACAATATTTGATAAATTTGGTACATGTTGAATCAAGAACGAGGAGAGAGAAATTCTGAATTCATTATGTCAAAGTTTTGGTTTTACAATAAAATAAATCTCCTATTTATACTAATGCTAGAAACACTAATAAAACGTAATTAGATCATAGAATATTGTCAAAGTTGGAAATAAAATAGAATCCTAGACTAACAAGGAATCTCGCGAAAATAGAAAAATTTTGCCAAAAATTCTACCCAAGTCCAAAGGTATCATGTGCTTGTGTAACCTTCTGCAGAATTTCGTGATGACAACCGAGCTGAAAGTTATGCCCATTTTAATCCATACCACTCATTTTGTTTCCAAATATCTTCCAAACCTTGAATCCAACTCGTTTCGGCTCCCGAGCCCTTCACAAAACTTGAATCTTGGCTTTTCAATTTCTTCAATTTGGACTCCAAAACTCGACCAAGTGATTGCATATCCCAGATCATATCATCCCCTATCTTAGAAAGAATTCGTCCTCGAATCAGTGTCTTGTGATCGCATAGGGGATAACTATCCTGCTACACAACTCATCACTGCACCACCTGGATCTAATGGAATTTTTTTCCTTCCATAGCATATAATCAATACACAGTACCCATCCATTTTTTAAGTATAGATGTATTGCAGTACAAACACAATCACCCATAAATGTTGTTGTATGAACTCCCACGTACAATGATCCATCTAAAAGAAAGAATTAAGCAAAACACGGTTGAATTTGTTAGCTTCCCCCCTTAATGAGATATGTGTCCTCATACTCAAAATGCATCTCTCCACCATATCATGCTTAACAATGGAACTCTGCTCTTCATTCTCCACAATATTTTCAATAATTTGCTCAACATATTCTTCCATTATTTTCTCACTCTCTTGCTAAACCATCTCTACAATTTTTATATCAGCCTACTCATGCTCATCTTCTTTAATTGGTTTACTCTCCCCAATATCAACTGCATTTTTCAGTCCACCATCCTCCATCTCAACTTCCCTATTTCTGGACTCCTCCTACAATTCAACTACGGTATTATCCTTAGGTGTGGTCATCTCACTCTCTTGCTCTTTCCATTCTGCCTCACATCTCACTTTCCACCGGTCTGCAAAGAATTGTTCTAGTGTCAACACAGCCAGAGTGATTTTTACCTCGTCCTAAAGAAACCTATACATGTTCATTCTCATATCATAAATAGTCTTCCTCTCATACTTCCAAGGGTTTCCAAACAAGATATGAAAAGATTTTAATGGAACTACATCATACAAAACTTCATCACTATATTACCCAATGGTGACATTCAATAAAACCCACTTGGTCACATCCACCTTCCCACACTCCTTCAACCAAGTTATCCTATAAGGCCTAGAGTGTTGTTGCAAAGGTAATCCCAGTTTTTTTACCATCGTGATACTAGCCAAGTCTGACATGTACTCCTTATCAATAATCAGACTGTATACCGTACTACCCACAAAATACCGAGTTTAAAAAATAAATCCCCAATCACCATCCATCATTTACGTAGGCGTAATCAAGAAAACTCAAAAAAATAATTGGACAATTGGATGAGTGATATTTAAATTCAAGAAAGTGGTACTTGAATTTTTTGAATTGGAATGAATATAAACAGATTTTAGATTTTGGATAAATAATATAATAGTGTCAACTTCCCAAATAAATCAAGTAAAAAAGAATTCTTTGAACAGTAGACGTGAACAATACCCTCGTGAACGGTAACTTTTTTTAACTCAAAATGCAACTACGAAACTGACAAAAGAAACGAGAGTTGATTTGGATGTTAGATTGACCCAAAAATAACTTTTGACTTTTTTTTTTGGAATTTCATGGATCAAAAACTCAAAATTTACGACGTACAGGAAGAACAAAAATAAAAGACTCAAAACAAAAGAAAAGATAGAACCTGAATCTGGAGCTCAAACTCTGATACCAAATGACGCGAACCCGAGAATATGATCAGCGTGAAAATTACGGAATTAATTGAAAATGCCAAGAAAGTCCAAATTCATGTTGTAAACGGTAGAATCTCGACTCGCAAATTATTGAACCAAGCAACCAAACAAAAATAAAGTTTGAATGACATCTTGATTACAAAACCAACGAATATCGATTTGCGAACGCCACTAATGGTGCATAATCATTTGATAAGTTCTAAGGGTTGAACGCCACAAATATAACAATATCTGATAAGTTCGGTACATGTTCAATCAAGAACAAGGAGAGAGAAATTCACAATTCATTATGTCAAAAGTCTTGGTTTTACAATGAAATAAATCTCATATTTATACTAATGCTAGAAATCCTAATAAAACGTAATTAGGTCATAGAATATTGTCAAAGTTAGAAAAAAACAGAATCCTAGACTAACAAAAAAATCTCGCAAAAATAGGAAAATTCTACCAACTTGTTCTCGGCATGTTTATGTACGATCGTAAGCCCAAAAATACTATGCGCTCACGTTCGTAACGATTCCGAATTATATTCATGGGCGAAAATCCGACAACCAAGTTGAGAGATGCCAATTTTAATCCATCCCACTCGTTTTCTTTCCAAATATCTTCCAAACCTTGAATCCAACTCGTTTCGGCCCTTGAGCCCTTCACAAAACTTGAATCTTGACTTGTCAACTTCTTTAATTTGGACTCCAAAACTCGACCAAGTGATTGCCTATCTTGGATCATATCATAAATCAATATAAGAAAGGTTAGGGTCAAGATTTCATCTAGCTATCAACTATGTTTTTCTATTATATAATTATTTCTAATCAATTTCTCAAATTTATATGTAAGAATCCTAATTTAATTCTACTCACTCTCTCTAGTGCCAAATAAAAACAATTTAAATATTTCAATTTTAATATCTCTATTCCGAATTAAAATCTAGAAATGATCAAGTTCAGGGTTCTCATGTGGAACATGCTTCAAAGATTTTATACTTTTTCTCAAAACCTATAAAATTTAGGTTATGTTATTCCAAGATCGCGCCTAAATCTCCTTCACTCGAGTGCCGAAATCTAAAGTTTCAAATTATTAAATTATTGGTCAAGTAACTGATAGTATTAAGAATAAACAACAAAAATAAACATAATTAGACAAATCTCATAGAAATAACTATAGTGAAATCAAACTATAGTTTCAAGTTTGGTTACATCAAACCCTAAATAAAAAGTTTAGCTCATGATAAAAGAAAAAAAAAATCTAAACATCATAATTAATAACATAAAGAGGGAGAGAATTAAAAACTCTTTTGAAGCTTTAACCAATCTTCTCTTTGATGTTATTTTGCCTCCTTGCTTGATTTCTTGTTTCTTGCCCCCCGTTGAATTGTACTTGAAAAGTGGTTTCTAGATTGGTATTTATGCCTTCTTGAAGTCCTTTAACGAGTTGGATTGAAATTAGGCTTTTAAAAGATGTATTAAACTTGAAAAACCTAATTGTACACAGCGTGGGTACCTGGGCACCGCAAATTTGTCATTTTTCTCAATAGTGGGCACTTGGACGCCATCTTTACTACTACAACTCTACATATCTTTCAGTATTTTTATCATAACTTTATCTCCATATCCAATTGAGACGATTTAAAATGCATTGAAAAGATAACTCAAAGGTTATAACTTTACTAGAAATAGCTTTTTTTTTTCAATTCGAACTTTTACTATGTCAAAAATGGGTCTCAATCTCCGAATAAAAATCTAGTTCATACTTGTGTTGTTGAAAATTGATTTGTAAAAATATTTTGATCATATTTCACTCACTTTTGACTTTTAAGTGCATCCGATTGATGCCTAGCAATTTTTAATTGTCATTTTGTGGTCCGAATCAACTATTGAAAAGTTATAATTGATTCCTCAAACCTTGGATTTCACAATTTTTCATCGTTATTCACTTATTTCTTTCAATTTAGCCTTCAATCATCTGTTTAACCAAATCAACATTAACTTCTCCTTAATTCATGTCAATATCACTCTTTTCTCCAAGTTTTACACCATTCTCACCAATTCACCTAATATATAAAATAGCATTAAAACGCACATTAAAATGTCTTAAAAACTCTAACAATCAAACGAAATATCAAGATTAAGTAGCATTAATATGATGAACGAAATACTCTAATCACAAATTGCAATTTTTAAAACTCCACCTTCACTTACTCCAAAACTCGACTTTTCCCTATCCCTTTCTTTTGCATAGAAGTTTTTTCTCTCTACAAATCCTAGCAGCTGCAAAATTAACCCTTTTTTCATTTCTCTCCCAAGCACACATTCTGTATACATATATAAAATTTTATTTTATTTTTCTTCATTTCTTTTGTGTTTTTGGATAAAGGGTGGGAAATGAATCAACGGATGTTACTGAGGCAGGGTTTTCACAAGCTTTCCCATGTTTCAACTCATTGACCAGTGCAAACCGAGGTGAAGAGGGTGTCATTTTCTCAACTACTGAACCGCTTGATGAAACCCCTAGTCCATTCCTTCAATTACATCTGGTCCTCTACATTGTATACGCTATTCACTCTGATCGCTTTGTTTCCCCTTGCAATCCTTCCATTTTGACGATCTGTAAAGACCTAAATTGTTCAGGTTATCGAAAATTGATTTCAAAGCTATTTCATGTGCCTCTATTAGTGAAAATGCTTGGTTTTATGTGTATTAAGAACAATGTGATTTGTAAGATTTGTAACTGAATAAATCAATTCGTTTCAGGTGGTGGTAGAGGAAGAGGGAGAAAGAAAAGAGAATATTTTTATTTCTAATTGTTTAATATTTTACTTGGGATTCGTTTGCATTTTTTTAAAAAAATGGGAGTATGATTGCAATTAATTTTTTGTTTATTTTTATAGGATGACATATTAGTTATTTCACAACTTCTTATTTACAAATTGGATGAAAATGATGATTTTCGCAATGAAATATGTAAATAGGGATGAAAATGCCCAAAAAAAGTGAAGATGAAAACGTTTTGCACAATGAACTTTAAACGTAGTGACGTTTTATACTAATAACCCCAAGAAAAATCTTGTTAGGGTGATTTTAATTTTATATTCTATAGAATTAGTCCTTATGAAATTAATGTCAACATCGGATTATTTGAGATTATGCCCATTTTTATGACATTTACTTTAATTTATTTCTCACATTCATTTTTCAAGCATACATTCACATAATAAAATATTCTACACGTAAATTCAAAATTTTTCATACTTTTTAATCACACATTCTCCAAAAAAATACTATTCAAAACCTAGTTTTTTAAGTTTAAAGGCCACCAAACAAGGTCTGTATTTTCCATTCATAGTTACAAGGGTTCTTTATTGTGCCTTATAATTTAATCTTAAAATGTTGATTACTCCTTCCATCCCATAAAACTATGTTTACTTCTTTTTTTCATGTCTTTAATTATAGGCCACTTTCATTGTTCAAAGTATAATTGATTTCTTATTTTTTTTTAATGTGCCAATAATTAATGTGTCTTATTATCAATAAATATGAATTACTTATTTGGCTCCTATTTGAGTCCCATTTTGATAAGAAAATGTATTTTGAAATAGTAATTTTTTGGAGAATATATGGTTAAAAAAGAAGGAAAATTTTTCGAATTATGTGTAAAATTATTTTATAAGAGAATGTAAGGTTGAAAATGTGTTTTGAAAAAAAAATGTGTTTTTGAAAAATGGGGCCCAAAAATAAAATTAAACTATTGTTTGATATATGATTATATTAGAAAAATATAATAACAATTTATATTTTTTGAAATTGTTGCGAGATAGACCTCCGCGTTCACCTTGACGGGTACAGTGTTCCGACTACTCCAGTCAGCGGTTGCTACATGCAAAATGAGGTCGGGGCTTTCTCCTCCGTTGTACTTTCAACATGAGAATCTGTAATCGATTTTGAGTAGGAGAATAGTATAATGCGAATTCAAACAGTTCGGGTTTTAAGAGTCCATACATTTCTCACATTGGAGGTATTTATAGACACATGTTGCTAAGCATGCGTCCAGCAGTTAATGGTGCCACGTGTACCACGTAAAACTTCTCACTTCCCCCATGTTCTGATAGGGTGACTCTCACTTCTCAAGTGGTTGGTTGTACCCATGTTTGTCGTTCAGCGGTTCACATCCAGCACATTGTCATTTGTATGGTTAAGTGTAGTGTTGGTCTTATAGTGATAGACGGCCTATCTGAACATAGAGGGCCTCATGGTGGTAGGTGGCCTTTGTGAACGCAGAGGATCTCATAGGGGTCGACGTCGTCATAGTGGTAGACAGCATATGTAAACGTAAAGGGCCTAACGGTGGTCGACGACCTTAAGGGGTCAACAGCCTTATAGCGGTAGACGGCCTATGTGAACGTAAAGGGCTTCATGGTGGTCGTGGCCTCAGGGGGGTCGACGGCCTTACAGTGTGGTAAACGACCTATGTGAACGTAGAAGGCCTCATGGTGGTCGACGACCTCAGGGGGTCGACGGCTTTATAGGGGTCGACGGTCTTACGGTGGTAGACGGTCTATGTGAACGTAGAGGGCCTCATGGTGGTCGACGGGCTCATGGGGGTCGACAGCCTTACAGTGGTAAACAGCCTATGTGAACGTAGAGTGCCTCATGGTGCTGATTTACATAGAGTGAATATCAAGTGGTTCTCACCTCACTCGCCATCTTGAATAATTATTAATGTCATCATGTATCACTAGCCTCTATCCCATGTCGATGTGCATCAACATGGGATAACATCTTCACTTCTTCCATGTTGGTTAAGGTTTTTTTTTTTTGTCGACATTCAATACAAGCGGGTCGAATAGCATATTTGATGTAAAGCGATAAAAACATTGCACAAGTGGCACCCTATAAGTGGGCTTTAGTCTTGAGGTAAAGTTTCCCTAAAAAATTCAAAATCTATCAATATTGAAAGAGGTGTGTGTCCTCCCATTTCACTCACTCTTTTCATTTATCGAAATTTTTATCATCCTAATTCTCCTTCGAGAAAATTTCATTCCCCCCTGATTCATTCATCTCATTTTTTTTTTATCATGTATAAGATATTCATTTCTTCATCATTCGATGAAAGTGAAAACGAGTGGGTGTGTAAATCGGCCGACCTATCGTCAGATGGGTAAGTCGAGGTCAACACCGTCGACCCGTGAGGCCGGTTGACTTATTGGTCAATGATAGACCGGACGGCTAGCTAACCATCGACAGGCTGGTCGACGGTCTGCCAACCCTCGAATGGTCGTTGAGTTTTTCACTCATCGACCGGCCATTCCGACACTATCGCTCGAGATATTCAAATTTTTAATGATTCCGTTAGTCTATTCAATTCAGCTGAGATTCATGCCTTCCAACCAAGTTCTCCCAAAAGACACATTTGTTCGACTAAGTCCTTACACCAAAATATGGAGATAGAGCGAGATGTCGCAGAGTCATGTGGTTTAGAGTTTAGTATTTTTTATTTTGAGGACTCACCACCAGCCCTTAGAGCGATTTTGAACTATTCAACTTCTTCACTTAGTTGCTCACCATTATATGTCGAGCAATCTTGGGTTGTCGAATGCAGGGTCCGGTGATTTTGTGTCTTAACCATTTTTTATTTTAGAAATAAACCGAAGCCCTTAAAGCAATTTCGAGCTAACAAATTTCTTCACTTCATTGCTCACCGCTATGTGTCGAACAATCTTGAGTTGTCGAATGCAGGGTCCGGTGATTTTGAGCTTTAACCACTTTTGGTTTTAAAAACTCACCACCAGCCTTTAGAGTGATTTCGAGCTAACCAATTTCTTGACTTTTTTGCTTATCGCTATACGTCGAGCGATGTTAAATGTCGGGTCCAGTGATTTTGAGCCTTAACCATTTTCGGTTTTAAAAACTCACCACCAGCCTTAGTGATTTTGAGCTAGTTAATTTCTTGACTTTTTTGCTCACTACCATGTACCGAACTATTTTGGGGGCAATGAGGGAGGTTTTTAGTCTTTCGCTACAATCAATCATAGACCAAGATCTCATAACTTGCTAAGATTTGGGGACTGAGTAGGCGCATCGGGACATCCCAGCTAGGCTGGCCTTTCTTTAGCGCCCTCATCATCTGCTGCCAATTAGGCTTTTCATTAAACAATTTTTAATCAAGTGTGCTTGTAATAGGCATTACATCATCTGGGTCTTCGATTTTTTGTGTTTAACTCTGCAAGAGGGTCATCATGGCGGCAATTGTGTTTTCAGGGCATTAAACTGGCTCCGCGTTACGTACTGCGGTGGCGGTGGCGGTTGCGGTGGCGGGTTGTGACTCCTTGCGACAGATTCTGACCTCATCTCTACCGTATTTTTGTCCATACGCATTTCACTCCTAGTCCGTCTCCTTGACATAGCTTTTTTGTTCAGTAGTTTCCCACAGACGGCGCCAATGAAATTGTTGTGAGATAGACCTCCGCGTTCATCTTGACGGGTGAGGTGTTCTTGGTACTCCAGTCAGCGGTTGCTACCTGAAATATGAGGTCGGGGCTTTCTCCTCCATTGTAGCTCCGACATGAAAATCAGTAATCAATTTTGAGTATGAGAATAATATAATGCGAATTCAAATAGTTCGGGTTTCAAGAGTCCATACCTTTCTCACCTTGGATGTATTTATAGACAAATGTTGCTACGCATGCATCCAATAGTTAATGGTGCCACGTGTCCCATGTAAAACTTCTCACTTCCCCCACGTTCTGATGGGGTGACCCCCACTCCTCAAGTGGTTGGTTGTATCCTCGTTTGTCGTTGAGCGGTTCTCATCCAGCACATTATCATTTGTATGGTTAAGTGTAGCGTTGACCTTATAGTGATAGACAGCCTATGTGAACGTAGAGGCCCGTATGGTGGTAGGCGACCTATGTGAACGTGGAGAGTCTCATGAGAGTCGATGGCCTCATAGTGGTAGACGACCTATGTAAATGTAGAGGGCCTCATGGTGGTAGGTGGCCTCATGGGGGTCGACGGCCTTATAGCGGTAGATGGCCTATGTGAACGTAGAGGGCCTCATGGTGATCGACGACCTTACAATGGTAGACGGCCTATGTGAACGTAGAGGGCCTCGTGGTGGTCAACAACCTTATAGCGGTAGACGGTCTATGTGAACGTAGAGGGCCTCATGGTGGTCGACGGTCTTACAGTGGTACACGGCCTATGTGAACGTAGAGGGCCTTATAGTGGTCGACGACCTCAAGAGGGTCAACTGTCTTTCAGTGGTAGATGACCTATGTGAACGTAGAGAGCCTCATAGTGGTCAATGGCCTCGTGGGGGTCGACGGTCTTTCAGTGGTAGACGGTTTATGTGAACGTAGAGGACCTCATGGTAGTCGACGCCTCATGTGGGTCGACGGCCTTTCAGTGGTAGACGGCCTATGTGAACATAGAGGGACTCATGGTGGTTGACGACCTTACAGTGATAAACGACCTATGTGAACGTAGAGGATCTCATGGTGGTGCTCTACATAGAGTGGATATCAAGTGGTTCTCACCTCGCTGACCATCTTGAATAATTATTAATGTCATCATGTATCATTTTTCAACTATAATAATTACATTATCGTATTTTTCCGTGGAAATGAAAACAAGGTTATTTTTGTGAGAAGAGGGTAGTAGTAAAAAGAATGGTATATATATAAGGCGCTTGGGAGATAGTGACTCTTATGAAAATACTAATCTAGTAATTCAGTTATTCGTTTAAACTTTGGACAAATTAATATTTTTTTTTTTTTTTTGTTTTAGCTTTAGAATAATCGACTTATGTATTAAAGCCTTTTAAATTTTATTAATATATTGAGTCGTCGTGTTTATCTTAAAACATCAATATTATTAAATCTTTAACACACTCACCCTTTTAACATCTGACGATCAATAGAGTCCGTGATTCTCTGTCATCCATTTGCCTTCTTAGTCATCGTCAGAAACCATTGTGTTCTAGAAAATAATCGAATCAACCAACTCTCGAAAGCAAATAATATTATATTTCCCTCCAAGATAATAATTGCAGGTAGGGCTTTAATGGTTTGTCTATTTTCATTATTATAAGTTTAGTGGATTCCCTTTCAAGGTAATGAACTTTTAGTTGGTTTCTTAGCGTAGAGTTGCTAATTTGCAAGTGGCGGCATATGTGCATAATCTTGGAAAGGGCAAATAATAACAAATGTAAGAATCACTTCGTTTTCATTAATTAATGACTTTCAAGATTGATGTTATTTAGCATCCGTCCGTTTTGTTTGCTTGTTTGTTTGTTTTTTTTTTTTTTTATACGTAGGATCCCGTAGCTGTTATCCGTGAGTGAGCACTGGGTAAACCTCGCTCCATGTACAGTAGTCCGCAAACTACACAGGATAGATAAACCACACTAGGTAAGCCCGGTGCGACGGGCTCGACCGAGGAAGTGTTTGCAAGGGGTTCAAACTCGTAAATTTCGATCTCCGCGTTCACCTGCTCCCCCAACTCGACCACCCGCGAATGGGTTATTTAGCATCCGTTCTTGTTTAGACTAATTTTGGTGATAGTAAATTATAAATTCAATTGAATACAAAGAACTATAGTCTATTTAATACGACATATGATATATTGACACTTAAATTAATATTCAACACCACTAATATTAGATATCATTATTCGACTTGAAACAAAATTTATTAAATTGGGTAACTTGTAATTCTTGAAAGTAACAGGACCCATCACATTGACTTTAGCTTTGGAATTAATTATCCACATCCAGTGAATTCATGTGAAGAGGGTCCTCCATGTTACTATATACCTTGAAAAGCCTTTTGAGTGTTATTATTTGGTCGTTGTCTAAGTCATCTAAGTTCGTTGTATATGTTAATTCCAATCCTCTCTAAAATGTGAATCTTTTCCAACCGCAGCTTCTAGTATCATTTCATCTTTATTTCAAATCCACCCCAAAATGGACTTCTACTATCTTTTCCAACCGCAGCTTCTAGTATATGTTAATGAAAATCATTTCGTTGTGTGTGTGTGTGTGAATCCAATAAGCCTTAATCAAATGCATTCAAGTTCTAATAATTCAACTAACAATTGCAATAACCATAAAAACTTATCTCTAAATTTTTATCTAAATTATCGAATTTTAGTGTAGGGTCTAAATATATAACTTGTCTCTCGAATTGTTACAAATTCAAAAATTATTGAATTAGTGCCTAATTTATCCAAAGTTTTAAAACCACAAATAAAATCAACACATGAAAATTAAGTGTACGTTTGGTTTGTGTTTTAGTTTTCAGTTTTGAGTTTTGAACTCGTTTTCAATTTTTTTTTTTTTTTTTTTTAGGGCCCATTTGAAGATTGCTATAGACGCATTTAGTTTTATCATTTTGAAAAATTATTTCTCAAAACAAAAAACTAGAAAAAACCACTTGGTTTGAAATTTTAAAAAATTATTTTATGACATTTTATTCTATGAAATTTGATTTTTTAATAAAAAAATAAATTAATTTTATGTTTAATAGATTATTAAGTAATATACATTTTAAAGTAGGTGAATTTTACAATATGTATTTCTTGTTACAAAAGTAAAATAAAAATAAATAATAAATTGAATTCAAAATATAAAAATTAAAATTAATGATATGGACCGAGAATATTTTTAATAGTGTTCATTTAAATATGCTTTTAGAATTTATGTTTAAACATTAATTTTCTATGTTTTGAGTGTTTTCAAAAATCGCAATGAAAACACTCAAAATTTCAAAAATGTGCTTTTGAGTTTTATGTCATAAATTTAACATGATTTTTTAGAAAGCATTTCAAAAATAAATAAAACATATTTTCAGTATTTTGCAAAATTAAAAACTAAAAATAGTTTGAAAACAATGAACCAAACGCACTCTAAACTATTAAAATCTTGAAAATTGAAATAATGAATCACACCTTACATTGTTTGTCCTAATTAATGATTTTGTTACTCATACTAATAAAATAAAACGACTAAAAAGTAAAGTCGATAATCGAATTTTGAAATCTTGAAGTATGAAAGATTCGGATCTTACACTAAGAATCTTCTTCTCCAAAGTCCAAACCAAGATCTTGAAAGCCCTATTTTTTTTTTTTCCCTCTATGAGTCTATGATCTAGATTTTATGCTTTTTTCAATCTTCAAATCTCAAATTTAGATACAAATCTTGAGAATCCAATGAATTTGGATATGTAATTAAGGTTCATCTCTGGTCTACCCCTTTTTTCTTCCTCGATAATGGTACTTATAAAGCTAATTTAACTCTTAATCAAGATTCGAAATTTGCGTCACAATAAGACCGATGGATTGCTAGATTTTTACTTCGAGAATCTCCACACGATCTTACCATAGTTTTGGATGCGATCATACAGTTTGTAAAACTTGGGCTTCCTATCTACAAATTATGTTATTGCGGTCGCACCACTCAATTAGCTGGTACTAGAGGTGTCAATCCGGGTGGTTCGGGCCGGTCGGCCCGCCAACATATGAGCCCCGGTAACGGTCCGAGTGAAAAAAAGCTCACCCGCTACAGGTTACGGGTCGGCCCACAATTTTAGACTACAACTCAGGCCCGTCCGCTGACCCATCCAGATCGAGCTCATGCGGGTCACGAGTTACGGTTTGTTCCGATTTGACCCGTATAATTGTATAAATAAAATTATAAAAATATAGAATTTTTCATATTTATAGCAATTTTAAAAAAATATATAAACTAAGAATTAAACAAAATGATAATTTCATATTTATACCAAGAAATGTTTACATAGAATTCAAATTTAATGTTACATGAATTATTTATAACTTTGAAAAGTTGAATTTAAAAATAACAACTAAATGCATTTCTAATTACTATTAACAAATATTTATAGTATAAGTACATCCCAACTAGGTTGGTACCTACTTTTACTATAATTTATAGTTTAAGTACATCTCAACTAGGTTGACACCTACTTAACTATAATATTTAATTTTTTTTTATTTTTTGTCACGGTTAACCGCGGCCCGTGAAGGTGCAACCCACGAAGCCCGCGGGTCACACTTCATTGACCCGTGAACCGCCCGTTCAAGTCACGGGTCAGCCCGCGGTCCAGGGTCGATCCGAGCTGATTTTCACGGGTCTGGTCGGCCGGTCCGTCTTAACACCTCTAGCTGGTACGATCGCACCGGTCACTAAACTTTCATTCTGTGTGTTTTAGTCCTCGAATAGTTTTATCCGTCCAGCTCAAGTCCTTCAGTATCTACTTGATAGATCCTTCAATATTCAAACATGACAACTTGGTCTTTGACTTCCTGATGTGTCCAACTTTAATCATTTTTTGTTTATCAATTCTTGCTCCTTTAATCATAAAATAATTTTACACGTAAATTAAAAAAAAAATCCTATTTTTAACTGCACATTCTACAAAAAAAAAAAAAAAAAATAGGTCTCAAACATGGGCTAAATATCTGGTTCCCAGAATAATTTTTAAACGTCACTTTTCATGGTTAAAATAAGTGAAATATTTTTATTATTATTTGAGAGTCCACTGCTATGGGTTGGTTTTTGTCCAACTAAATCGCCAGTTGCATTGAATAAAACTACATATATAGTTTTTTCCTTAACTCAAATATATATATATATATACACTCAAAAATCAAAATCACACTCGAACTCAAACATTTATAATCATATTGTGGAAGAATTCAAATTTAGGAAACCAGTCATGTACTAGAATTGAGGACTTTAATAAGATGCCTTGCAAAATGAAACAAGCCTTGACAATTTTATTTGAAAATTACATGAACTATTTTCAATTTTAAGTCAAATTACAAAGAGCAGCTGTCACGACATCTAAATTTTAGAAATTTTATCTTCGAAAATGTTTTTAAGAATCAGTTTGAAATGCTTACATGCAATCATTGTACCTTAAATGAATGCTGAAGGAGAAGAAGAAGAAGAAGTCTTCAACAGAACTATATATAAAAATTGAAATAATCTTCTAAATCATTGGTTATATCGTTTCAACTTTATTGGATATCCATAAGGAACACAATGTCACAAACTGAATTTTGCATTATATATAACACCACTTTATCTGCAATTCAACCCTCTTTTCGTCTACAATATTTATCTTAGTTCTTCCTAAAAAAGCACCAAATAGTTCCAAAATAAAACATTATAAAGCACCAGCGAAGCCCTATGCATTCTGAACCTCATTTTCCCTTCAATGATCTATTGAAATTGTTTTTCATTCACATTAAAGTGTGTGTGTGTGGATGCATGTTTCTTTTATAATCGACAATATTTCCACCTTCTTTTGTTTCTCATTGATGATAAAAAAAAAATGTAAGTCCATAGCATTATTGCACTAATCAATCACAAGATGGAATGGAAGCAAAAACTAATCTCTATGTGGGTGGGTTGGGGGGGGGGGTGGCAATAATCAACTCAAAGGGCCAACTACATCTGTTTCTATATTAAAATTGTGGTTAAAATATCTATATATAAAAATATTAAAAGTTATTTAAAAACTCATATTTAATTTCAAAGGACAAGAAAAAGTGTTAAATCAACCCATATTTTTATTGTAAACAAGAGGAATAGGAAATAAGACAAAAAAAGAAGAAGTTCAATTAATGTACACAGATGGAGTACCTCCCCATACATAATATCTTGATTTGTAAGTCTAATTCTTGATTTATAATACAATAGAGAAAGTGATGATTCTTGAATTACCTAATTTTACCTTCCTCTCAGTAAGGTGGCCTAGGATGTGCCCAAGCATATGCATCTTGATTCAACTGTACACCATTTGGCAATAAATTTGGTATCAAATTGTAATTCACTGACAGTGAAGAAGGCTCAGGAATCCCGTGTTCCGTTTGGCCTCCAATGGTTCCGTTTCCTGGCGGTGAATTCGCCATCCCTCCGACCGGATCCCCAGCCTTGTCCTCTTCTTCAAGAGGCAATCTTTCATAAGTTGCATTAGTAAATGTACCGGCAATGACCATAACAGGCCCTGCTGCCATAAGTGGTCCAACAACACACCCCCCTACCACCTGCCCTTGACCACCAGCTAAGTACACCTTCAACCCGGTGGCTCCTTGCAACACTGGGCCGGGGAGGAAAGCCCCGGTTAGGGATAGAATCTCAAACCTGCCAGGGAGAGACACTGCGGAGCCAGGCGCAGCCGGCTGTTTGATGGTGACATTGGCCACTGATCCACTTCCACTCAACACACACACGCCTCGTTGACGCCTTCTGGCGAATTGGGCTATGCTTTCTACCACATCTGAACCACCAGAGACCTCCATGACGTGGCTGCGCAGCGTGTTAGGGTTATCTCGAGTGACAAATATTGGTGGTTTTGGCTTGTTCTTAGATCCAGCCGGCCGGCCTCGAGGTCTACGAGTACCAACCTCTACAGCTCCCTCTTTAGGCTCGTCTCCCGTGTCTTTCTCTTCTTCTTCTTCATCGCCTCTGCTGCTGCTTCCTCCACTTCTTTCATTGATGAATAGTTCTCTTTCACTTTTTCTCGTCAGAGACCCCGGTTCTAACCCCTGCAACCCCACCTGTCCCGTCCACCACGGATTAGCCATGGCTGAGATTTTGATCAATTCAGCTGGAAATTAATGAAGAAACACAAATCTTGAGAATTGTGACCCTTGTCTCCTTCAGTTTTCTTGATTCACTGCAAACAAAATTCAAACCCTAACCTCAGTCTTTTTCGGATTTAAGCCATGAAATTCACTGTAGTCTAAGATCTATATACATCTTTGATTAAAGAACAAAATATAGATGAATTTATACCGTAGATCGAAAAAAATTCATAGCTTCACCTTTTTCAAGTTTGAATCTCTTGAGGAACAATTTATCGCCCCTGATAAGAAGTTTCAGAACCTAGCAAAAAGAATTGTAACGACTTGGAAAGGCCACCCGATGTAAAGTCAAAGGATCGATCAGTACCCTTAGCCTCCCGGACTGAATACTTTAAATCCTTTTACTCCAGAGAGATCTAGAGAGAGATTGCAGCATAGAGAAATCCAAGAAGTACGAGGCAAATTGAACCCAATAAACAGAATCAGGTAAGAAACACAAAGGATAAGGGAATAGAGAAGGCAAAGGTTGAACATCTATTACCAGTATAAGTTACTAAAGAATATGTTCCTATGTTTTGATATGCTCATCATGCACTGAAGTGAATTGGGGTATTTTTCTGTTCTTTACACTACGGTACTCACTATCTCTCTACTTTCTTTCTCTATCTTTCTTGGTATCTCTCTGTCTCTCCATAGGAATTAGGGTTTAAAGTGGTGGGATAGCGTGCAAATGGACAGGTGGAGAGCACGTCATTGTCTCGTGTTCCGACATATTGAACGGAGGGCGGACCTCCATTGCAAGTTATTATGACCTGTTTGGTTTAAATTAATATTAAATTAAAATTTCAAATCAAATTTAACAATTAATTATAAACAAATATTCCATGGAATTTATGACTGTCTTAACTCCACATTAAGTATCTTAAGTTGATGATTATGGATTTAGATCTATTATTCCAAACTTACTTAACTATTTTCTTAATATATTTTTGACGTATTGCCATATCAATAACAAATGAAAAGACATCAAAATGTAGTATGTCGAGATGTCAAAAAATGTCTTGAACAAGATTTAAAAATGTAACTAATGGGAGGACAATATATCTTAGCTCAACTCCTTATACACGTACATAAAATGAATTTTTTGGTCGTCGTTTGTATAGCATTTAGAATTCCGTCTAGAAGTTTAATAGTTATAATAGAGTATAACTTTTAATTAAGGAGGGTGTCCTTAATTAAGATTATAATGGATTTTAAAAATCCTTATAAATTTAAGTGTTCTGAATTGAGATTTTAATGGATTTTAATGAAATTCATTAAAATTTAGGTATTCCCAATTGAGATTTTAATGAAATTTAATAAAGTCTTTTAAAATTTAAGTATCATCAATAAATAATGAATTTATAAAAAAATTATTAATATAATAATTTTAAAAGATTTTGATGAATTTCAAGCTTAAAAGTACATGTATAACCAAATCTTTTAAAATTTCACCATCTTTGATGAGATTCTTATGAAATTGTTGAAAATCAATTCAAATTTACAAAATTCATTAGGATTTATAATACTTTAAAATCTATCAAAATATTAGTCAAAGACATCCCCGTAAATCTTATTTTCAACATGTCCCTTTACGTATATACTAAAAACTTTTAATTAAAGGTCACTTGTTCAATTTGTATAAAATAGATGACAACAAAACTTGAATCGAGATATGTTAAATAGCTACAATACTTTCTATTCATTTTCAAGGTAGGGGGGTTATGTCAAATCCACAATTACTTGTGTCACGTTTGGTAAATTAAATTAAATAACACTGAATATTTTTCATAAAAAAAAAAGTTATACTCATAATTACCAAATAAGCCTAGTCATTTTACTAATAAATAAATTCAATTTAGCACTAATCATCACAAGATTGAATTGTTCAAAATTGACTCTAGTTAAAATTAAAGAGAATTCAAATTTTGAAATTTCGTAAAAATTATTTTTTTAAGTTGAATAATAACAATTAATTATAAGTTTACTACGGTTGACAAACACAAGTTGAGTCAATGACTTTGTATCAATTTTCATTTTCTTATATACTTCTGAACTCACCCTTAACTACGGTTAATAGCCATGTCCCATTATTCAAAATTTCATTAAAAAGTTACATTTTCAGAAGCACATCGTGCCAAAAATTAATGGCTTAATTACAAAGAAAATGAATCTTTAACAAAATGCCTTGTGAAGAAAAGGAATCTTAAAAATAGAATTGGATGGCAAATTGTTTGACGTGTGATTGAGTATTCCTCTTCTTTTATTTCCAAGGCTATTGTGTTACTGGTTTCAATTCTTCGATTCCAATTTTTTGGGGTAAATGAGATGGTGATTTTTTGGAAAACGTGCGGTTAAAAAATAAGAATTTTTTTCTTTTTTTATGAAATACGTATATAATTATTTTATGAGAAAATGTTTGGTTGAAAATGAGTTTTAAAAAAATCGAGAGATTAATATAACTTAATGATAATAACAGAGATAAACCTTCACATTCAAAATATCAAATTAACCTCTATGATTTCTAGTATCATATTCACCATTTGGCCACTTTTTAGTCATATATCATTTAAAATAAATTGATATGCCTAGAATGTCCTTGTTAAATTTTCTACAATTAGTTGCAATTTAATTTGTTCATTTTATTAATGAGTTAATACTTAAAGATATGTACATGTACGGTTATTTGAATGTGCATACTAGTAGGACTGTAAGCAAATACCGTCAAATCGAAAAATCGAATCGAAACCGCATTTTAGAAACCGTTGGTTTGGTGTCACGTGGACCCGTCAACGAAATGGTTTTGAACTAAACCAAACTGGTCAAAAACGGTTTAGTTTAGGTTTGAAAATTTTAATTGTGGTTTAAAACCAAATCGGACCAGCGGAAAAATATATAATTCTGAAAAATTCAAATTAAAATTCAATAGTTTTGTCATGTGTGTGTATTTTTGTCAATTTCTAATTTTATATTACATATATATTATTATTACCCAATAATCCTAATTTATATCTAATAATCTAAAGACTAACCTAATGTATCAAAAGTCATTTTCATTTTCAGAATTCAGATGAACTTCAACTGACACTCGACACAGCCTTGAGCCACCGCACCACATCAAATCAGAGACAAAGAGATCATGGGTCTTTGGTGATAATATTTGCTACGAATAAATTTTCAAATCAATATTTTTTTTTTGAGCAAACTGAGGTAAGAAATCTGGAATTATATGGGTTTCGCAATTTTCTCAACTATTGGATAATTGTGAAATAAACTTATTCACTTTGATGAAAAGGGTTTATCTACTATGTACATGATTCTATTCTATGTGTAGACATACTCTTGTTTTGTGACTGAATTATGCATGATAAAATATGTCAATAGAAGCTAAAAAATGTTCATGTACAATTTGATATGTGGATGAGATGTTTAATAAGCTAAAAGAAACTAACAATGACTTCAGTGGCAACTATACTGGCATCAATTTAATTGTTGTGTTTTACTGTATGCTTAAATATTTTGTTAAACTGTTTCTTTAAGTGTTTTGAATTAATAAGGATGATATCGATTCAATTAGCCTATTAAAATCTTGAATTTTGATCCACTATGCATAAAGTTTATCATTCAAGGTGTTGCATTATTGATGTCTCAGTAATTGTATTCTGAAATTATATGCTTTCAAATAAATATTTAGTTTATATGTGTTTTGGGACTTATATTTAGTTTATTAAACTTGTATTGTAACGTTATCATAGCATCTTAACCTAAATATGGTGGGAAAAAAACTATTATTATGATTTTATAAGTTGGTATTTAAATTTATAGTAGATATATTTAGTTGTTTTAGATTTATTACTAGTAAAATATAAATATATATTGAATTCAATGAATTAATGACATAAAAGTAGACATGCAAAAAAATATACGATGAAACCGGCAGTTTAAAATCAGATCAAACCGTTAGGTTTAGGTTTGAATTTTTTTCAAACCGTTCAAAATGATTTGGTTTAAATTTGAGTTTTTCTCAAACCTGTTTAAACGGTTTGGTTTGAAAATCTGTCAAAAATTGGTAAAATCAGACCGCTTACATCCCTACGTACTAGTGAGATTTTCAATTTAAAATTTGTTATAGAATTTGGTAATTAATGACTTAAATTTTTTAATTAATTATAATATAAAATGTATATGTAATTTTATTTACCAATAAAATTCATATTTATAAATTAATAAACTAAAACAAGATGTCAAATATAAATATTTTCCTTGTACAATTCATGTAAAATTTTACTGAGAGATGGTATACTTTAATTCATAATTTAAAAAAAAAAATTGTATAACCTCAAGATTTATTATTAAAAGATGACGGTGTTATATCATGCTTCCATTTGGAATGAAATTTATAAATAATTCATAAATTCAATCAAAATTAAACATTAATTTCAACTTATACATTCATAACAACTACCCATTATTTTTCACATATTTTGTGAAACCCACTACTACTATTTATCTTATTATTTAATTTTATAAATCATTTATGAATTAGCCAAACGGAAGCATAACAGACTGGTTAACTTAATAATCACTATAATATTTAAAAAGAATTCAAAATGTCCTTATTGCTCATTTAATATTTAATTCTACTTATAAGTAACTAATTTTTCAAGTTAAATACAGTTAAAATCTGGAGATGAAATTTTATAATTCTTTCTCACAGTTTCTTATTCATACCATACGGTTTTTATATACAATCAAATATGCATACAATGAACATTCTAGAATAGAAACTAGGCTCCATTGATAACACACATTTTCTGTGGAAAATTTTTCTATTTTCCAACTTTTTATAGTGTTTGATAGGTAGAATTTTTTCGAAAAAATATTTTCCATCTTTTTGAGAAAAATAAATTCTTGATGTATTGGTGGATAAATATTTTTCAGTTTTTTTTTTTTTTTTTTTGGCAATTGGAAAAAATTATACACTGGTAAAAAAAATTCGTTTTTATTGACAATTTTCATGCAAAACAAAGTTAAATGAATAGTATTCAGTATGGTTATTTTTATTTTTTATTTTTTGACAATTTGAACAAATTCTAGACCCAATGATAGAAAATATTATCACTTTAATAGACAATTTTTATAAAAAAAAAAAAAAAAAAAAAAAAGTTAAATGGACACCAAACTTTCAACATTTTCTATGAAAAATTATATAAATCAAACACAATTTAATTACAATTTCAAGTAAAACAATTTCTAGGCAAATCAATTCCCTATAAAATATTTTGTTTTCCACCCATTTTCCAACTTTACAATCAAACGGACACTAATTCTGCATTTCATTCCTGGAAATCGAAAATGTACCAGCTAGTGGAATTCAATTATTGTTGTCTTTTAATGACGGTGGAAGCATTCTAAAGTGGAGTGTGTTTATAGCACTCCAAGCTTGTCCCTAAAGAACTGGAACCTTGAATGAGAAATTGGTTTGGTTAACAAGTTAGTTGTTTGGTTTGAAGATGGCACATACTATATCTTCAGCTCTCTTCTACGTACTTTGTCCCTTACAAAATGAACATCTAGCTCTACGCGCTTGGTATGAGCATGATAAACCAGATTTGAAGCCAATGCACTTGCACTTAGGCTATCACGCTAAATGGTTGGGACTGATTTCTATGGTATTCTTAACTCGCTCATAAAAGACGAAATCCAAGTAATTTCTTGCCCTATACTTAGCTTATGTGCTTGACCTCGCCACCACATGCTGTTTCTTAGAGCACCAAGATGCCAAATTATCTCCAATGTACACACAATACCCTGCAATAGACCTTCTATCATCAGGATAGGATGCCCAATCAGAATCAACAAATGCAGTGATATCAATACTGTCACTTTTTTTAATAGCAAGGCCACGATTTAGTGTACCTTTTAGATACCTAAACGCTCCCTTAAATACCTTCCAATGAGCATATGTTGGTGTTTGAAGAAATTGGCTCAATCTATTACAAAGTAAGTGATATCTAGTCTTGTGTGAGCCAGATATTGGAGACCACTGATTACACTTCTGTATAAGGTTAGATCCTTCATTGCATGTCCCTCAGTCTTAGAGATTAGTTTGCCTACTGTCATAGGTGTTAGGCTTGGTTTCAAGTTTTCATAGCCAAGCATTTTGAGTAAACCCAGAGTATATCTCGTTTCAGTCAAGTATATGTAACTGTATCTCTATGTACCTCAATTCCCAAGAACTGCCTGAGATTCCCCATGTCCTTAAATGCAAAACTGGTGTTCAACTTGTTAATAAACTCTTGCAATTGTTGGCTATTATTACTTGTTATTACTATATCATCCACGTATATCAGTGCAAACAGCATATCATTTTCACTTACCAAGAAGAATAGGAAGTTATCTGCCCTAGACTATCTAAAGTTCCATTCCAACAAGGTACTCTTCATCTTATCATGCCAAGCTCTTAGGGCTTGCCTCAAACCATATCTGGCCTTTTTTAGCTTGCACACAAAGTCAGGATGTTTCTCATCTACGAATCCATGTGGCTAATTCATATAAATTGTCTCGTACAAGTTGCCATCGAGGAAGGCATTATTTATATCAGCTTGTCTAATCTCCCAATCCTTATATACAACAAGCATTACGATAATTTTCAAGGTTGAAGCCTTAATCACAGGACTGAAGGTTTCACTGAAATCTACTCCAAGAGTTTAAAGAAAACCTTCGGCCAATCTGGCTTCATGCATTTGCACTCTCTCTTCTGAATCATACTTCAACCTAAATACACACTTGTTGCCAATTACCTTCATTCCAGCCTTAGGTGGTACCAATATCTATGTTTCATTCTTCATTAAGGCATTGTATTCTTCTTGTATAGCTTTCTTCCAACTGTTACTTAACAACGCTTCATCAGCAACGACTGGTTCAGTTTCTGCTAATTCATCAATTTCTAGACTTGCATAGATTTTTGGTTTGAAGATTCCAGCTTTGCTTCTAATAATCATCTGATGTCCAGTATTCTGAGTCACATTTTCACCTTGCAAGTTTACTTCATTTGTTGCATTCTGAATGTCAGGTGCACTTTGTTGGATTTCAGCTATCTCATGACCAACTGATGCTTCCTGATTTATCTCGTCATCATGGTGTTCTATTTCTACTTCACCTTCAATATCAATTCCCATTTCTTTATCAAAGAGGTCTGTTGCAGGTGGAGCATCAGGCTGAGTTGTATCAGTTGCATTTTGAGAGGTAGTTTTATGACTAAACTCAACAAAAGGAAGAAGACTCATCACAGATTTACAGGTTTGTAGCTGGGCTGACATGTTTATAAAGCCTGTTTTGAATGGAAAGTCTTGTTCATTAAACACAACATGCCTAAAAATGTGGGTTCTACCACTTGAGCTCGGACATTTATAACCTTTGTGTGAGTCACCATAGCCAAAAAAAACAACTTGTGCCTTCGATAGGGTCTAAGGTAGGGAAAACAAGCACAACCAAATATCTTTAGCTGCTTATAGCCAAAGTCTTTCCCAAACAATGTTTGATAAGGGATAGGCAGTCTATTAACTAGGTAAGTTGCTGCTTTGAAAGATTCCCACAAGTAATATAAAGGCATTTGAGCCTAAGCTAAAAGAGTTCGCCATGTTTCAATGATATGCTTGTGTTTTCGTTCAGCTCTTCCGTTTTGTACTGATGTGTAGGGACATGAATGTATTAGTTCAATACCAGACTCCAAGGCTATTTTATTAAAGTTTCTAAACTCACAACCTCAATCATACTACAATGATTTAATCCTCCTATCCAGCTTGTTTTTTACTAACTTCTTGAATTGAATAAAGACATTTAGAGCTTCTGATTTGTGTTTCATTGGGTATACCCAAGCGAATCTGCTATGATCATCAACAAAAATTATATAATACCTAAACCCGGTAGTAGAATTTAATAGAGCTGGTCCCTAGACATCTGTGTGAACAAGGTCTAAGGGATTTGAAGCATGTGATAAGGATGCATTATGTAGTAGAGCATGAGACTGGCCATATTTACATGATTCACATAAAGTAGGAATTTCATTAACTTTGATAACTTTATTACATGACTTAAAAACTTGACTTATCACATGGTTTGAAGGATGGCCTAGTCTTCTATGCCAAATATCAAGTTCAGACTCTAACGCTTGAGCAACTTGGGATGACTGATCATTACTAAGACTGATTGTGAGGCAGTAGGAATTATTTTGGTGGTTTGACTCTATAGCAGTGTTTTCTGGTTTGTGATTTGGAAGCTTCAACTGATACAACCCATCCTTAAGCACTTCTTGCAGCAAAATCCTCTTCGTTTGGAGGTCCTTAACAACACAACTATTAGAGTAAAACTCCATGAATACACTGTTATCATTTGTGAGTTGAGAGACGGTGACTAAATTCCTTTTAATTGAAGGGACATGCAACAATTTATTAAGTGCAAGTGACCTATTATTCATTGTAGGAATCTTTCAATTCCCAACATGTGCAATATGTAACAGATTTCCATCACCAACCAACCGTTTTTCCTTACCTTCATATTATTTCACAGTATGCAATTTACCTTTGTCAGCTATTACACGATTACTCGCGCCAGAGTCCATGAACCAGGCTGGATCTTCAAGAATTCTAGGTGAGGCTACATATGCTGAAAGTGCTTAGCTGACATTTCGTTGCTCTAGAATGCTTGGTCTGCTCCCCGTGCATCTTTCATCATATCTATTGAAACACCAACTTGCAAAATGGTTGTTTAAGTTCACAAATTTGGCATGGTCCTCTGTTTTCGTTTTGCCTGCCAACTGCAACTCTACCTTTGCCTCCGAAACTCAGTGATCTACCATTGTTAACTCCTTTAAAACCTCTACAAGCCATTGAACTAGTTCTATGTGCCAATTGAACACTTGATTGACTAACACTTAGTGATGTAAAACTGTTCTTGACTTGATTCAAATGTTCAAGTCGACTTTCAAAAATCATGAGCACAGATGGCAATTCATACCATGATATATTATCCCTACTATTAATTTGTACCACTATGAGTGTTTATTCTTCATCCAAACCTGATAGAATTTGTGTTATAAGATCACTGTGATCAATAGTTTTTCCAGCTATTTTTAGATTATCAGCCAACTGTTTGATAATAGTGAGATACTGATCCATTGACATAGACCCTTTCCTAGTTCTTCGCAGTTCTCCAGTGAGGAACATAACTCTTGACTTATTCAATATTCCAAAACTTTCTTTACTGCAGTCCATAGCTTGCTCGAACTGGTGCAACCCATAACTTTCATTACTATTTCTGGAGTCATAGATGGGTATAACCATCCCATTAGAAGTTGATCAATTGAAGTCCACTTAATAAACTCAAGGTTCTGAGTCATCTCCTCTGTTTCTCCCTGGCCAACAGTAGTTTGTGTAACTAGAAACTCTGGTGGACACTAATTTGTCCCCAGCATGTACCCTTCTAAGTTGTGCTCTTTGATTATGGGCATGATCATATTTTTCTACAGCAGAAAGTTATTCCCGTCAAGTTTTACTAATAGTGTTTAGGTGAGATTCATTCCAAATGGTGAGCTTTGATTAGCAACAACCTGAGCGGTGCTATGTTGAACTCACTTGGATTTAAGCGATTACCGGATCCGGTCTTTGCCATATTTTCTCTAATACCAAGTGAAAATCCGAAAATGAAGTTTATAATTTTTTCTCACTATATCTCATTCATACCATACGGTTTTTATATACAATCAGCTATGCATACAATGAACATTTTAGAATAGAATTTCCACGTGGCTAACTAATTATGCATTCCATTCCTGAAAATCAGGAAATGTACTAGCTAGTGAAATTCAATTATTACTGTCTTTTTATGCTGGTGGAAGCATTCTAACAAATACTATAAAAGCCTACAACAATTTGAAAGGCTTGAAACCCCAACTACAATTCTCCCTTTATATTAACGAGTTCTATATATAAAGTGTTAATTTATATTCCCATAGAATTAACTAAAACAAATTGTAAAACAATTATTAATTACTTTATAATTGTAACGATATAAAATTACTTACAAGTACATTACATCACAAGGAAATTTTGAGCAAATTAACTACAATTAAATCCATAAGAACATTTAACCTCATCTTAGATGATATATGATTCAAAAATTCGTAGGGTAATTACGACTAACATTTAAAAATAAGAAATGTTAGTATGAACTTTTAAACATGACCGTGCATCTTTGATATTATCATAAAATTCAGAAGATATCTTTTATTAATTTCAATAATATTTGGAAATGTGTAAATAGTGAGAGTTACGAAAGTACCAAAATAATTGAAATGTCGTGGCTCATCCACTCATTCTTGTCACAACTCTATACAAAAAGAAAAACAGGACAAATAATATGTTGTCTAGTTTAGATGGTCACAAGTGATTTACAAAAGATTAACGATATTCAATAAACATCCCTATTGGTGACAATCGCATGACGTTAAATGATATATTCACTTCAAAATAACGTCATCTAGCACCAATCTATGTAGCTACACTATTGGTTCAATTAAATGATTCATGTGACTTTACATTTAACTAAATCTATCATTTAATGACACTACCCAAACTGGTGATTAACACCAATGATGATTCATTCAATTGAGCATATCAATTGTGACTATCTAAACTAGACAACACAAGAATAGGACAAATAATATGTTGCAAATAGCCACGAATTAAGGAAAAGACTATCAAATGATTTGTCCTGAGTCAACGTGAGACACATTCCAATGTCATCGAGAACAACACGTGCGTTTAAACCCAAAAATTTCAAAGACACCAATCCAGCTTTTCCTTGCTTCAATGTTTGCCTGCTTATCCATATACACTACACATGACTGATGAAAATAGATAAAAGCTAATTCTACTGCATTCAACACAACAAAACAAATTTAATTTTTAAATCTAACAATGAAAATAGGTCAAGACCAATCACGCTACACAAACAGGTCAACGACGAGTTAAAAAATTGGGGGACATGTCGCGTAGCATCATTGGACAATTTGGGGGGGGGGGGGGGGGGGGGGGGAGGGGAAAGGTATTCACACTGGGCAGCACCTATTTTTAAACCCTGTTTGAGTAGCATTATTCAATCGAGGTAGCATCCGAGCAGAAATGTGGGGCCCACTTTTAAAATCTTGAAATTCTTTAGTAAATTGTACACGTGGAGAAAAATATTATATTAGACAAACAGGCATTCGACACAAATGTTATTTTACACAACATAGATACGTCTAACATATTGTATAATTAAAGAGTATCCAAATCCATATCACTCGACAAGACTTTCAGTCAATTGTGACATAATGAATTAATTATAGAAGAATATCTGCACTGTCAAATCGAAAACTCCTGATACATGGCGAATGGTAAGAAAATCAACTTTCTAATACATTTGATGTGCAGTTCATTCAACAGCTCATGTAGAAGTTCTATATGAAGAATGAATAAGTGATAAAAATTACCTATTACCTATCTTTTGGCCTTCGACTCCTTATCCGGTGCTTTATCTCAAGCGAAATGGATGCCAAACAACAAAAGGTATAAAAGTTATCCAACGAATAGCATATCTTCTAGCCTTGCTACCCTACTTCAACCGTACAAGAAATACAAGAGGACCCTGCAAGTAAAAGATCAATCAGAAACTAACAGCACAAATTTACTCCAAGGACTGAATTTTTTTTCTTTCATCCTTTTTGTGTCCTTGTGATTGCAATGGAATTTTTGAAGAGCTTGCTGTTTCTATTTCTTCTATCCTGTTCCAAAGCTAAAGCATAACATGGCATGACCACAAGAACTCAAAATCAATCTCTAATTTTATCGAAAGTAGTAGTCATCCAAACTTAAAAGCAAAGAGTGAACTCAAAATAAATCTCTAATTTAATTGATTTGTCCACGATATACTTGTGTCCATATCTGCAAAATATGTATTGACATATCCATGCCTGCTGTATCATGTACCGTGTCCACATTCATGGAGAAGAATCCTTTACTAAGTACTTGGTAATGGTACCAAGAAATGTATGTGTAGGAAATAGATACTTACCTGAATGTGTAATATAGTACAAAGAAAGCAAGCACAAAATATGACGCAAGTTTGCAAGTTCTCCGGTTTGATTTCTTTTCAAATACCTAATAACACCATAGAAAAGCCTTTGGAAAATAGAAATTAAAACAAAACAATGAGAAATAACAAAAAATGTTAGGATCATCTATTCATTTACCATCTTGAATCGATCCATTGTTCCCGACATAATCCCTCTCGATGCATCCATTTCATTCCCCTAATAGCATATGGATAGAAACATGAGCATATATTCCACTTAAAAGTTGTTTAGACTTCCCCTACTACAACCAACATACCATTCGATCCAGCATACGGTTGTGACTCTCCACCTCCTCATGTATGTCACCTGTCAGCTGCTAAAAGTAAAAAATTAGAAAACCTGCACATAAACACAAAATTCTAAAGATTAAATTTGCATAATTTGTATTTGAATTCAATACCACAAGCATCTTAGATGATAATACAACGCACATTTTTGCCTAAGGCCAAAATATACGAAACCACTCCTGATAAAAATTACTCACTATCTATTTTAACCCTCAAAAACAGTAGGTATAGCAAAACTAGGTGATGCTCTTCTACTATGGCCTTGCTGCTACCCAGCATACACTCTCGTGAGAGTTGGTTACAAAAGCTCTCCCCAAAAGGATTTGGCCAAGCTGCCACTTTCCAATCAAAGGCCGACAAAGTAGAGTGTAAAGTTGTCACTCATCCCTAAGAACATCACTGATTCAGCATATTAACATGATCAAATTTGAAAACGATGTGTTGACTAAGACAATTAAAGTGATGTTACTGCAGAGGCCTCACTTCCAATTATGAGAAGAAAATGCTCTAGACACCCTAATGCGCCATTAATCTGTGGGTTACCTGTTTCTCAATCTTGGAATGTTAAGTAATATTCAATTTTGCCTACACATGACAATTCATGTGTAGGAAAAAATAAAATAAAATAAAAATAGGATCACCTGTGAATATTAAAAAGAAATTGATCAACGAAGCATTTGGAACTTAATGATTGGAATATTTAATAACTAATACTTGTTTGTTTCCCAGTATGGCAGTAACACTATCAGTGAGATGACAATATTCAAAAGATTTGACCATATGCAAAAACTTTGAAGTCAGCCTCTTTCATTCTCTAGAACTAGGAAAAACTTGAATATCAGAAATGGAAAATCTTGACCAGATAAAAAAGGTTCTAGCTAATATCTTGCCAGAGAATAGACAGAATTATGCAGTGCAAAACACAAGGCAACAATGCAAAAAAAAATTATTAGTCCTGTTGAAATATGAAGTGCTTGCAGACTGCAGAGAAGGATACAATATGATATCCACCGGTTCAAAGTTATGAACCAGTGATTGACCTGTCCAAAGCACCGAATCGCTGTTGGTTGAACCGGTGCATGTTATTGTTACATAACAAAATTTTAATCTAAAAACATTTTTAACAGGGAAAAAAAAAAATCTTAAAAAATCTTTTAAAAATAAGGACAATAATGCAAACTTAAAGTTAAAAACTATAATATCAAAAGTAAAGTAACATAGTGATATAAAAATTAAGATGCTCACGTCTTTCTTCTTTTAATATCAAATAAACGATATAATCTTATTTTTCGTCTTCTTTTATGTTGTTTTTACATTTTTTCTAGTCATCTTTGTATTATTAAACAATTATGCATGTAAGAATTTCATAAGGTATCCATTGAATTATTCTAAAGAAAAAAATTTCTTTTACAATTTTTCACTTGATTATTCAAAGATTAAATTGGTAAATAATAATACGTATCAACTTTAAAAATATATTTTTTTTTTAAAGTTGAAGATAAGGACATAGTTGTAAAAAAACTGGAAACATATGTTCTTTATACGCAGTGAAATGTGTCAATAAAAATCAGCTTTGTTCAGTGGAAAGAGAACAACATTCACGAATAAGCTCCGTGGTTCAATTCCCCTCACAACGCACATAATAATTTTGGCTACATTTCCAAGATGTCATATTCATCAAAAAAAAAAAACCAGGTCGCCAGTTCAGGGAAAACCCATCTGAGTTGGACAATTTATGGACAGTTTGCTTGAGAACCAGTCCAACTTTAGACACAACCCGGTTTCATAGTCGGATCCCAGGCTGAACCGGTCTGGGTTTGAAAATTATGCTTCGAACCATGGAACTCATAACTGAAATTAGTTTTGTATTCCACTGGACAACAAACAGTAGTTGTGTAATATGAAAACTAGTATAAATTGCAATTTTTTCTTTCATATTAATACTTATATATGAAATTCATTGAATAAGAATGTAGAGAATCAAGAAAAATGACAAAAGAAATTGGAAAATTGTAATAATATAATATAAACTTAAAATAATAAAAAGCAAGAAAGAAGACAATCTTGTAAATATCTTTAATTTGACTTAAAATAATAAAAATACTTGAATTTTAACTTTAACTTATACGAACCAGCGACCCACCCAAATATACCTCCTGCAACCTCCTGCAATACCACTCATGGTACATCTTTTATTGACTGCACATAAATGAGGGGTGTGAAAGGTTTACTCTTCCTTGTATCCTCGGCAGACCAGCAAGAGTCTTTGCCTAACTTGGAAACTGAACACCAGTCACTACCAAATACGCTCTAGTTGTCAACCACCACCAAAACTTACCCACTTTCCACACAAGCACTACCAGAGAAACACCCACCGATGACTATTGTTCTCAGTCTATATCAAAATCCCCACAGGCCATAACTTCTGAAACGCCTTACAATAAGTATCTACCATGCTTTACATTAACAAACTGTTTGGCGCTGGAGCCACATGAATCAGATGGCATGTGCTCAATGATCCATACCCATATTTCAGTTAGAAAAACTCATTGTTCACGACAGTTTGATTAGAGGTTCTAATATTTAATTCACAGGGCTTGGTCAATAAGGAAGGGTGAATTTGAGTTCATAAACCTGTGTTAAATTTCTCAAACTTTCTTTATCTTGAAGGATTATTTCGTCATTTCCAAATTGAATTGTACGCGTGTGTCAACTATTCTGCCCAACAAAGTCATGTGTATCATAGGAAAATAAAACAAGCTATAGCAGAAATCGCATCTGAGTTAAAGAATTGAAGTGAGTAGAAACTAAATAAAATATATATTATCAGAAAAACACTAACTCTTTTCAAGAAGCTGACTCTATCTTGTAAGCTGTCCATGGCTCCTTCATTGTCATGATCGCTGATACCATGTGAATAAGAGGAAGAAGCCCTAAGACCACCTTCTTCAATGCTATCAAAATTATCTAAAAGAGCGGACCTAGAGGCTCGATGATCCCTGTGTTCAGAAACCTTTATTATAAGTCATGGGAACTAGAACACATAACCCACAGTTTGCAGCCAAAAAATAAAAAGTAAAAATAAAATATTTCCATATTTCTAAACAAATGACAAGATTTGATTCCTCCACTTCAGAAGCCAGAAATTAACTCTCATAATTTGGCTTAAACATTTTGCTCAAATTAGTGCCAAAAACAAGGATGAAATTACTATACGCAGAACAAACACATAAATGCAGCATCAGTACATGTTAGCATACACGATAACAAATACAATTCACATATCAACATAGCAACGACAACCTCGATATTTAATCAATGAGATTCCACATAATACAAAACAACGATGAAGCTAGACACTTTTTTATCAGTCGGGCTACCTATTTCTTGAGTCAGTCATAACCCATGATTGCATCATTTGTATAAGAAATCACAGTAACATTCAACTTTTAGTATTACAATGAAATGGATAAGTATGACAGAAAGAAAAAGGTTCCTCTTCCCATATCCAAGTTATTTAGAATGATCTATTGTGTTTCACTCATTTGCACAAATAACAGACGGATGGAAGAAAAAAAAACTCTATAAATTCCAAAAAGCAGTTAGAAGTTGTGAGAAACTTTTAGCGTACAATACTCGTGAAAAGATGATAAGTTGTAAACATAAAATATTTCAGTTGAACTCAAAATATATATATTACTAAATTTAGGCTTGGCCAATTTTCACAGATAACTGGAAACATGGGATTATTCATGTCATCATTTTATGAGAGATTCGCCTTCGTTAAATAAATCGTGAAGCAACTATTCCAAAGATTACTTTCTTTTTCTTTTCTATTGTTTCCTAATCGATCACCTAAGTACCACCATTTTTTATTGAAATGGAGTTTTACAATGTTACTTTGTCGAGAGATAAGTATGACCCCTGTGCCTTGTGTTTTATGTTTGCTGCAGAGGGGTCAACTTCAGCAATGAACTTTACTCAGCCCTTGAATGAAGTACAAGGAAAAGCATATATGTTTGCTTACCCTAGCATTATTAATAATGATGTCATCTTTAATACAAGTTTATTAAAGACAAGAACCAAAAAATTCTGTTTTGCAACGTTAATAATGGAGTTATTGTAGAGGATGTGTTGTCACAGAAAGTGATTGTTACAATGCTGAATTGAAAAGGTTTTAAAGCATAAAACTAGATGTTGAATGGAATGAAGAAGTGCTACACGAATTCTGTGATAGGAAATAAGATTATAGGCTAATAAGTAGAGATAGCATTGATTAACAATAAACTAAGGGGAGGGCAATTTAGGTGGTAGGGACATGCCTTGTATGGATGAAAGATGATCTCGTTCATTAGAATGATACGAATCAAAAGAGGGAAGGTTCACTGAACTTGTTACAAAAATAGTGTCATATCAGCTGTTTATTTAAAAAAAAAAAAAAATCCATAGCCAATCAATCAATTAGTCAGCTCAAACCCGTACGTAATTAAGTAAAATATACGTAGCCCCAAGTGAAAACCTGTCCACACAGGCACTAGTCTTACCCGGAAAATCTCTGAATGGAGATCATAAACCAAAAATCTTTAAGAAGACCTCAAACTGAATGGGAGCTAAAGAAACCATATCAAACAAAATGGTCATATATTTTCATGGATTTTTTTCATGCAATCCATGGCTTTCTTAGATGTTAGATCGTAAGATAGTTTAGATCACTGATTTCCACAAAGAAATTCACAAAAAGGTCATATATTTTATAATAAACAGATGAGTTGATTCTTTCATGGAGGTAGTCCTATAAATTTTTTCTTCTCTAATCTATTTCTAGAGGGAGGAAACAAATTCTTCTCTCTAGAGTGCTCAAATAACTAAGCCCAAATCAGACAAGCGTATGCAATCACAAGGCAAAAAAATCTTGCCAGACAAACTAGTAAAATGATCAGAACTTACCAGAGATATTCGAATATAACTAGTTCAACAGCTGTTTCAGTCAAATTAAATCATCCACAATGTGCGCAGGTGCTAAAGTGCAAGGTCTTTGGCTAAAATTCGTCATCTTTCTTGCAAAAATGGGAACATAAAATTGATGGGGAAAGAGTAAAAAATTTCCACCGATTTATTACATTGCCAATTTGATCGCCAGCCCTAGGCACGATCCAGCGCCAGGAAAAGATACTTACAAGTTTCTCATAAATCATTTTCAAGTATGCTAAAGATCTTTCTTATTTCAGAAGTTCAAAAATGTAGAAAAATGATCTGTCACTTCTCCCCTCATCCATAATTGTCTAGATAACGTAACAATGGAATAAGCACGGGGTGAACCCTAACATTAGTATTTATGTCTACATGAGATCCATAAAAATTCCTAAAAGAGAAATCACATTGTAGCAGGATTTTTGCATCTAACTGTCCCTTTTCTTATCAGCGATCCTTTTCCTTTGATTTTCGCATCTTGTAAGTTCATTTGATTACTTAATAAACATTTATGCGAACACGATTAAATAGCATAGCATACACAGAGAGATCAAAAGCAATCAAAAACACGAAATGCAATCAAAACATATAAGAAAACATAGAAAATATGAGATCCAGAGCTTCAAAAAATATTTAAGAAAACATAGAAAACATATGCATTCAAAAAATATGAGACGTATTAGACGAACCTTCGGTAACTCATGAATTGTGGCCAAGATCCAGAGCTTCAAAAAATGACAAATGGGATTCGTTAAAGTGATTCTGGAATAAAAATATATATATATTATTATTAACAACTGTAGTGTGTTTCCTTCGTCTTTCTATTCTCTCCAATTTCGTACAGTTTTAATTAAAGTCGACACGATTTATCCTTAATCAATTCTGTGGATGGCAATAGATGAATAACGATTTAGGTAAACAATAAAATTGTAGGAAATAAGCTGGTTAGCCAGATTTAATTTTTTTTTTTTTTTTTTTTTTTGGTTGACACTCACATAGGTAGGGATGGCAAAAAAGTTTGCCGGCTCGGACTCGGTTACAACAAGCCTCATTTTTTTGGCCAAGCTTTTGCTCAGCTCGACTCAGGCCCAAAAAAGCTCGGCACAAAAACCGAGCTTTTTTCTTTAATTTATAATACGTATAAGTCGTACAAATTTTAAATTTTTTAAGTAAAAAATGTAGATTTCACATAAAAAAAATAAGAAAAATCGAGTCGGCTCAGCCAGCTAAGGCTTGGACCAAAAGCTCGGGCCGAGCCTTATTTTTTTTTACCGGGCTCGGCTCGAGCCAAAAAAAGCTCGGAACAAAAAAGCTTGAGCCGAGCCTGAGCTTTTTTTTTCGACTCGGCTCATTGACATCCCTACACATAGGCATCTGATCGCATGCTACCCAAGTGAGAAAAAAAAAAAAAAAAAGTTACTTCCCTACATAAGTGTCATGTCAAGGTAAGTGTCAAACCACCTCCCTACAACATAGGAAGATTGAAAATTGCAAGGAACGGAACAATTTCTCAAGGTGTATTTGTCTCCCATTATTGTGAGAAGAATGATATAATAAATAGTATTTTTTGAAGAATATGTGATTGTAATTTAAAGTAATTTTATTGATTTGTGTATAGAATATTTTATTGGGTGAATGTGTGGTGGAGATTATTTACTGTAGAAAACAATGTTTGATAAAATGGTAGACAAACAGAGACTTAATTTTGACTCGGGGGTGTGCATCACCCATTTTTTATTGGATGGATGAGGAAATTGTCTTTGTTATATATGAATTAATTAATTTAAATTAATACCAACTTGTTAACCTTATAATTTAGGGAAAAATAAAAAATAATGTGTTTAAATTTCTAAATTCACAAATCAGGTTTATAGTTTGAAAAATTCAAAATTCGGTTTTTTTTTTCTAATATAATATAATATAATTAATTCACCCCACTTGCACCATCCCTACCGTTCTGAGGACTATTCCGGCGATCATTCCGACCACCACTCTTTTCCGGCGATCGTTTCGACGACGGCTCCGATTCCGACAATTATTCCGACAATCATTCCGATCACATATTTACAATTTAGTTAGTTACATATTATTTTTCAATCACGGATAATAATTTTTATACATCACATATCATTTTACGGTCACAGCCCAAAAATTTTGTAGGTCACATATTTCAAATTCGTCGGTCACATATCAAAATTTATAGGTCACACGGTCACATATTTCAAAATTAGTTGGTCACAGATTTTTTCACGGTCACAAATTATATAATTTTTAGGTCACATATAACAAAATGGTTGGTCACAAATTAACCAATGCCGCCGCCGCCACCACCAACGCCAAAGAAACATACCACCGTCGCCAAAAACGCAACGCCGCCAGAAACAACGCCATGACAGCACCACAACACCACCACCACTAGATTTCCAACAAAAATCATCACAACCACCACTGCCATAGCCACCACCAATCGCCACCGCCGCCACCATTTCGCAACCACCAATAACAACTTGCACCACTACCACCAAAACCAACGCCTCACCACCACCGCCATATCCAACGCCACCTGCACCAACCACTATAGCACCACCATATCTGCCACCATCTCAAATCCCCAAACCACCATAAAATCACCCAAACTTGAAGGCTGCGAGAGAGCAGCACAACAACGGTATCACATCAACAGGAGCCTTGTAGAGGCGGGAGCCCTTACCTACTGTAGCAGAGACGATGGCGATACCTTTGCAAATCCCCAAACCACCCTAAAATCACCCAAAACTGACGGCTGCGAGGGAGCAACACAGCAGCGATATCACATCAACATGAGACTTGTAGCGGCGGGAAACACAGCAGCGTAGCCGCTGCCGACTCTCACAGCACCGGCTGTGAGGGAAAAACAGCAGCAACGATTTCGCTGGCCGCTGCTCGACTCACATCAAGAGGTGTCTCCGGCGGCGGGCACTTCGTTGGCAACGGCGGCACAGGGTAAGGGTAGAGAGAGAGAATATGAAGAAGAGAGGGATAAGGATAGAAGAAAATTGATTTAGGGTTTGTTTGGGATTAGGTAGAGTAGGTATAATATTTAATTATTAATTCAATACTTGATTTTTGATTAAATAAAGTTTACACCTGAATTTTGAACTTGAAAATTTAAATACCTGATTTTTTATAATTTCCCTATAATTTATCATATTTAGCCATTGTTTGAACCTCATTTTTGGGCAAAAAATGCATTTTTTTAATAGTCTTTTATTGGAGATTGTGTGGTTAAAAATATAATAAAATATTTTCGTACATGTAATATTATTTTATAAAAGAATGTGTTATTGAAAATGAGTTTTAAAAAAATAAAGTTTTATAAAAATGAAGGTCAAACATATACTTGGTTTTTAAGAGTTTAGTTTGTTCATCTGTAGAAAATTATAAATGTACACATTAATATGTGTGGTCAAGATGTCATCCATCATAGAGGTTGGGACACTCTCGTATGGTCGAATTTTTACATACGATTGCACGTAGTTTAAGGAGATTTTCATAGAAATAAAATTAAGAAATTTATACATTTGCCCATTGTCTTGTTTTCGTATTAAACAATTTAATTCAATCTTAATTTATAGGAATAGAAATGCTCAGAATCTTGCCTTCCCCTTCTAGAGGAAATTCACTAAGACTCCGTTTGATATGCAGAATTTCCATGGAAAATGGATATTTTCTAATTTCCAACTTTTGCAGTGTTTGATAGACAAAACTTTTTCGAGAAAATATTTTTCAATTTCCATATTTTTTAGGAAAATAAATTTTTGATATTTTAGTGGGTAAATATTTTCCAGGTTTTTTTTTTTTTTTTTCAATTGGAATAAATTCTAGACACAATGGTAAAAAAAATCACTTTTATTGACAATTTTCATATAAAATAAAGCCAAACGAATGGTATTCGGTATGATTATTTTTTTCAAATTTTTTTTTATTTTTTTATTTTTGACAATTGGAACAAATTTTAGACCCAATAGTAGAAAATATTATCACTTTAATAGACAATTTTCATAAAAAAAGAAGTCAAATGGACTCTAAACTTTCAACATTTTCCATAGAAATTTATATCAATCAAACACAATTAATTACAATTCCCAATAAAATAATTTCTAGAAAAATATTTTCCCTATAAAAAAAAATTTTCCACTCATTTTCTACTTTGCAATCAAACGGAGCCTAACAGAATGTCATATATGCTAACTTCAACATTTCGCAGATGGTTAATTCTATTTTAAAAATAAAAAAATGAAATGATTGATGTTCAAAACACTGTTACCAGAGTTGTGTGCTCAAAAATGTTAAATCGAAATTTTAGAATCATGAAAAATCATTGTCAATAGATTTTGAGAATCAGTGGTGGTTTTTTTTATTTCGAATTCAGTTAATGTACATGAGATATTCTGAAATGTCAAAAGTTTGTCATGCAAATATCATTTCGAAAGGGACTAAAATTTGAAATGTTGATCTTTTCTAGACATTGGCTCGATAGTCGCAATGTTGGAAATCTTATTGTTCAAAATCATAATTTGATGGATTAAAACGTTTATGTATTGATAAATTTGAAATAGAAAAGAATGAATTTGAAAAATCTGACTGTTAATTTCAAATTTTAGTGGTTTTCTTGTGAACCAACATACCTTTTCAACATGATTTTGATGGTTTTCTTGTGAAGTATCATACTTTTTCAACATGTTTGGAACCATTTCGTATGGGAATGATTGAACACTATAAATATGAGTTAATTATCATTCCAAAATAACTTTTTAATCACTTGAGATCATTCTATTTCATCCTAAATTCTGTCCATTTATCTTGTTCATCATATAATCACTTTTATATACATTTTTTCACTTGTTCACTTTGAAGAATCACTTGAAACTTTTGGTGTTCTTCATTTCAGGTTTGAATCCTACAAACTATTTGTCATTATAATTCTTAAAAGCTTTGGTGGAGGAGGCAAATATCGTTTGAGAACAACAATACTATTTTCGTGATCAAATCTTATATCTATTTCATTTTTCCTTTCATCTTCTTTTTCCTTTTTTGTTTCCATTGTTGTAATTTTTTTCAACATTCTCAAACTATATTCCATAATTTACTGCGATGGAAACGGAGTCTACACTTGCAACTATCAAGATGATAAATCGAGACTAGGTACGATTGGATAGATTCGACGGTGCAAACTTCACTAGATGGCAAGACAAGCTGAAATTCCTTCTTACGGCGTTGAAGATTTTTTATGTTCTTGATCCAAAATTGGAGCCTATTCCCGAAGCAAAAGGTGAAGATACTGATGAAATTCATGTAGAAAGAAAGAAGTGGGAAGATGATGAATTGATATGTTGGTGTCATATTCTAAATGCATTATCGGATCGATTGTATGATCTTTATACCAACACTACTTCGGCAAAGGAAATCTGGTACGCTCTTGAAAGCAAATATAAAGCCAAAGAAGAAGGTACGAAGAAATTTTTAATTTCAAAATATTTTGATTTCAAAATGCTTGATAATATTCCATTGTTACCTCTAGTGCATAAACTACAAGTTATAGTCAACAAACTGAAAGCAGTGAAGATCTTCCCGAAACCTTTCAAGTGGGAACAGTTATTGCTAAACTCCCGGGGTCTTGGAAAGATTATATGACGAAGATTCTTCATAATTCCGAAGACTTCTCTTTGGAGAAAATACAAAAACATCTTCGCATAGAGGAAGAATCGAGGGTAAGAGATAAGACCGAAAGTTCTTATGATGGCTCTTCGAAAGCCAATGTCGTGATAATGTTGACAACACCAACAAGAACAAGAATGGATAACCTCTTGGTTCTAAAAATGGTCAAGGGAAGTTCAAAAATAAGTCCAAGGGACCTTGCTATATTTGTGGAAAGCCGGGACACTATGTTAGAAATTGTAGGCATAGAAAACAACCAAAGAAGGAAGGACGTGCAAACTCCATTAATGAAATTATCGCTACAGTGAGCGAAATCAATGTAGTTTAAGGAAAAATTCTGGGATAGTGGTACGACACATGTGAAACCATCCATGTTTGCTATGATAAGTCAATTTTTAAAACATATCATGACATTCAAGATGATCAAGAAATTCAAATAAAAAATGAAGGATGATCAAAGGTGATTGGAAAAGGGAATGTGGAAATCATTTTCACTTCGGGGAAGAAAATACTTTTTGACTTCCTTCATGTACTTGAAATGAATATGAACTTAGCAAGTGAAGTTTTGTTGGACCCGGAATAAAAACCCTTTTTGAAGCCAGGAAACTTGTACTAACCCATAATGTGTATGTTGTTGGAAAAAGCTATTTTACTGATGGAATGATCAAATTATGTACTATAGAGGATAGTTTTAATAAAAATAAATCATTTGCTTATGTTGTTGATTCTTTTTATATATGTCACGGTAGATTAGCACATATAAGAGTTAGTACTATGAAACGAATGATTAAATATGGTATGATACAATGTGATATTAATATCTTAGAGAAATGTAAAACTTGTATTAAATCTAAAATGATTAGAAAACTATTTCATAGTGTAGTAAGATCAACATGTTTACTTAAAATTATTCATTCAGATCTATGTGAGTTGAATGGCATGCTTACTAGAGGTGGTAATAAATATTTTATTACATTTATTAATGATTGTTCTAGGTGTATATATGTGTATTTATTAAAATATAAGGGTGAAACCTTTAGTGCCTTTAAGACTTATAAACTTGAGGTTGAGAATCAATTAGAAAAGGATATTAAAACCTTAAAAAGCGATAGAGGTGAAGAATATTTTTCAAATGAATTCAACTCATTTTGTGAATAAAATGGCATTATACATCAATGTTCTGCACCACGAACACCTGAACAAAACGATTTAGTTGAAAGAAAAATAGGACATTCTTAGAGATGATAAATGCAAAGTTGTTAAATTCTAGAGTATCATATAATTTATGGGGTGAAGCCTTACTTAGTGCATGTCACATAGTAAATATGATTCCTTCGAAAAAGAATAAGGTTTCTCCACAAGAAATTTGGAAAGGCAGGAAACCTAATGTTAATTATTTTAGAATGTATGAGTGTCTTGCTTACTATAAGAATATGGATCCCAAGAGAATAAAATTAGGTCCTAGAGGTATTAAATGTGTCTTTGTAGGATATTCTTCAAATAGCAAGGCTTATAGGTTATTAAACCTAGAATCGAATGTTATAATAGAATCTATGGATGTAGAGTTTTTTTTAGAATAAATTAACAACAAGAAATTTTCAAAATAGAACTTATGCAGACATTCCAACTTCTAGAGAATCGCAAAATGATACATCTACAAAAGATGTTGAACCTCGAAGAAGTAAAAGACTTAGAAAAGAGAAAGGATTAGGATCGGATGAGGTGGATTTCCAACTTATTTCATTCTGTCTAGTAGAAGGAGATAGGAAGGATGTTGCAAGAGCAATTCTATTTGTTCTTCAACTCAAAAGTGATCCTAAAACTTATAAGGAACTCATGTCTTCAAGAGATTGCATTTTTTTTGAAAGAAGCAATTAATAACGAGATGGGTTCTGTTATTTCAAACAACATTTGGGAAATAGTGGATTTACCAAAGAGTTCTAAATCCATTGGTTGTAAATGGATGTTTAAAAGGAAATATAATTCTAATAGAACACTTAATACCTATAAGCTAGATTAGTAGCTAAAGGATATTGTCAAAAAGAAGGAATATATTACTTTGATAGATATGCCCATGTGACCAGACTAACCTCGAAAGGATTTTATTTGCACTAGCATTTATTTATGATTTACATGTTCATCAAATAGATGTCAAGACGACATTTTTGAATGGAGATCTCGAGGAGGAAATCTATCTAGAACAACTAGAAGGGTTTGTTCTACCGGGAAATGAACATAAATTGTGCAAACTAATCAAATTCTTATATGGATTAAAACAAACCCCTAAAAAGTGGCATGAGAAATTTGACTTGATAATAGTGCAATTATCACGTTTTTTAGTCACTAATAATTGTATTTTCATGATTAATTGGCGCCTAAATGTTCTAAGTACACTTATATTTTGATTTAGATTGCAAATGAATGAATACGGTGGAATTTAGAAGAAAATAGCGAAAATTGCCAAATTGGAACAAAGTGAAAGTTCAAGGACTAAAGTGCAAGTAATCTAAACCTATTTCTAACCTTGTGATGAAAATTCAAGAGTTTTAGAGATCAATTGGATGAAGCAATGAGTCAAAGGGGTGAAAGATAGCAAAAACATTATCAAATATCAACTTTCAAGCTGAAAAGTTTCACACCGGTTTTTTAGTATCATATTGAGACCGATTTTTGAGATAGAAAATGATCGAATTTGAAGATGGTCTCTGAATCGAAGTTTTAGCCATTTGAGTTAGCTTTTCAACGCAACTTGGATCACTTCAATCAGATATCGGGAGAGAAAGTTATAACAAAAATACTGAAGAAGATGCTGAATTCAGAACAGCAACACAGCGCCCAAGCGCTACAACCTAGCGCTTAGGCGCTATTTTACCCAAAATTTAACAGATTTCAAGCAGGAAAAAATCACATAGTAAAAGAAATATTCAAGAATAAGGAATCAAAATCAAAGTCATGAGCAGTCAAGGGAAAAATATTAAGGCAACATATTATGTCTATGAAATACCCAATATATATCTTATCAGGTTAATTTGCAGTCAAGGGGATAAGTATACACTATAATTAGAATCTGAAGCTTTTGGCAAAAGTGATAATACTAGTCCAAACCATCAATTTTGGCAAAAGTGATAATATTGGTCCAAACTAGGAGCAGACAGCAGGCAATAGGAATGACGAATCAACAACAAAAATTGATTCAAACCTCCCAAATTAAATCCCTAATTCCCTTCCATGAAAACTGAAAAATAGAATTCTAACCAAAATTTTAAATCAATTAAACAATTTAAAACATCTGCGTTGCAACTCTGCTCTGTTGGAAACTTGGACAGCTACCTCTGGATGGGCAAACGTCAACGGGTTGCTAGAGCCTGGAGGTGGCAACTGCGGACTGTCGGAGGATTGGGGAGTCACGGCTTCGCAACTCACGCGGTTAGGTCGTTAGGGTTGAAAAATGTTGTGAAATGTGTGAAACTTGTGGTTGTTAAAGAGTGGAGGAAAGGGAAGGAAAGGATGACTGGAAGAGTGGCAATGAAGTTGAATGGTCATCGGTTGAGAAGAGACGACATCGTGGTTGGAGTCGGGTTGAAGGAGAGAATGAAAATTGATTTTCCATTTTGTAATTAAAAATTATAATTGAACCAAAGATGAGGCACATTTGGTATTGGTCCTGATTGCAAAAAAAAAAAAAAAAAAAGGAGGTCAGAAATAGATCCCCTCCAATTTTGGGCTTCAGGCGCAGGCCCCATCCACCTTAGGTGCCGCACCGCGCAAAGTAGGGTTTTGTTTAATGTTTGAGCCTCAAGAAGTCTAGAAAAATACCCCAAAAACATTCCATTCATCATCATTCTTCATTCTACACTATTCTTCCATACTTTTGGCTCAAGAAACTCCATGAGGAACTAAATTCATTGATGAAGCTACAAAGGAACTCAATTGGATTTGGGGATTTCAGCATCTTTCATTCATGTAACGTGTTTTTTATTGTTTAAACAATTCTAGGATTTGTGTTTCCTTTCTTTATGGATTATTTTGAGATTTACTTAACTTTTATTCAGTTTTTCATGGATTTAATCATGTTTCTTCCATTGAATAATTAAAATACTTGTTTAAGTTTCAATTTCAAATACTTTATTGATGTGATTTAATTACTGCTATATGTTAGACATATATAATCGCTCTTTGAATCTGATTTCGATAAATTAATGTGAGAATGTGAATTAGGAAATTTAAATTCTAGAATTACATTTGTGAATTAAATTGATTTAATGGTTTATTCTCCTCATCATTAATTGATTTTAAGATTGACTTAATTTTATTCAATTGGTTATAGAATTAGTCATGCTCTTTCTATGGATTAATTGAAATAATTACTTAGGTTTTAATCTTAATTATTTAAGTTTATTGGTGTGATTCTTTACTACTTTATGCTTTAGTATATAGTTGATTTTGAATCTGACTTCGATAAACCAAGTGTGAACATTTCAATAGGAAGATTAACCGTTAGGATTATGTTAGAATTAAATTGATTTGTATTGCTAAATCCTCCGATTAGAAAGTTAGAATAAAAATTTCTAATTAAGTAGAAAATGCATGAATAATTGATGTGATTGATCCAATCCAATTGAGGGAACTCTGACGCTTCACTGCTTCAAATTACTGATTTTAATTTCACCTTTCAATATTGAATCTTACTATACATTTAAGAGAACAATTCATTCATTTTTTAAAACATTTGACAACATTTACATCTCCCTGTGAATACGACATCCCAAAACTACACTACAACTACCACGTTATACTTTGGGCGTAATCATGACTTCAAAGTAATGTCAAATGGTTTTAATCACAAATCAATAGACAAATGTCTATATACTAAAGTTATTGACAATATAATTACTATAATATGTATATACGTCGATGATATGTTAATCATTAGCAACAATATAGACGGAATCAAAGAAACAAAGAGGTTTCTATCTTCCATGTTCAAAATGAAAGATCTTGGACAAATGGATACTATCCTTGATATCAAAATTAAGGAGGATAGTAGGGGTTTTACATTGAGTCAATCACATTATGTTGAGAATGTGACAAATAAGTTCAAATATTTGAATATTAAATAAGTTAATACATCGTTTGATCCATGTATCAAATTGATTAAGAACGATGGAAGAGCAATAACTCAAATAGAATATGCAAGTGCAATCGGAAGTCTTATGTACGCCGCACAATGTACAAGACCTGATGTAGCATTTGTCGTGAGTAAACTACGTAGGTTTACTAATAATCCAATTTCTGAACATTCGAAGGCTATCGGTAGAATTCTTGGTTATTTGAAGAAAACTAAAGACATTGGGCTACAATATACAAGATTCCCTAAAATTTTGGAAGGATATACTGACGCAAGTTGGATATCAAGTGCAGGAGAAAATAAATCCACTACATGTTGGATATTTACTCTTGGAGGAGGTGCAATTTCTTGGAAGTCTAAGAAACAATCTTGTATTACTCACTCAACAATGGAATCGAAGTTTGTAGCATTGGCCGAAGTCAAAAAAGAGGTTGAGTGGCTAAGAGATTTGTTGTATGAAATATCAATCGATATAAAGGAATTTCATCAATATCTATCTTGTGTAATAGTCAAGCTACTCTTGCTCGAGCTTATAACAAAGTATATAATGGAAAGTCTAGACACATGAGTCTAAGCCATGAGTATGTAAGAAAATTAATCGAGCATGGAATAATTTCTCTTACATTTGTTAAGTCTAGTGACTTAGCATATCCGTTTACTAAACGTCTTACGAGAGAGTTAGTAAGATCGACTTCAAATATGATGGGGTTGAAACTCCTTAAATAAATCCACCAATGATGGCAACCCTACCAAATTATACTAAACAAGTATATTTAGGTTCAAATGGTAATAACAAGTCATTCGATAAGTGGATGAATCTCACCACTATGGAAATTATTAAATCCTATCGTTGACGAATAGTGTTGGTTGTTACTATTAGAGGGTTGAATTATAAATTCTTAATGAAGTTTAGTACGGAGTGCAAGTATCTCTAAAAGTAACAAAGATACTGAAAAAACTTCACCTATATGAACTTCGAGGTGGTGCCGCCTCATTAGAGAGTTGGAGTTTTTTCTCTTTAAAAGTTCATATTAGCACTAAGCGAGTTAGAGGGACTTGTGAAATTTAACACTTGTGTGTGTGATTTCATCGATATTGTCACAAGGAATAATTGGTTCAAAGCGTTCTAACTACCTGAAATTTCGATAATGCTTAATGAGATTTACACTACGGTTAGATTCAAATCGAAAAATATCTAACTCTATTGCATAAGTGTTGATATTTGATTAGATGATAAAAGTTGATTTCGAACAAGTGGAAGATTGTTCAAAATCTTGTTGTTCAAAATTATAATTTGATGGATTGAAACGTTTATGTATGGATAAATTTGGAATAGAAAAGAATGAATTTGAAAATTTTGACCGTTAATTTCAAATTTTGGTGGTTTTCTTGTGCATGTGATTTTCTTGTAAAGCAACATACCTTTTCAACATGGTTTGGAACCATTTCATGTGGAAATGATTGAACACTATAAATATGAGGTAATTATCATTCCAAAATAACTTTTTAATCACTTGAGATTATTCCATTTCATCCTAAATTTTGTCCATTTATCTTGTTTTTCATATAATCACTTTTATATACATTTTTTCACTTGTTCACTTTGAAGAATCACCTGAAACTTTTGGTGTTCTTCATTTCAGGCTTGAATCCTACAAACTATTTGTCATTATAATCCTCAAAAGCTTTGGCGGAAGAGGCAAATACCGTGACAACGATACTGTTTTCGTGATCGTATCTTCTTTCTATTTCATTTTTCATTTCATCTTCTTGTTCCTTTTTTGTTTCCATTGCTGTAATTATTTTCAACACGCAAGTCATGCACCATGATGTGATAGTCACTTTCATTAGCCACTTACTTTCTATTACCATCCTTATGTTTTAGGTATGGCCACAGCTTCAAGTTGGGCTTTGAATAGATTTGTGTTGCTCGAGGATGGAGATTTAACAAAAATGTAGAATATGAGTGGTAGTGGAAAGTGAGAAATAGAATGATGACATCGATTCTTGTTCCAACAGGAACGAAGTTGGATAAACTAATTCGTGTTCTGAAGGTCAAGCTCAACGTAGACGCCAATATGAACGTAATTAAATTATGGTTCAGAGTGTCGTCTATAATCCTGTGGAGTTAATTGAAGATGCTAATATGGGACGATGCTTTGAACTTCACAAACACGAACCCCTCTTCGTTATTCTATAAGAAAAAAAACTCTGCAATTGCACCAAAATCGAATTATGCTTCGCAAAGGCATCCATCAGTTAAATGAATTACTTAACAGAAGAATTGGTCTTGCATGCCTTAGTCTAGCCCATCTTTCATAGTCTTTATCCAGCCATCCATGATATGACTTTCCTAATGTGTCAAATACTATTGCAAAATTCAGTGTCGAGATTACAAACTTAGGTGCCACATGGACATGTTACTTTCAATTAAAGGACCCCATGCATGGCAAGGATGTAGAGAAACTAAAACAACAAAATGAGTATATGCAAGAATGTTCAAACTATTGTTAACATATTTATTAAGATCATCGACATCAACAGGTTTTCTAAGCGCAGCAAGCCGGTCAGCAGGAATCTTACCTGACTGAAGTAACTTAGAGCATGGCTTACTGCCTTGATTAAGGTTCTGATACTAGCTCTTCAGGTGGTTGATGTGAGATCGTGACAGGAAGGTAAAGTGATTGGCTAGAGATTCCCAAACTCGGCAAGTAGTAGTCAAGCTATAGCTGCGAGAAAGTACAGCATCAACTAAGGTTGCATTAAGCTAGCTTAAGACAAACTATCCTTCTTTATCCAGAGGAGAAATACTAGATTGACATCAGCAGTAACTTGTCTTTCTAGAGCCGAAGAGATTTCTCAAGGCATGGTTCTGATCCATCCACAAAGCCTACGAGGTTGTCACTGTACAACACAAGGAGAAATTGAGACACCCAATTGAGGTCATTAGAGCCATCTAGTTTGATAAAAACAAGTTGGGCAATATTTGGTGGAGAAAAAGTGACTTGCGCATCAAAGATAGCTATAAGTAACTGAAGGTGTATGTAAATTGTTGTTTTGAGAATTTGGGTGAGACCTGATTCTTTATTGAAAATAATTGAGAATTCTAATTAAAGTGCACGTTAAGAGGAATTCTATTTGGAATGCTATCGTGGAATCGAATTCAAGTTTACTTGGTAAATTTTAGTTGAAATTCTATTTGAGAGCCCTATTGGGAGTTAGAATTTGTGTTGAACTTGAAGAAATCAAGATAAGGAAACTTTTGGACGTTCTATTTTATCTACAACTCTACTTCTAAGACTGAATTGTTTCCCATATATATTTGACTATTCTCTACAATTTAGTTGGGCAGATTTTATCCCATTATGTGTTGTTTACCACATTATAGGTTGGTTTAATCGTATTGGAGGTTTATTTATCCCCATTATAAGTTAGATAATTCGTAAACACAAAATCTTTATATTTTTTTTTATATTATAATAAAGTCTCAATTTTACGCAAATTATTTTGTCATCGTGTTGTTGTAATCAATTACTTCATATTGGGGTTATAATCTCTTATTTTCTCTAACAATTTGGTATTGGATTAATCCAGAATTATCTTCCACTTTTCACAAAAACTTGGTATCAGAGCTTTTGGTGTTGAAATTCTTGGAAAGATCGGGGTTTTTCGTGATGACAATAATGAAGTATAATATTCCGCTGTTGAATTGCAATACAAGATTCCCTTTGTGGCAAGTAAAGATACGAGCAGTATTCGCTCAAATTGATTTGGAGACCTTGTAGATCAAATATGATGAAGAAAATTTGGGACTGATTTTATTTTATTCATTGCCCGTTTTATACATTTTCTTAGAAGCGTGATTTTATATAGTCATGGAAATGGTCTCATTGCTGATTGTGGTTGTTCAAGGGATAAGTCAAAATCTAATTTCAATTTTGTAATTATTGCACGAAAATGGGGCACTTGATAGACAATTGTTATAAGTTGTAGAATAAATCAAAATTGACTACAAATCAAAAATCATAAATTTCAAGGGAAGCAAGTTTTCAAAAAACCCTAATAGAGATCGAGAGTTTTTACTTATGTCTGACTACAACTCCAAACCTGACGAGGCTTGAATTTGTTATATAGCTCGCGCTTTTCAGAAATTCCTAATCGAGATTTGTTTTAAATCTATGAAGAAGTTTTAAAAGGTATTGTTATGATCGATAATAATACGCTCTATCAGATAGCTGGTATTGGTCAAGTAAGAATAAAGATGTTTATTAAGACAATTAGAACACTTGATGCGGTAAGACATATTTCAGATTTGAAGAGAAATCTTATCTCGTTAAGTACTCTTTATTCAAAAGGGTACATGTATAATGTTGAAGATGAAGTTTTGAAAGCCAATAAAGGGTCCCGTGTTTTGTTAAAGGGACATAGAAACTCTCATTTATATATCTTACAATGTTATACAGAATCTTTGAACAATCAGCATATTTTAAGAACTCGGGTGGATTTGGAGTTGGATTCTGTACCATTGGAGTCTAATTTGGGGTCTTTGTTAAGGAATACATTTTTGTTGAATTTAGAAGTTATGGGTAAATTTGCCTTCCCACCATCGTCGGCGGTGTCATTATATTCAGTTGCTAATAACATACCCATCATGAGTGACCGATAACGAAGTAGTATTATGAAGAAATGGTGAAAAAAAACCCCATCGGGGAGTATTTGTGGCCATAAGATTCCACATAAGTACAATTCTGTTGATTTAGTTTATGGTTTGAATGTGATTAAGGATATTGATTCTAGCCAATATCCTTCTTTTGATGCATTCAGTGGTGATTCTATTACAAAGCTTGTTTCAGCCTTATTTGGTTGTCATTAGATCACTTTTGTCCCTAATTGGGATGGTAGAGGTGGAACATATTTCCAGTTGGAAATTTCTTATGGAAATGTTAGTTTATTCACGGAGAATTTTTTAAGTTTACTCAATGTAGTGGAATTCGTGTCAGGTAAAGATTGTTAGAATTTGGGTGTGACCCAAATTTTTTGTTGAATTTTTTTAGGAGTTTCAATTAAAGTGCACGTAAAGAGGAATTCTATTGGAATGCTATTGTGGAATTCTATTCAAGTTTACTTTGACAAATTCTATTTGGAAGCCTTATTTGAAGTTGAAATTTGTATTGGATTTGAATAGATCAAGATAAGGAAACTTTTGGGTATTCTGTTTCAACTACAACTCTATTTCTTGGATTTGAAGTGTTCCCTATATATATTTGACTCTTCTTTACAATTCAATTGCATTGATTTGACCTCATTATGGGTTGTTAACCTTATAATAGGTTGGTTTAATCTTATTGGATGTTTGTTTATCCCCATTATAAGTTAGATCATTCATAAACACAAATCTTTATATTCTTTCTCTATATTATAATAAAATCTCTCAATTCTCTGAAAATTATTTTGTTCTTGTAATCGATTATTTCATATTATGACTATATTCTCTTATTTTCTCTAACAATTTGGTATTGGATTAATTCGGTATCATCTTCCACTTTTCACAACAGTTATTTTCAGATATGTACATAGGGATTTGAAAATTAAATATACGTATATTGTCACAAACTCAGAATAAGATAAAGACAATACAATTCAAAATTTGAATAGATAAACCATAATTTTTAATTTAATGGATAAACTTGAAGTTGTATTTTGAATCATTAGCTATCCTTCAGGGTAAATATTCTTCTGGATGTTTGGCTTCTGTTGAGGATTTTTTTTTAAAATCCCCCACAAGCTGATAATACGAGAGGTGATCATGAGCTTGGATTTCAAATGTAGAAAATGATAGCTAGATAGTCCTTTGGTGAAGTTATCGGCTATATGCCCAAAGGTAGAGATAAAACGAAGAATTATGTCTTTTTGGCCATTTTTTCACGAATCAAAAGAAAATCCACTTCTATATGTTTTGTTCTAACATGAAAGACAGGATTTGGAGCTAACGCCAAGGCATTGATATTATCACACAAAAGTTTGGGGGGGAAGAAATCATAGGAACAAAAAGATCTCTAAATACCATGTGAAGCCAATATATAACTCTGCCACTCATTGAAAGTGCTTGATATTCAGCTTCCCTTCTAGATGTTGGAAATAATAGGCAAGTAATGAAATCATCGAGAATAAATTTGAACAGAATAATGACGTGAAAATGAAGGCACGAAAAAGTGGCCGATGCAAAAGGTCGACTCTTTCTCCTTAAGAGGATAATGTCCCGCACTGGTGCTGACGGTAGTTCGACACTCGTCTCCCAAAATACAACAATCTAGACTTGTAATAGTAGCACTACAAATTACAAATACCGACGAACCTACTAATGTTTTGATCTCTCTACAAATTGAAGGACTAAAATGCACGAAAATATTTTTCCGATGCTGGATTACAAAATATGAATAATGCAGAGGTGAATGAAGAATTTTTGAAGAAGAATAAAATTAAAATTGATTTTGGAGTGAATAAAACTGATGGTATATGGGCTTATTTATAGAATTTGAAAAGTTGTGTCCAAAAGACACAGCAATCGAAAAGTTGTGTCTCCAACAGACACAAACCTTTTGGACAGCAATCACCAACCGCCACCATCAACCGTCCTTCTAGAAGAGTACATGTGTCAGCCACAGAAAAATAGAGGAAAAATAATAATATAAATATATTATTATTTTAAATAAAAATAATATAAATCAAATATTATTTTACTAAAAAATATATATCAGCTTGGCCAAAGGCCTGTGACCCCGTGCCCGTGCCCGTGCCGTGCCGTGCCGAGCCGAGCCAGCCGGCAAGTCGGACGGCGGCAACGCACGCGTGTGGGCTTTGGCCCAACCTACTAGCATGTAGGTTCTCTCCCCTTCAAAAACTATTGGTACCCCTTAGGTCCCAAACTCAAGTCTCAAACTTAAGCAATATAAAGTAGTCAACATTCTTCTAGTTTTCCTATGTGGAATTGGCACTTTTCCAATTTCCCACCAATTTATTATTCCAATTTATTTTTAACTTCAAGTGGTCATCTTTTTGCCTTAATTTCTCATTCTCCCTAAATTAGTTTTGAGATAATAAACACACTACATTAATCTACTCATGGAGTAGAACACATTCGTCCAAAGAAATATTTAATCCAACTAACGGGACCCACTAAAATAATTTATCAAAAGTTGGTCAGACCAACTAATAAAAACATGTTTTCCAACAATCCCTCATATGAATGGAAATTAATGCAAAAGACTATGCAAACCCTATAGAGAGATCATATGGAATGTTATCGCATCCAGATAGGTACCTTATGGGTTTGAACCTTCCGTAGTATAATACTATCAGATTTACTTGGCTAATCAATGAACGCAGTGTCTTGAACTGTCGGCCATTGGTATAAACTAAGACAATAGTATCAACACAATAACCTCCTGATAAGTATATTTTATACACATATTTAGGCTCCAAAACAATGACATTTTGTCGTTCTTCTAATGAGATTATAGCCTAATTTATGATATAATATGTTATGAGGTGAAACTCGATGGAAGATGAAAAATTGGAGAAAAGAATGCAAAATTGGCGAAAAAGAGGCAAGATCCAAAGCTTGGGGACTAAAGTACAAATACTCAAAAGTTGTGTCGAAGCTCACGATGAAGATTCGAGAATGCTAGAGGTCAAATGGATGCAACTAAAGATCAAAAGGAGTAAAAACAAATCAATTTTCAACCGCACAAGGATGTCCAAAGTTTTAGTTGGAAATTGAGACCCATTTTTGGCCTAGTAAACGTTCGAATTGAAGAAGAGATATTTCTATTAAAGTTGTAGCCCTTCGAGTTATCTTTTTAACGAATCTTGAATCACTTCAATCAGACATCGGAAGGAAAAGTTATGACACAAATACTGAAGTAGATGCAAAGTGGACAGAAACTCGGCGCCCAAGCGCTATAAACTCAGCGCTCAAGCGCTGCACTAGCCAGAAAATGAATTTTTAACAGATTTTCAGCGCTCAAGTGATGTCCCGTAGCGCTCAAGTGCCGCGCGCCACCACAGATTTTAGGTTTTTATTGTTTGGGCCGCGAAAACTCCACAAAAAGACTCCAACTTGGCCAAGAACGTATATGAAAGTATAAATAGACCTAGGGACACATTAAAAAGGGAGTTCCCACACATTGAAAAGAGAGTTCCATACTTTGTAACATTGAGAGAAAAACACAAGATCGAAGAGGAAGGACTCAAGTTCAAATCAAGGATTGGAAGTGGAAGAAGATTTTGGTGCAAGAGCTGATTCTTTTCCATCTTTTTATCATTTAAATCCGGTGATGTATTCGAATTTAGTTATTTATTTCATCGTTTTGATTATGAGTAGCTAAATTCATTATTAGGGCAAATAATGTAATCTATTGAGACCCTTAATTCTTTAATTCATGAATTCTGAGTTTTATTCTTCCATGTGTTGATTTTATTATGAGTGCAATGCATTGAATTACCTGATCAATAATTTGATGATCTATTGAGTTTCTTACGAATTGAGAGGTGAGTTTGAGACTTAGAACGGGTAATGAAATCCGGTAACGAGGTATAACGTGTAGAGATACCTATACTAAGTGCTGCGGTCGTTATATGAATTCATAGTGCCATAACTCGTTTAACTAAGGGTAATTTGCATAGAGATATGGAATTGAATTAGTTAAATAGGCTCAATGAGAACTCGAGAGGGGTAAATTGAATACCGTAGGAGAATTCGACCGAACACTACATTAGGCTAGAAGATTTTGGGATCTCCAGTCAGCAAGGTTGGGTCACCATTACAAAGATTCTTACGTCGTAGGCTTTAAGCACATTCCCCTTGATATGCAATATACTTGATTTCTTGGTAAACCTTTGGTAAACGGATCCGCGAGATTTTCCCTAGACTTTACATAATCTATGGAAATAACACAATTTGAGATCAACTACTTAATAGTATAACGTCTTCGACGAATATGTCAAGACTTACCATTATACATACTACTTTATGCTCTATCGATAGCCGACTGACTATCACAATGTATACTAATTGCAGGCATAGGTTTAGGCCAACATGGAATATCCTCTAAAAGATTTCTAAGCCATTCTTCTTCCTCTCCAGCTTTATCTAAAGCTATGAACTCAGATTCCATCGTGGATCGAGCTATGCATGTTTGTTTAGATGACTTCCAAGATATGGCTGCACCACCAATGGTAAAAACATATCCGCTAGTGGATTTTGAGTCTTTTGTATCTGATATCCAATTAGCATCACTATATCCTTCTAATACATGTGGATATCTAGTATAATGCAATCCAACATTTGAGGTGTATCGTAGATATCTAAGAACCCTTACCAATGCCTTCCAACGGTCATTATTTGGGTTACTTGTATATCTACTAAGTTTGTTCACTGTATATGTAATATCGAGACAAGTATAGTTTGTAATATACATAAGACTGCCTATTATTTGAGAGTATTCTAATTGAGATACGGGTTCGCCTTTAAGTTCGGCCAAATGTAGACTTAGGTCTACCAGTGTTTTAACTGGACTTTCATCGTACATATGAAACTTCTTAAGTACAGTCTCAATATAGTGAGATTGAGATAATACAAGTCCCTTAGATGTTTTAAGGATCTTAATTCCTAATAGTACATCTACAATACTCATATCTTTCATGTCAAAATGTTTTGTCAACATTTTCGTTGTATTTGTTGTGATATCACAATTACTACCCATAATTAGCATATCATCAACATATAGACATACAATTACATATACATTTGGTGTGGTTTTAATATAAACACATTTATCACACTCGTTAATCTTAAAATCATTTGACAACATAGTTATGTCAAATTTTGAATGCCATTATTTTGACGCTTGTTTTAGTTTATATAACGACTTAATGAGCATACACACTTTTTTCTCTTGTCTAGGAGCAATTAACCATTCGGGTTGTTCCATGTAAATTTCTTCTTCTAACTCACCATTTAAGAAAGCTATTTTGACGTCCATCTGATGGATTTCCAAATTATGCAATGCTGCGATTGCAATTAATACTCGTATTGATGTGATCCTTGTCACAAGTGAGTATGTATTAAGTATGTATTGAAAAAATCAAGGCCTTTTTTGTTTGAATCCTTTAGCTACCAATTTGGCCTTATACTTATCAATTGATCCATCGGTCTTTAATTTTCTTTTGAAAATCCATTTACAACCTAACGGTTTATTACCAGGTGGGAGATCTACCAACTCTCATGTATGATTCTGCATAATAGAATCAATTTCACTATTGATAGCTTCTTTCCAGAATGAAGCTTCTGGACTAGATATTGCTTCATCGAATGTCCTAGGTTCATTTTCTAACAAATAAGTTAAAACATCTGGACCAAAAGATGTAGACTTTTTGGGCCTTTTTTCTACGTCTTGGTTCTTCATCACTTTGATGATTACCAATAGCATTATCATAAGTTCGTTTTTGCGAACTTATCTATTTCATTTCTTTACAAGGAAACTTGTCCTTCAAAAATACAACATTTCTAGATTCAATGATAGTATTTTCATGTACATCTGGAATGTCCGACTTATGTACGAGGAATCGATAAGCACTACTATTATTAGCATATCCAATGAATATACAATCAATAGTCTTAGGCCCTATTATAACTTGTCTAGGCTTTGGTATTTCTATCATAGCCAAATACCCCTCACACTTTTAAGTATTTATACAAAGGTTTATGACATTTCCATAACTTATATGAAGTTTTGTTCTTACTTTTGTGTGGTACTTTATTTAGAATGTGGTTAGCTGATAGAATCGCTCCCCCCCATAAACTTTGAGGTAAACTAATATAGTGTTCATCATCTCTTTCAGAGTACAATTTTTGCGTTCTGCAACACCGTTCGACTGAGGAGAATAAGGAGATGTAGTTTGATGAATAATCCCAGAATTTGAACAAAATTCTTCAAACGATGCTCCATATTCTCCACATCTGTCACTACGAACAACTTTTATTCGTTTGCTTAGTTGATTCTCAACCTCATTCTTGTACTGTTTAAATACTTCTAAGGCATCGTCTTTGCTTCTTAACAAATAGATATAATAGTACCTTGTACAATCATCTATAAAAGTAATAAAATACTTTTTACCTCCTCTAGTTTGCACAAACTTTAAATCACAAATATCACTGTGAATTAGTTCTAGAGGATTCGAATTCCTTTCAACTGAATGAAACTGTATTTTAGCTAATTTAACCTCTACACATGTTTCACATCGACGATTTTGATCAAAGGTAATATGAGGCAATAAATCTAAACTTACTAATTTAGGTAAAGCATTAACATTTACATGTCCTAACCTATCATACCAAAAGTTAGAAGACTCAATCAATTAAGCAGAAGATTTATTTTTATTATATCAAAATCACAGAGTATAGGCATTACATTCATTTTGAATAGCATTGGCTAAGTATCATTTGGCTACAAACATGTCATTTTTGGTGAGTACAAACTTGTCGGATTCAAATACAAGTTTAAACCTATTCTTACTTAACAAAGCTTCAGACACCAAGTTTTTACGAATATCAGGAACATGCAGCACATCAATAAGTGTTACTTCTTTCCTTGATGTCATCTTCAGCACTACTTTACCAAGACCAACAACTTTTGATGTTGTCGAGTTGCCCATGAATAGTTGTCGTCCATTGATAGGAGTGTAAGATGAAAACATCTCCTTATCAGCACAAACATGACGAGTAGCACCAGTATCAACGAACCATTCTCTTGGATTATCCACCATATTGGCTTCAAATACAATAGTGAGAGCATTAGTTCTGATACACCGTTAGACAAAATGTCTTTATCGGTCAAGTGTACTTAGTCCTTTTTGTTTTGCTTTTTCTGTCGGCAGTCATTTGCAATGTGACCAGGCTTACCGCGGTTATAGCAATCTCCTTTGAATTTCTTGGCCTTGCTCTTTTGTTTGCCATTACCCGTATGCTTCCGTTTCTTGCTAGTACTTGGCTCCACCAAATTGACTTTAGCCTCCATTTGCAACTTTTTGAATTTCTTTTCAGAATTGCGATTATCTTCCTCGATTTTTAACCGTATCAGATCTTCAAGTCCCATTTCCTTGCGTTTATATTTCAGGTAGTTCTTGAAATCCTTCCACATCGGTGGTAATTTCTCGATAATCGCTGCGACCTGAAACGATTCAGAGAGCTTCATTCTTTCTGCATGTATGTCGTGTAAAATAATTTGTAGCTCTTGAACTTGATTCAATACTATTTTAGAATCTATCATTTTGAAGTCCAGGAATTTCCTACTACGAATTTCTTCAATCCGGCGTCTTCCGTCTTGTACTTCTTTTCCAATGATTCCTACAATAATTTAGTTGTCTTGACCGAACAATATACGATGTATAGTGTGTTGTCAAGACAATTGAGGACGTAGTTCTTGCACAAGAAGCCATTATGACTCTATGCATCAAATGCTGCTCGTTTTTTAGAATCTGTTTCATCCTCCTCAACAGTTGGAGCATCTTCACTCAAGAATTTTGCCAAATTCAGAGTCGTGAGATAAAACAACATTTTCTGTTGTCATCTCTTAAAATCCACTCCCGTGAATTTTTTCGATTTCTCCCCGTGAGCATTATTAGAGGATACGCCAGATGTAGTATTATTTGTCATTATCGTCTTAAAATTGTTTGAAATAATAGGCAAGTAATAAAATCGTCGAGAATAAATTTGAGCAAAATAACAGCGTGAAAATGAAGGAACAAAAAAGTGGTCGAAGCAAGAGTTCGACTCTTTCTCCTTAAGACGATAATGCCCTGCACTGGTGCTGACGGTAGTCAAACACCCGTCTCCCAAGATACAACGACATCGACTTGTAATGGTAGCACTCCAAATTACAAGTCCCAACGAACCTACTAATGTTTTGATCTCTCTACAAATTGAAGGACTAAAATGCACGAAAATATTTTTCCGATGCTGGATTGCAAAATATGAATAATGCAGGGGTGAAGGAAGAATTTTGGAAGAAGAATAAAATCAGAATTGATTTTGGAGTGAATGAAACATGAGGTATATGTGCTTATTTATAGAAGTTGAAAAGTTGTGTCACAAGACACAACAACTGAAAAGTTGTGTCTCCAACAGACACAAACCTTTTGGACAGCAACCGCCAGCCGTCAATACACGTATCAGCCACAGAAAAATCAGGGAAAAATAATAATATAAATATATTATTATTTTAAATAAAAATAATATAAATCAAATATTATTTTACTAAAAAATATATATCAGCTTAGTCCAAGCCAAGCTCACAGCCCGTGCCCATGAGCCGGCCAGCAGCGACAACGGCGCGCGGGGGCTTTGGCCCAACCTACTAGCATGTAGGTTATCTCCCCTTCAAAGACTATTGGTACCCCTTGGAGCTCAAATCCAAGTCTCAAATTTGAGCAATATGTGGTTAACATTCTTCTAGTTTTCCTATGTGGGATTGGTACTTTTCCAATTTCTCATCAATTTATTATTCCAATTTATTTCAACTTCACGTGGTCATCTTTTGGCATTAATTTCTCATTCACCCTAAATTAGTTTTGAGAAAATAAACACACTACATTAATCTACTCATGAAGTAGAACACATTCGGCCAAAGAAATATTTAATCCAACTAACAAGACGCACTAAAATAATTGGTCAAAAGTTGGTCAAACTAACTAATAAAAACCAATTTTCCAACACTAGATTGTGAGACCATTTGTTGCTTTTTACACCATGAAGTTGGGTAGGACCAGAGAAACACCCCGTATCCTATGGTAGATCATTGATCGTCTAGGTATCTAGCCAATCAAAGTCACAATAGGCCTAAAGATTAATTCGGCCCTAAGTAAATAAAAAATCATCAATAATAGTTCCTTTTAAATATCGAAGAACTCTCTTAGCCGAAACATTGTGCATTTAAGTAGGATAATGAAAGTGTTGACATATTAGGTTTACTGTAAAGACTCTCCAGATGTGTAAGGGTACAATATTGTAAAGTACTCACCAACTAGAAATATGTGGTGACGTCTTCAATTTGTTTACCACACTAAGAAGATAAATTCCCACAAGATACATAAGGAGCTGGATTCAGTTTGGCTCCTAGAATGCAGGAACGATGAAGAATATCCATGATATATTTGCTCTGTCAAAGGTGAAATCCTTTATTATCATGAGTTACTTGGATGCCAAGAAAATAACGGAGCCTACCAAGACCTTTCAGCCTCAAATCTTAGTGTTAATGAGAGACGAAGGCTGATATAACGGTGTCATGCGTAGAAATGGCAAAAAAACTCGTTCAACCCAATATCCGTAAGGCCCCATTCCGAATAGGGGGAGGATTATCCTCCGACCGGGTAAACGGTGCGGAGACGAGAGTCATTGCCCCGAAGCGGATATGGAGCAGGTACCGGAAACCTAGGCCCCGCCTTTCTACCCGTCCGTTTAATGTTAATTTTAAATTTAAATTTTTTATTAAACAAAAATAAGAGATTTACCATCATTTTTAAAGAAAAGTTAGTTGTTCTTAACAAATTGAAAAAAGAATAATAATATTTACTATTAAAGATATAAAATAAATAAAAAATAAACGGGGCAATAAATGCGATAGGGGACCTGCCCTACCCCCGTTTTAACTATGTATAAGAAGGGAGTAAGATGATAAAAATACCCGACAAGACGGGAGTGAGAATGACCGACCCATCCCATAACCATCATGTTGCCATCCCTAGTCATGTGTCCCTATGTCATCAACATAAATAAGTATATAAAGATGAATGTCTCATACATGATACATAAATAGAGATGTGACCATAGTTGAGACAGCAAAGTCAAAATCCAGAAAACTTTGGGAATTCAAGTATAGCAAGCACGAGGTGCCTATTTTAGACCGTAAAAAGCTTTATGCAGTTTGCACACCATCTCAGGATGATAGGGATGTTGAAAGCCGCGGGGTCGCTCAACAAAATTCCATGAAGAAAAACATTATAGACATCGAGTTGTTTAATTTTCTAGCTGAATTGTAGAGCAAGAGCAAGAACCATCCTTACAGTTGCTGACTTTATAACTAGGCTAAAGATCTCAGTAAAATCTAATCCATCAATCTGCTAAATTCCTTTAGCGACTAATCTCACCTTCAAGCGATCAACACCGCCATCCTCTCTTTGTTTAAATTTGCACACCAATTTTGTGTGCATAACATTTTGATGAAGAGGTCCAAGGCATATGATCCAAGTGTCTTTGGCCACAAGTACATCAAATTCATCATACTATTTCCAATCTGTAGAATTAATGGTGTAACATCCCGAAATTTTAAGATTATTTAATGATAAGTATTTTTTACCCAGATACCTTTTAAAAATTTTGAAAAGTTGAGAGACTAAAATGAAATAAGTATTAAATTCATATTATTTGGACCAAATAATTAAGTATTGATAGAGCGAAGACAATTATATCCATATTAGGCTCTTCTTATAGCTTGTAATTAATTAGCAGTTTTCGATCCAAGAAAATATTATTTTGGATAAGATCACTTCAAGTTAGATCCGATATAAAGTAAATAACGATAAATAGAATTTCGATTAATTAAGAATATTAACTTAGCCTTGGACAGAGCCACGTGTGTGTTTTTGGTAGAGATAAACTAATCTTTTTATTTTAGGTAGGGATGGCAACTAGACGGGTATGGGACGGGCCGGCCAATCGCATCCCGTCCCGTCGGGTATTTTTATTACCTTACCACATACCCATAGCCGTCCCGTACTCGTCCCATTTATCACCCCATTTATTTTTTATTTATTTTATTTTTTGCTTTTATTTTTTTTATGTCTTCAGTTAGTAAATATTATTTTTATTTTTTTTACTAATTTGTTAAAAGCAACTTATGTTCTCTTTAAAAATGATGATAAATTTATTATTTTTGTTCAATAAAAAACTTAAATTTAAAATTAATTTTAAACGGAGCGGGGACTATGTTTCCCGTATCCGCCCCGTACTCGTTTTGGGGTAATGAAACTTGCCTCATCCCCGCCCCGTGTACCTGGTTAGGCGGGTAATTCCCGCCGCATTCGGAACGGGGTCTCATGGGTATCGGTTTAAGCGAGTTTTATTGTCATCCCTAATTTTAGGATACATGTTAAATTGTTAATTCTAATTCTAATTAAACTAAGCTAGATTTATTTTTCACATCCCAGTCATTCTTTATCTTTGCACATATTTCCAAAATTCTATTGGAGGATTCATTTATGAAGATAATCCAAATTATATTGACAAGCGATGGCAAATTGATTATTGATAATTAATACAATTCTTTTAGTTATTCTAAAACTCAATTTAATTAGGAAAATCATTAATTGAATATAAATCCTATCTTGATAAATTTAATTGTAATCTTAATTGAATTAAGGTAAAGTTTAATAGTAATCCTAATGCTATCATTTGTAACCAATTCTTTTTCAAATTCCTTGTATTAACGGCTTTTCAATTCTAGTTGCATACAAGCTCAATTGAGAATTTTAACTATAAATACTGCAAGAATTCCCATTATTTTACCACAGAAAATAAAGAGAGGCATGGCAGAGAGAGAGAGAGTGAAGGAGGGGAAAAAATATAGAAAATAATATGAGAATTTTTACGTACAAGATTTTATTCTTTTCAACATTTCAAAATCTAAGTAAGATACATATACTTATGTGTAAGTGATTTATTTTTGTATACCTTTACGTATTTGGTCATTGCATGAATTGCCGATGAATCTTCGAGTTCTTTATAAAGATATATTAAATCTTTCGAAAATTTAAGATAACCTAAAATGAGTGTATTGCTTGGTTATCGATATACTCTATAATAGAGAAGAGTGGTATGAAATGTTTAAATTGATTGTTATATAATTGTGTATAGAAACTGTACGTATCTTATTGAGTATTTTTAAATACTCACTCTTACAATAATTTTCAGTTTGGTTCGGATCAATTGGAACTATGTCGGAATAATGATTCGGATTGCTAAAGGATTTGAAGAAATAAAAATATAGGGTTCATTTGATAGACAAAGGTAGAAAGGAATTCTAATTCCATGTTAGTTAGAAAATAAAAACTCAACAAATTGAGTTACAACTAACTTTACATTTCTCTCCTCAGAGTAATCATGAGAGTCAAATATAAACTCCACTTTTTCTTCTCACGCCAAGTTTTCCTCTGGATCACTCTTCATTTGAATGAAGGAAATATTGTTTTGCTATTGCATGTATTTTAATCAATACTTTCTCTACCAAGATTTCTACCCGTCTTCTTGCATTGAATGCTTCTGTACGTTGCCCCGACGAAAATTAGCAACCTTTGTGTCCGCCTATCCAGTTTGTCGTTCACATCTCCAAGCATCATTTTAAATCGCTGTAACACCTCATTCGACATCCTAAATTCTAAAATACTTCTACCTTACCAAAGTTCACTCGTGTATCCTCAAGTTTGGCTTTTACCCTCTATTGATCTCACCATTCTGCATTTTACCACTCAGTGCTTTCACCCAAATATTTCAAATAACAAGGTGAACTCAACCATATTGTATTCACGTGAATCCAACCGAGTATTGATCACGAATTGTGATTGGAAAAAGAAAAGATGAAGAATGACTCAAAAACACGAAAGATGTGAAAGAATGAAGAACGAATTCAATGGACTATTCAAGAACGTAAAAAATGGAATAAATCTTAAACGATTTTTTTTTACTCAGAACTGAAATTTAAACTGCTGGAAGTTTCTCGGTAATAAGAATATTTTTTTTTCGGAATTTTTTTTACCTCGCGAATTCAATTACAAATTCAGCAAAACAAACGAAAATTGATTTAGACTTATAATTAGTCCAAATAACAACTTTGACTCTTTTTTGTAACTTTCTGAATCAAAACTCAAGAAATAAAACGGACATAAAGAACGCAAAAATTAATGAAAACAAAGAAAAACAAGACTCTATACAAGAAACAAAATATAGAACCTGATTATTTTGGAGTCTTGCTCTGATACCAACTGAGAACCACGTAGCAACAAATACTACACAACTCACAACGAGATTGAAGATTCCAAGAAAGCCTAAAGAATAATCCCGATTTTGAGTTTGAACCAATAATTAATGAATCAAGCAACAACAAAAAAAAAGTGTTTGAATGACCTCTTGATTACACAATATGTTGATCCACACCTGATATTGAACGCCACAAAAATTAACTTGATAAGTTCACGATGTTCAATGAAGAACAATGGTTGAAAGCACAATACCTCTCAATTGTATAATAATCTCAAGTTGTCAAAAAAGTTCTTAGTTTTTCACAATAAAGGAAATAAATATGTTAATACTAAAATCTAATTAATGTAGTTAAAATAGAAAATAACTTTAAATATTACAAAAGATATCAAAAGATTGTATTTTAGTCAAACTAGGAAACTCTAAAAAAATAGAAATTTTTTGACAACTTATTCTCGACTTGTTTTTGTGTGACCGCAAGCCCAAAAGTACCATATGCTGACGTAGCTTTGTGCAGAGTTTCGTGCAGTTTCCGGAATGTACTCATAGGCGAAAATCTGACAACCGAACTGAAAGTTATGTCTGTTTTCATCCACGCTGCTCGTTTGCTGCTTGAACCGAATTGATCCATTTAGTTTCTTCTTCAAAACCAAAAATGAAACTTGTACTTTGACATATTTTCTTCAACCCCATGTACCCCGTTTCCCGAGCATGCATTTGTACACATGTTTTATCAACCCTTTGAAGACTCGAACTTGATGTTAACCAATTTTCGTCAATCATCAAATTTCATATAACTTTCAGCCCATCCCGAATCATATCACAAACTCTCTCAAAAAACCATTTATAACTGTGTCATAAGTTTCAATATGTGGATCACAACCAATCTCAAGCATCTTTCAAATAATATCAATGCATCAACTTTCCCTTCCTTGCAAAGGCCATCAATCAAAGTAGCATAGTTCACCTAATTTGGGCTCAAACCTCGTTGCATCATTTCCTAAAAAAGTATAGAAGTATTATTAAGCTTCCCTCCTTTGCAAAACCCTGAAACAAGTTCTGCATATGTTCACAACCACTTTCCTTTGTCACCTCTAACAATCTCATAGCACAGACCGGAGGACCCCTTTAAGGTATCCATTTATGAGAGTATCGTAATTCGTATGTAATCACTGTAGCTGCAAGACCCACCTTCAGCATTTCATTATACATAATCATCGCCTTCTCAATATTGCCACCCATACAGAGTCCCTTTATAATCGCATTATAGGTTTGAGCATTTGGCAAATAACCATGTCCCTCCATCCAATGAAAAATTCTAAAGGTAGTATCAAGCTTCCCATCATTTATCAAAGCATTATATGTGATTGTCGTTGGAGAATCAAACCCTTTCTTACCATCTTGTGATGTAATCCAATTGCCACCTCAAGTTGACTAGATTTGCCCAACCCACTGATAAGGGCTATATATGTATGCACATTAGGATGGCAACCCCTCTTTTTCATGCTAGCAACAAGATTGATGGTTTCATTTACGCGCCCAATTGCAAGCAATGCTGTGATCGACACCATATATGTATACATGGTCGGTTCATTCCCATTCTCAATCATCTCCTCTATCATGCCCAATGCCTCGTCCACTCTTCCTTCTTCACGTAGCCCATTGATAAAAGTAGCGTGCGTTACCGAATTTGGATTGATACCTTTCTTTACCATCAGATAAAAAAAAAAATCCTTATCTAAATTCCTAGTTGTACAATGCCCAAGAATCAATGACGTGTATGTGAACACATCTGGCAAAATTTTTCAGTAATAATCAAGCATCAAGTAAGATGAATGCAAACTATCATTTATTTCAGTATACCTTTGTCAAATTCTATTTGAAAAGTGACATGTTATTTCACTTTTTAATTAAAATGTCACACACTATTGATTCATGTTGTGCTAGATGATAAATATTTAAGTTTAATTCATATATAAGCTTACAATGTTAGAACAGAAGTTTTAAACTAAATTTCTATTACATTAGATTATAATTAAATTAGCTTAAAACTTTCTTATAAATAAATGGTATGTAGCAATTATTTTTAATTATAAAATCAAATTTATAAAAACTATACACCTGATTTGCAATAATTTCAATTCTTTACTGTATTGTTACGTTAAATTTTCGAGTTTAAGGTTTACCCCTTTGTTGAGGTTTCGGATATTTGCACTTTATGGGACAAGGGCGATTAATCTCACAATCATTATTAACAAACTGAAACACACTTTACTGAGTGGCGGAGTCGTGAAAACGCTTCTTGCTCCCATATTTTGAAAGTACTTTCATGGAAGCAAATAACAAGAATTGACAAAAAAAATACAGTGTAAAGTCTATAGAAGAAATGTACTTAGTGAACTCATATATGTACTTGAAAACATAATTTCTCAAATCAATCAGATCCATTTTCCGACAGAAATCTTCATTGTCAAAAGCTCCAATATTCACAGGATATAGAATTATCATCTAAGCTAACATACGAGTACAGAATGTTTAGAAATATACCGCCATCATCATGTAATGACTGCCAAAAATAAAATCAAGGATGAAAAGAAGTGTTGATCTGCTATTGCCATTCCATGAAGTCTTCTATATCAAAACTACTTGCACAGTCTAATAGAGCATTTTGTTGATGCTCATAACCACATATATAATTTAAACCAACGAGTAGCTGACAGATGGCTGCCTCTGTCTTTTCTCCATCGGCAAAATATAACGTCTGGAGCAAAAGAACGTTTGTTCTAGTGACAACTTGCTGCTGTTCAAAATTGCGCTCACTTTGCCATCTGATCATGTTATGCGCTAGTGGGGCAAGCCACTTGAGCATTCCATCTAGCCTCTCCTTCCAATCATGGGCTAGAGGTGCATCAAATATTGCCATATCTTTAACATAAGACTTCAAATTAGTCTTCAGAGTCTTTCTTAGGCTTGTTGGTAGCATCTGATATAAATCATCTCTAGCTTCTTGGCCAACCAGATGTGGGTAACGAAGCAGTTTCTCTATGACAATTATCACATTGGCATAATGCAAGGCTAAAGCAGAGCCTCCAACGGTGTTGGGAGGGGCATATGCCAACAATCTACTTTTAAGCCAAAATCTTGCTCCATTCATCAAACCAGCCTTAAACTGCCCCAGATTTCCACTGAAAGGATCACCATTTTGTGAACGAGAATAGCAACCCGATAGATTGGTTTGCTCTCTTGTCAACCCACTTGAAACACGAAAACAACCTGAAATCTGACTACTTTGATCATCATGACTAACATAATCATCATCCACTTTCGAAGCAGAGCTACTCAAATTTAAACATTCCATGAACAGCCTCCCTGGCCCTATACCGCATGCAAAGTTGAAGTCCTCAGGACCAAACAAACCTCCACTTTTCTGCAGCCCATCTCGAGGCCTATAATATTCAGTCTTCTTATCCAGCCCCCTTTTCTCAATTGGCCCTGAATGGAAATGACCATTATTCTTGGTAGAAATGGACTTTGTCAAACTAGCACCCATTTGAACCTTACTCTCTACATCCAATTGACATGATTTCTGCCCAAATTCTTTCTTCACATGCTGCAAACTTCCGCTAAAACCCACCTGTGACCTGGAAGCTGAAAAACTCGAGGTATACCCCTTCAAAAGGGCATCCCCAAACAACATACATATCCTTGCAAAAACTGTAGATACAGTCCTTGCCAGCAGCTCGACAATCTTATCATATGACTGGTTCCAAAGCGAGACATCCTTCAAATGACTCACATCTTGTTTCTGCCACATCAACTTCTGTTCAAAAGCCTTCCTACTTTCCTCGAGCTGGTTCTGCTGAAACTTCTTGGTGGCCGCTTCCAGCTGGTTCGTGACCTCCATTTCAGTGTACAAACTTGCTGTGGAATTTACATACCTTTCCATTTTCCTCACGATGCTGTCCATATTCTTCACCAAAACCCCCAACTCCTTAACATCAATCGCCGCACAAACAATGTCACCATACACATGCTCAAACCCCTGCAGTGCTGGAATTGTACATCTCTTCCCTAACCTAGATACCACACTAGCAACCCTGTTCAAATCATCAAGTTTCTCCACAAGAGCCAGTTCTAAAAGCTGCGTCTCATCACCAGACACGAGGGTTCTTATTCCTTCAGACTTTAAGATCTCATTCTTTAACTTAACCATTTCATGGTCACTCAAAGACTTATGCAGGTAAATAATTTTGGACATCACGTTAGCAACTTCAAAAGAAAGTATCCCAATAATCTGTTTGTCTTGCTGCGCTTGTTTCTTATTCGGTAGTTTCTTCGAAATATTAAGATGTAAACCATGCTTTAAATTGCTACTCACCTGATTTCCCAGTTTCAATATCCAAGGCTCCGAAACCATTTTTGCCTCCTTTCTCCAATACCCACCAAAAATTTGCTGCCAAACTTCAGATCTGGCTAGTTTTTTTCCAATAACATTCCGCTATGAAAATCTGCACAAGTATCACACAATTTACTTAAAAAGCAAACCCCAAAACTAGTATTATTCTATTTTCTTCTTCAGCATATCCTTGAGCTAAAAAAGTGCGGATGTTCATTGATTTCATGTTGAAAAAAAGTGAAACAACATGAACAGAACAATGAAATACGCGTGGATTAAGAAAAAAACAAGTGCGATTCAAGTGCACTTTCAAGAAGCGTGGGAAAGCGGGCGTGAAGTTGTAATTGAGTGATAAACAGAGGAGAGGAACAAAGAAAGAGTGGAGGGAAATCGATTGATATGAAGGGGAACTTTTCACTTTTCCAATGTGTGTCTGTGTGTGTTTTAGGGAGAGATTTGCAATGATTTTTGAAAAAGGTAATGGCAGTTTGAAGGAGATGGCCCCAGTGTCTAAGACTAATCAATAAAGAGTAATTCTTTTATTTTGTTGGGAATATACCATTTTGACCTCATGAATTTATCTATTTTTTTTAACTAAATGGGAAGTTCAAACTATCATAAGGGCACGAGTTCTAAAGCCCGTTTGGTAAAAATTAAAATCATATTAAAATTGAAAAATTAATTGTTATTGTTGACTTTTATTAGACGAATGTGACCCAATAATGATTGTATTTTCAATTTTAATTGAATTTTAATCGGTACCAATGGTCTCTCATAATTCCTCCGCCTAGAAGTTGTCAACTGATCCCGTCAAATTATAGCATAATCTACAAATTGAGTTACAGCTAGCTTTACCTTTCTCTTCTCAGAGTAACCATAAAAATTAAATATAAACTTCACATTTTCTTCCCACGCCAAGTATGCCTCTAGATCACTCCTTCCTTTGAATGAAGGAAATATTGTTTTGCTATTGCAAGTATTTTGATCAACACTTTCTCTACTAAGATTTCTACCATGTCTTCTTGCATTGAATACTTTTGTATGTTGCCCCCGATGAAGATTAGCAACCTTTGTGCCCAACTTATCCAGTTTGTCGTTTACATCCCCAAGCATCCTTTCAAACATCTGTAACACCTCATTCGACATTCTAAATTCTACAATATTTCTGTATCACCAAAGTTCACTCGTGTATCCTCAAGTTTGTCTTTTACCCTCTATTGATCTCATTATTCTGCCTTTTACCACTCAAGTTGGTCCAGCACATAAATTTTTATTTTTTATTTTTTACTTCTTTAGCTCAAGTTTACCTCCTATTAATGAATTATATAACTATTTATCTATACAAATTTTTTGTCGTTAATTGATTCAAGACTTATTATGATAAAAGATTATGAACGCTCAAATACTTCTTTAGTTAGGAGAAGAAAATAAATTGTGAGTGAATTTGAGGATAAAATCGGAAAAATTCAACACATCTAGCCTCTACCTAAAAAAACAAAGTCAATATTTAACTGTTTAGGTCAGCGGTATTCAAGAAATTAATGAACACATTTTTCAACTTTAATCATTTAACAAGTCAAAAAAATCCAAAAAAAAAAAAGGCCTTTTTCTATTCTGACCGGCATCAAATTTTCAGACAAGCTATTGGAAAAACTTTAGGACATTCTCAATCACTGGAAGAAAGTTTTAAACTGATTGACCAAAAAGCCACGCCTCGGCAAATGGATCACTATGTCTTGTCCAAAAGCAAGGTACATTACAAAGTATCACGAAAATTCTATGCATATATTTGTTATACAAAGTAATCTTACCATTTCTCCAGAGACTACTTTTCAACCCTAGATCTAGTGCCCGTTTGGTAGAGATTAAAATCGGATTAAAATTGAAAAATTAGCCGTTATTGTTGACTTTTATTAGACGAGTGAGATTCAATAACGATTATAAATCAATTTTAATTGAATTTTGATCCCTATCGAACGGGCCCTAGATGCCCCCAAACAATGGGGGAGAGACCGAGAAATAGTGAAACATTAAGGAAGTGTGGAAAGAGGAAAAAAAACTGCAAATTCTAAGACTAACTGTTCACATGGAAACTTGCCTAAGTTAGGTTGGTTTTGTCAAGGGTGACTAACTGTTGGACTTGGTGACTTTTGTTTTTATATAAAACATTCTTAACGACATGGGTTGATAAATATTGAGCCCTTGTTTGTTTTTCATTATTAGAGCCTAAGAATTAAGTTTTTGACCGTTTATTTTCAAATAGTGGGCTCTCTTGTGAAACAAAAATGTCAAAAGTTAAAGCCAAAAAATCTTTTAACGGTCAGAAATTTCATTAAAATGAGGGAAACAATTGGAAACAAACAGGGCATGAGTATGAGTGAAAAAGAAAATTGACAATGTCATATTATGTGTCGACTATAAATTTATCTAAACATTCTTTTGTATCTGAATTTAAGATCGAGTATGAATAGGTATAGACAACTTTTTTTGATTTCACATCTGGTATCCCACTCTTATGATTTATTTATATTGGGAGGACAATATGTTTTGGTGATAATTCAAAGAACAATTAGGTGTAGGACAATTCTATACTTCCATTTTCTATTCATAACGACAAAATATTATTGGTTGTCATCAATTTCACCTCATCAGCTATTATTAATGACATTTTGGTCTTTAATCGCTGATACAGAAGTTATTAGTGTCCCTGACATTTGACAAAAGTCATTCTATTTCTCTATTTAAAATAATTAATGTAGGATAATGTGAAAATAGTTAGAACGAAAATGAGAAGAAGAAGATATTTTTGTAAACTGTTAATTGCCTTGTATTTATAGGCAAATTTACAAGATTCAAATATACAAAAGATAAAACTCATTAGTCAGTATAATTGAAAAAATCAAATAAAATAAAAAATAAGAGATTGGAATTTTTGAGATTTAAATATACACAAAGATAAGAAACTGATAACTCTGTTACAGTAACTAAAAAACTAAAAAATATGATTTTATCTTCGTCCAATACCCATTCAAGTTGGAGATTGGATTAAAATGTTGAGAACACCCAACCTTGCGAAGTAGTCGATGATAAGAGTCACCTCCAAGTGTTTTCGGAGAAAAAGCACCAATTGGTCATTAGACTATAAGTACAAAAGGGTAAGAAGGCACATTTGAATCTTTTCTTGAACAAAATGACAATCAATTTCAATATATCTGGTGCGTTCGTAGAATACGGGATTCTCGACAATGTGAATTACAACTTAGCTATCACAATAAAGTGGAATTGGTTGTGAATGATTAATACTAAGATTCCAGAGCAACTAGTTTACCCATTGCAACTCAAAAAAGACGTGAAGCAAGGGAATGATATCCTGCTTATGTAGAAGATTGAGAAATTGTTGGTTGTTTCTTGGTTTTCCAAGAAATATGACTAGAACCTAACATGATAAAATAATCAGTTGTGGAGGGATGAGTTATACGACAGTCAGCCCAATCTAGAGGTGGCATGGGTCGGGCTGAGCTCGTACGAGCTCGGCTCGTGGGCCGAGCCAAACTTCTGCTCGGCTTGTTACTCGTGGGCTGAGCTGAACTTCACTTGTGAGCTTGTCTATTTTCCATTTTTTTAAGATAAACAAAAATAATAATAATAATAATAATGAGCTCGCCTAGCGAGCTAGCCGGCTGGGCTAGGCTCAAGCTCATCATTTGATGAGCCCGAGACGACGAGCATCTCGACCCGTTTGCCAGCACTAGCCCAATCAGAGTCAGCATATCCGTCTAAAGTAAGAGAACTAGATGCGGAAAGGAATAAACATTTATCAATAGTACCTTTTAAGATAACGAAGAACCCAATTGACAACATCAAGATAAGAGTAATGTGGAGATTGCATAAATTGACCGATAGTATTTATAGCATATTGAATATCATATCATGTTATTGGGAGATAAAAAAGACACCCACAACTCGATGATAGATTGCCAGGCTGGAAGAGTAATACCATTTTTTGGTTGTAAACGAGAATGTTGCTCCATATTAAAATCCGTGGTCAAGAACTAGCCATATTAGAGTCAGAGAATATTTTCATTGACAAAAAAAAAAAAAAAAAAAAATCATAATTTGTCAAGATCTTTTATTGAGGAGTGAGAAATATTTTTTTTTTCTTAAAGTTTGAGATGATATCAATATTGTTTTCAACGATAATTATATCATCGATATAAATGAGAACGAAAATAGAACTTTGATCAGGAATATAAGTAAAAAGACTATAGTCTCAAAATAGATCGATGAAAACCTCAATGAATAAGAGTGGTTGAAAATTTGGATAATCATTGACGAGAAACCTACTTATGACCTATTTAAGACCATAGATAGATTTATTTAATTAGGATACACGAGTCTCCCCCTTATGAGAAATTTTGGTAGGGAGTTTTATATAAACTTCTTCATTGAGATCTCCTTTGAGAAAAGCATTGTTAAAATCAAGCTGGTGCGATGACCAATTTTTAATGGCAATGATGGAGAGAGGAAGACAAATAGTAACTAGTTTGGCCAAAGCTACGAATGTATCGTGATAATCATTGGAATAATCAATGAGATTATGAGGGATAGAATCACTTGAAGAAACATTAGTGGAAACAATCAATGGTGTAGTAGAGTAGTCAAATATTTCATCGTCATTGATTGGAGTAATAATAATTGAATTTTTTTTAACGATGGAGATGGAAGATCATGATATGGATATTTTTTTAGCAAATCAGAAACATCAAAAACACGAAGAGATTAATATGATGGAATAGTTCCTAGTAAAACTTGATGAGATGATTTATATTTAAGGATTGGTGTTGAAATTTTGTATAAGAAAGACAATAGTGAAAATACATTCACCTGAGAAAAAGAGGCAAGTTTGCTCAAAAACGGAGATGGGGAGGAACCGCCCCCAACATTGTCCGCTGGTCCACTATTCCTAATTAATTTGTAATGTATTTTTCAATTTTGTTCCTACAAAAATTTTGACCCACCCCCACAAAATTTTGAATTTTTTTTTTCCATTAATAAATATTAACACAATAACTTACACTTTAAAATTCAACCAGACAAAAATTCGACCTAAACAAAAGATCCAATATTTACTTAAATAAATAAATAGTCCAAATCGAATCCAAAAGCAAATAACACATTTATGAATCAATTACTCAAAAGCATACTCATAGGTCACAGCCCACAAAATGTAATCCCGACTACAGACACCAATCATTCTTCCTCAAATCTCTCTCTGCGTGACATGTGACTGGAAGATGATTTTTTGTCTAGTATCATGCTTGTATATATAGAGAATGAGATTGTTGATACTTTTCCATTAGATTCTCTTATTGATGAGTTTGAAGTGATGAGGACAAGCAGAGACCAATTTCAGATGTCCAAGTCATCTCTACCATATGTTATATAGATAAAAAGTTTATTTTTTGTCTTTTTTATGTCTATCTAATGTTCATGTTTTCAATTTGTATAGCATTAGACACATAAATGAGCATATTATTTTTGTATCAACAAACTAATTGTCTTTTTGATCAGTCAATTAACTTGCCTATTTTGGTACTCGAAATTGTCGTTTTCAATTCTCTTAGTTAAAAAAAATTCGAGGGCACCCTCGTATTTTCACTCCCGCAATATTGAAATTCTGACTACGTCCCTGAGTTTGCTTGAAGTCATAAGTTGGTGAATAATTCCATTTTTATCGAACCATGTTTGAATTTGATTAGAAAGAAATTCGGAATCTTTGTCTGAACAAATAGTTTGAAGTTGAGGAAGAAAAGAAAAACTCTGTTGTGCCGGCCTGTAAAAGGCCTGGCACAGCTCCCCCCTCACAATGAGGTGGGTCCAGCGCGGACCCACCTCAATAAAAAAATCCCCCAAAAATGTACCCACACCCCCCTAATGTGAGAGAGCCGGGTACTAGCCTGTAAGCCAAAGCTCGGTACCCCAGCTCGGCTCGGAAGAAAATTGTCCCCATTACCGAGTTAATATGAACAATTTTCTTGTTGAATTGACAAATAATTAAATATAAAAAATGAATTAACATTTTGAAACTTTCAGATTTATATTTTATTAGATAGATTCAAATATGGCTTAAACAATATTCAACAGTAGTTAAAAGGGAACATGGTCCATTTTTAGAATGTATAAAGAAAGAACCCGAATATCAACATGAATTAATTCAAAATAATGAGAAGAAAAGGATGTACTTTGCGAAAAAGAAAGACGCGATTGTTTAGAACACGGACATACATCACAAACAAAATCTTTATTTGCACCAATAATTGGAAATTTTTTAACAATGAAATCAAAACAAGACCTGACCAAGGTGAGAATGCCATAGATCAAAATTTATGACAATGCTTGAAAGAAAAGGCATAATTAAAATCTAAATATGCTTCTAGATTATAATAATAATAATAATAATAATAATAATAATAATAAAAGATTCCGAGCACTACCTCGATCAATATTCTTCTTCGTTGATCAGTCCTCAAGTATACATTTAGGGGATGAATAGACAACATTACAATTTATTGACTTTGTTTATTGTGAATTAGATAATAAATAGAATTTAAATGACGAAATGTGAAATACGTTTGTGGGAGTAAGTGATGATGAATAATAAACCGAAACTACGTGTATCACAGGCACTTGAGAGCCATTAGACAATTAATCCGATCCACTTATATGAACGGTAGAATGTAATGAAAAAATGAAGGAGATGTACGTATATGATTAGAAACATCTGAATCGATGATCCAACTAGAGATAGACAAGAGTTGTACCTGCCTAATGGACTAGTGATCTGCCTGATTTTTCTTTGGCTAGAAGTATAAGAAGTGTTGTATTGTTCAATTCTCAACTTACTAGTAAAAGTAGTGGAAGTAGATGGTGATGTGCCAGATATTTTTATCTACATATCTGGGAAGCCTTGAATCTGGTAGCGTGTATAAAGAGTATGACCATGCTTGTTAAAATATTCACAAAAAGGACGTTGGTGCTTTCTAGAAGGCCGATGGTTTAGACGCTTGGAGCGCTGCCAAATCAATGGACAATGGTAGGAATTGTTCGAATATTAATCTCTTGTTGTTTTTCTTTTGACGTACCAAATTGTAGATATGATGAAATGAAGGAAACAATTTCATCAAGTGAATTTGACTGCAAATAGTTGAAAAATGATGATGGAGTCCATGAAGAAACTACATGGCACGATCTTGATTTTATTGATCAACAATGTTTATATGATTACAACATAGATAAAGTGACAAAGATAATCGAACTAAATTTGTCCCATAAAGATTTATGTTGTGTGATATATAATGAAACGGACATACCTTCCTGCTTGAGGGTAGAAATTGATTATTTCAATTGATAGATTTTATGAGCATTTGATTGAGAAAAACGATCATTTATATCCATTCAAACTTGTGTTGTAGTTTCAGCATGCAAAACACTTACATAGATCTAAAGTGAGACGGAATTAAGAATCCAACTTCCAACCAAATCATTACAACATTCGAAGTTGAAAACATCATTTTTCTCCTTTAAAATTGGGAGTGGCCCCTCAACAAAAACCAAGTTTGCTTTTTGCATGTGGTGCCATTGTTATGGCTCGACTCCATAATCCATGATTGTCTATTGTTAATAGAAATGTAACATGAATAGTAGGGCTATTTGAGTGATGAATGGCATAAGTGTTTGATTTGAAAGGTGGTAATGATGATGATTTCATGATGTTGGTGACAAGATTTCCATTAGACATGATTAAAAAATGAATACGAGGCTAAATATTGTACCCACAGAAAATGGACAGAATACACATATAGGTGGGGTTCTTTTTTTTTTTTTTTTTTGCTCAATATTTTATTCATGTGGAGCCCACCTCCCATATGATATTTATGTAGAAATTCTGGAACACCATTTCTGTACAAATGGTTTTATTCGAAAAATAATATTGTTTACAGACTTATAAGATTTAAATATATACAAAGATAAGAAACTGATAATTCTATTACGATAACAAAAAAAATAAAAGATATGCTTTTATTTTCGTCCAAATAGATAAGTTATTTTTTTTAATTGTTATTTCACTGATAATTATTATTTTTGTTACCAATCGTTTTCAAAGTTCTTTGTTTTACGAATTAAAGATTTTTTTTTTATTTTAAATTATTTTTTAGTTGTTATTTAATTAGTAACTTAATTTTTTGAGGTAATATTTAGACTATGCTTTGTCCCCTTTTTTTCAAAAACTGATTTCAATCACACATTTACTCATAAATAATATTACTTGTAAATCGAAAATTTCTTCTTTTTTAACTATACATTGTTCAAAAAATATTATTCCAAAATACATATTTTTACCAAAATGGGGCTCAAACATGAGCTTAATTTATTATATAACTTTATTTAAAGCCAAAAGTCGATAACTCTATTAAGAGCGTGTTCAGTAAAGATTAAAATTGAAAAACTAGCCGTTATTGTTAACTTTTTTTAGACGAGTAGGACCCAATAACGACTATATTTTTAATTTTAATTGACTTTTAAGGCATATCGAACATGCTCTAAGATATTTTTAGAAAAATATCAACAAAAAACTCAATTGTTAATCTTAAATTATTGTTTTGTTACCTGTAGACTTTTTTAGTCGATAATATGTATTTATTTATTTATTTATTTATTATTATTATTATTTGATAAATCTAATTTATGAAAATAAGTGTTTGTAATTATTATAGAAGGAAAAATATGACTCGAAATTTTTTTATGCTAAAACTATTTGAAAATATTTTTTAAAAATTTAAGGTTCTTACCTAAAGTGGGGCCTTAGAGGACTGATTTACTTAGTTGAAGGTTGACCCGACTCTACTCTTAATCTTCCTCCATATTTCAATTTATATTTGGAATAATTTCTCTTAAAAAACTAAAATAGAACTCTTAAATCAATCGTACTACATGTACATAGAGAATTGTCATATTACATTACAGAGGGATACTTGACTTATCATATTTATTGAACCTTGGACAAAAAAACAGTTTTATTACAATCAATGCACATGCATCACCTATCTCCTTGACATTCTCCTTGAAAATCTCTCTTGCATAAGGGGTTTAACTTCTCTTGAACTTGCTCTCACGTGTTTTGTTATACTTCCTATAATAAAGCATGTCAACGTCGTGGAGAAGGTGCTTCTGTCGTCTTATTTTGTTGTTCTATGTTGAGTTGTTGACAACTTCCTAACCTTAAATTGATTGTAAAAGTCATCCATTTGTTAACAACTACGTACAACCAATGTAGAATGTATTTATTATTAAATTAATCAAATGTCGTGTTTGGTTTTACTTCTTATCTAAAAGGGGGAAAAAAGAGAGCACAAATGGTGGGATTATAAGGTATTTTCATGACCTTGGCCCATGGATAAATAAATGAAACAAGTACTATATATCATAGAATTTCCAATTTAGCAGATTTGTTGATTAAATCGATTGGCTCGATATTTTGGACTCTATTAGTTCAATCTAAATAAGAACCATCATATATGACCTCCATTGATTACTATAAATAGATATACGAATTTCTCTGTTACATGTTATCTTATAATACTGATGCAACCAAAGTGGGTTAATACCCTAAATAGCCACTGAACTTTAAAAATACCCTAAATAGTCACTAAATTTTGCAAAAAGTTCCTAGAGGGTCACCAAATTTCAAAACTTACCTAAATAGTTACTCAACTTTGCAGAAAGTTCCTAGGGGGTCACAGGAGGATTGATGTATAAGGTCTCAATTTACAAAGTCCAGTGACTAGTTAGGGAAGTTTTGAAGTTCGGTGACCACCTATGAACGTTTTGCAAAGTTCAATGACTATTTAGGATATTTTAGAAGTTCGGTGACCTCCTGGGAACATTTGGCAAAGTTCGGTGACTATATAGGATATTAACTCAACCAAAGTCGACTTTCCATTGATAAGTTTTATCCCAAAAAGTTTGTTGAACAATAATTTCCGATAAAGTTATAAAAATGGGTTATTTTACCTCCTAGATTTTACTTTTTAGGTATAAAAAAGTCAAATTAATGCCAACCGAAATTGAAATAAAGCATGTAGAAACAAATTTGTATAATACATCAAAAACTCATGTTTCAAAATGATAATCAATCAGGTTGGTCCAGCACATAAATTTTTACTAAAGGGATAGTAAAATTAATATAGAAATCTGCATTAAGAAAACATTTTAGTCATGGATATTTTTAAACAATTAATATTTAGGGCAGCTGGCTTTGGTCAATGTCCATGAAGAATTGGCTAAATTAGGTGTCCTTTGAGCAGAGGAATCAACTGAGATTCTTCAAATTAGGCAGAATCTTTCATTTGTATTAAACTATATAGTACAATGCAGACAAAAATGATTTAGGATTACAAAATATTCAGTTTTTTTTTTTTTACAGTATTATCTTATTCTAATACCTCTAATAGAGAGACAAATAGTCAATTTTAAAAAAAAACATTATTGTCAACCTTTTACAAATATAAATCTATTTGATTCATAATGGAAGAACTTATATCAGTATCTCAATTTCAATTCATATATTAGTTTGATTCACACTTTACACTCCTGAGAAATATTTACCATTCGAAAAGAGGGAAAAAAATGTCCACTTATCTTTTGTTGTTTCGAATATATCCAATGAATTTGATTGGTAATGTGAATTGTTGTACATCAAACAAGCAACATGGGGAGGGGAGAAAAGAACATCTCGAAAGGGATGTAAATTGTGGACCACATTTTCAAGAGAGAGGATATAGAAAGAGTGCACATAAAATTCGAGTAATATCTTCCCACACAAATACTCCACGAGTTTGGCAAATCGTGTTTTCTTCAAAACCTCTCATTTGGTCCGTCTATCACCTTCTAGTGACGCCTTGGGGCTTCGGGTGATCTCCCGTGCACATACAATCGAGCGCTAGCATTGTTGCATGACATCAAAAGTTGTTGGAGACGTGACAACAAAATAGTAAAATGAAAATATTCAAACTTGAGCATAGCTCCATACTAAACTAGGGTGTCTACCTAATTCAATATACTTATTTTTTAGCCTACTAATATGTAATATGATATTAATTATACAACAATCATGTGTCCGGTTCATGCTAAACTTTCTTAATAGGCCGAATGGGTTCAATTCTTACTAGTATTGGGCCTCGGGCTTTATCCAAGATTATGGGTTTTGAGCCTACTTGATTTTGAGTCATAACAATTAATTTGTACTTTAAAAAGTTATTCGTCAATGGAGTAAATACTTGCAACAATTCTTCATGGGCAAATTAGGCATAATACACTCATTTTGTGTTTATAAATATGCTCAAATTTTTATGCAGTTAAAAAATGCGGTATGTGACTTTTACTCAAAAAGTGAGACAGTGTGTGACTTTTTAATAAATGAAGGTAACTTAGTCAAGAGATCTATGGTGAAAATTTGGAAAAGTCGGGTTGGTTGAGTGTCTTCATTCATGTGACTGTACATTACAACTTCAGAAGAAAAATGTTCTATTAGAAAAACTCAAATTATATTATTGTGTGATGTTTTAATTAAAATGTAATAAATAAAGTCAAATTCGAATTCAGAACTTTTCGAAGGGCAATATGAACATCCAACTACTATTTTATTCGAGTAAAACTCAGATTAACGAGTAAGGGACAAATTGTAGTGATAAAAATGATATCATTGGCCCAAGAAGCCCAATAAATATATTCTATCTACAAATAGGCCCATTTAACGATACATCCCTTTTGGTCCTACTCATAAATAAATAAAAAGGATTCGGACCATTCCAAAATGGATGAGTTAGCCCCGAATCTTCAAGATGGTGTCAAACTATATAATATTAGACTTGACAAAGTCTAAAAAAAAAGGTGTGATTGCTTACGAAAGGTCGGACATCCCAACTCAATATATTCGTCAAAATCTCATCTCCAACTATCAAAGGATTTTGATAGATCACCTCGTCATCTGGACCAATCGAATTCTTATAAATACCACAACTGTCCAGAGTTCAAGATACAATCAATCTCATTCTTTTTAACCTACTCTCTTTTCATAAAAATCTTCTCTCTAAACCAATTACTTGTTGGAATTAATTGGTTAATTGAGTTTCATTAAATGTTGTATTTAATGAGTGGGCCATTACAATTAATTTGGGTGAATTGGAAAAGTCTCCAATTTGGCCCATAAGTTGATAAGCTCATTTTAAGTGTCTTATATATGGTAAGGAATCCCACATCGAAAGTTTACAAGAAAAAATATTTGTTTATATAGTGAGATGTGTGTTTAAGTTATAATTTAATAAGTGACCTACAACTTGACTACATTTGGCTAGCCAAAGGCTAGCAAACTAGCCACCACTAGAGTGGTGCTTCGCATCACTCGTGTCGCGCCGTGTCCCAGTCCCGGCCCCCGCACGTCGCAAAGTACGCATTTGGCGCTTTAGAGGCACACTTTGCACTAGGTGGCACACACGTAGCAGGTTGCGTCACTTCGTCCCGCGTGGCAATTGGTACAGTTGGACGTACGCGTGGCATCTGCATGGCTGGTGACTGTTTGAAATTGGTGAATAGACATGATGAATGAACACTACACTTCATGGTTTAATCTGGGTCGTCAGATTATGAAATAATGTGATCCAATGGCTAAGACAAATCAGACCAAGTGGTGCACTAGTTCATGAAATGTCACACACACCTATTCAAGGAGACACTTCAATCTCTATAAATATAGACTTCCAAATTCGTTTTGGATACACCAAATCAATTACAATTCCATTGATTTCTAAATTTTCGTCTCTCCATATTCTGTTTCCAAAACTCTCTCATATATTCGTCGTTATTCTGTTCGAGTACGTTCATTCTTTGGTTCGACTGACAAGATTGGTAATGTGTAGTATCGACTTTGGAAGAAACATTGTATCTTGGGAGACAGACGTCCATAATCCCGTTTGCACTTTGTTGGAGGGCGAAATCTGTCTTAAGGAGATTTATTTTGACATACCTCGCTTCATCTTCTACTTTTATTTTTCTGTTATTTTATTTGTTCTTTCGATTGCATTAGTCGAATTTCCGACAACAATCTTAAGACAAAGTTTTACTTTCTTTCTTTCTTCTACATTTCTCTTATTGATTGTTTTCTGTAATTGTGATTTTACAGAAAATGACTAGTACTATTGAAAATACTATTAGTGCTGTGATTGCGCCAAATTCTGGTTCCAATCAATTTGTCATGCCGTCGGCTTCACAACATGAGAAATCGAAAAAATTCAATGGCACAGATTTCAAGCGTTGGCAACAAAGATGTTATTCTATTTAACAATATTGAACTTTGTAAAGTTTCTGCGTGAAGAATGTCCCGCACAAATATCGGAGAATGCTATTGATAAAAATACTCAGCTAGCCATTGATGCATGGAAACATGCAGATTTCTTATGCCGCAACTACATTCTCAATGGACTGGATAACACTTTATATAGTGTGTATTGTGACTTCAAGACGGCTAAAGAATTAGGGGAATCTCTTGACAAAAAATACAAGACAGAAGATGATGGAACGAAGAAATTCATTGTCGGCAAATTTCTAGATTATAAGATGTCTGATTAAAGACATTAATGAGTCAGGTTCAGGAGATGCAAGTTATACTTCATGATATTGAAGCTGAAGGCATGACTTTGAGTGAATCTTTCCAGATTACTGCTATGATCGAAAAACTACCTCCACTATGGAAAGATTTCAAAAACTATATTAAGCATAAACGCAAAGAGATGACGATAGAGGATTTAATTGTTCGACTTCGCATTGAAAAAGACAATCGGGCTGCAGAAAAGAAGACTAATGTGCGCAACATGGAAGCAAATGCTAACATGGTGGAAGACTCGGTGTCTAAAAATAAAAAAATGAAGAGTTCTGGCTCATCCATGGACAAAGAAAAAGTCAACAATGCAAAACGGTTCAAGGGAAACTGGGTCTATTTTCTGAATATAAGACTCTGAATCATAATGAATGCCTTTACATGGACAATTCTACAACTTTCAAGATTGAAGAAATTGGAAAAGTTATTCTGAAATTCACATCGGGGGAGGAACTGACGCTGAATGAAGTTGTACACATCCCAGATATCAGAAAAAATTTGATTTCAGGAGCTATACTTAGTAAGAAAGGATTTAAAATTGTGTTTGAATCTGATAGGTTTGTACTTACTAAGGAGGACATATATGTTGAGAAAGGTTATTTACTTGATGGTCTATTTAAGGCCAATGATGTGTAGTGGACAAAAAATCCACATATTTGTATCCACAAGTTCTTAATAAGACTAATGATTCTATTTACTTGCTCGACTCTCCAAATTTGTGGCATAGCAGATTAGGGCATGTAAATCGTGTTTCCTTAAGAAAACTTGTAGGTTTAGGCCTTATACCTAAACTTGAATTCGAACACAAACATAAATGTAAAATTTGTGTTGAAGCAAAATTTGCTAAAAAATCTTTTGAAATGAGTAGTGAACCGTTATGTTTAATACATAGCGACATTTGTGATCTAAAATTTGTTCAAACTCGAGGTGGTAAAAAATATTTTATCACGTTTATTGATGATCACAGTAGGTATTGTCATGTTTATTTATTAAGTAGCAAAGATGAGGTATTGAATGCATTTGTTACTTATAAAAATGAAGTTGAAAATCAACTTGGAAAAACGATTAAGGTATTAAGATCCGATAGAGGTGGTGAATATGATTTATCCATGTTTAATGAATTATGTGCTAAGTTTGGTATTATTCACCAAACAACAGCCTCTTATATTCCGCAGCAAAATGGGATTGCTGAAAGGAAAAATAGAATTTTAAAAGACATGGTTAATGCTATGCTTATAAGTTCTGGATTACTACATAACTTGTGGGGAGAAGCAGTGCTAACTGCTAACTTTATTCTGAATAGAGTTCCCCACAAGAAAACTGGTTCAATATCTTATGAAATATGGAAAGGGAGAATGTCTTCCTATAAATATTTAAAAGTGTAGGGGTGCCTAGCTAAAGTGACTATTCCACCTCCTAAAAGGATTAAGTTAGGTCCTAAAACTATTGATTGCGTATTTATCGGATATGCAATAAATAGTAGTGTGTATAGATTTCTTGTGCATAAATCTTATATAAGTGACATTCATGTCAATACAATTATTGAATCCAGAGATGCTGAATTCTTTGAAGATGTGTTCCCTAATAAAAGAGATATTGTTGAGAATACTCAAAAGAGAACACGAGATAATGCATTTGAAAACAATATAGAACCTGAACCAAGAAGGAGTAAAAGAGCAAATGTTGCTAAATCCTTTGGTCCAGATTTTATATCTTTCATGATTGAGAAAGAGCCTCAAACATTTAAAGAAGTTATGACTAGTCCAGAATCTGTATTCTGGAATGAAGCTATAAATAACGAAATTGAATCCATTATGAGTAATAATACTTGCCAATTTGTTGATCTTTCTAAGGGAACTAAACCAATAGGGTGCAAATGGATTTTTAAAAAGAAGTTAAAAGCTGATGGTTCAATAGACAAATACAATGCTCGACTGGTTGCAAAGGGATATCGTCAGAAAGAAGGAATTGATTTCTTTGACACATATTCTCCAGTAACTAGGATTACTTCTATTCAAGTTTTAATTGCTATAGCAACCTTGTATGATTTGCAAATACAACAAATGGATGTGAAGACTGCATTCTTGAATGGTGAATTAAATGAAAAAATATATATGGAACAACCAGAATGTTTCATAATAAAAGGACAAGAGAAAAAAGTATGCAAACTTGTTAAGTTCTTATACGGTTTGAAGTAAGCTCCTAAACAATGGCACGAAAAGTTTGACAGTACCATGATTAGGAATGGATTCATCATAAATGCATGTGACAAATGCGTATATTCGAAAAAATTCAAAAAGGCATACGACTTGTCTGCCTATATGTTAATGACATGCTTATATTAGGAACTAATATAGACGTTATCAATAAAACAAAGAATATGCTTACCAATAACTTTGACATGAAAGATATGGGTGAAGCAGACGTGATTCTAGGAATGAAGATATCTAGAACATCAGATAGAATATTCTTGTCTCAAACTCATTATGTTGATAAAATAATTGAGAGGTTTAAGACTCATAATATTAAAGAGACGAGTAACACATTTCTTCCTCATATAGTTCTTCACAAGAATAGTGGAAATGAGAAACAACAGTTAGAATATTCCCAAATTATTGGAAGTGTAATGTACTTAATGAATTGTACAAGACCTGATATAGCTTACTCGGTAAGTAAGCTCAGTCGTTACACAAGTAACCCAAGTAATCAACATTGGGATGCATTACTTAAAGTTTTGGGATACTTGAAACGAACCAGAGAGTATTCATTATGTTATAGAAAATATCCTCCAGTAATTGAAGGATATAGTGATGCCAATTGGATATCGGATACAGACGAGTCAAAGTCTACCAGTGGCTATGTATTTACTCTTGGTGGTGGCGCTATATCATGGAAATCTTCTAAGCAAACGTATATAGCTCGATCTACTATGAAATCTGAGTTTGTTGCTTTAGATAAAGTGGGAGAATAAGTAGAATGGTTAAGACATTTCGTAGAAGATATTCCTATATGGCCAAAGCATGTACCGGCTATTTGTATTCATTGCGATAACCAGGCAACAATAGCCAGGGCTGAAAATTTTGTGTATAACGGTAAGTCGAGACATATACGTCGTAGACATAACACTGTTCGACAATTGCTCTCAAATGGAACAATATCAATTGATTTTGTTAAGTCAAAATAAAACCTAGCGGATCCATTTACTAAAAGGTTATCTAGAGAGCGTATAGACTGCGCATCGAGAGAAATAGGTTTAAAGCCTAAAACCCAATGAGTCATCTTAGTGGAAACCTAACCTAGCAACTGGAGATCCCACGGACTAGGTTCAATAGGAAAACTAATTATGAATGACTCGATAAGAGCACTTAAGAGTTCTACTCCTTCCCATTTCTATGATGCAAAAAGTGCTGACTATGAAGTTTATGAAGGATAAGCTTTTGCTTTTAATGATGACTATAAATAGTACAAGTGATTACTGTAGAGTATTTTTTTGTAGAACATCACCTATGTAAGTGCGAACTTGGCCGGTTCTTTGAGAATTTACTTAGACGAATTCTCTAAAGCACTCGCAGAACCCAAGTAGTTTAGGGCCGAAATAATGAACACAATAGAGAACCAAGTTTGATATGAGAGATAATGTGTTTGGTCTAAGCTCGCAATAACGGCTGACAGTTCAAAACGTTGCGTTCACTAATTAGCCAAGTGAGTTCGATTGACTCTTACTAAAGAAGGTTCAAAGTGAAAGCTACCTATCATGATGCGTTATCTTTCTAATAGTACTCTTCTTTTATCTTCCTTGACTTCTTCCATTCATGTGGGGGATTGTTGAAATTAATTGATTAATTGAGTTTCATTAAATGTTGTATTTAATGAGTTGGCCATTACAATTAATTTGGGTGAATTGGAAAAGTCTCCAATATAGGCCCATAAGTTGATAAACTCATTTTAAGTGTCTTATATATGGTAAGGAATCCCACATCGAAAGTTTATAAGAAAAAATACTTGTTTATATAGTGGGATGTGTGTATAGTTATAATTTAATAAGTGGCATACAACTTGGCTACATTTGGCTAGCCAAAGACTAGCAAACTAGCCACCACTAGAGTGGTGCTTCGCACCACTCGCGCCGCGCCGTGTCCCGCTCGCGGACCCGGCCCCGGCCCCGCCCGCGCACGTCGCAAAGTAAGCATTGGGCGCTTTAGAGGCGCACTTTGCACTATGTGGCACACACGTAGCCGGTTGCGTCATTTTGTCCCGCGTGGCAGTTGGTACAGTTGGACATACGCGTGGCATCTGCATGGCTGGTGACTGTTTGAAATTAGTGAATAGACATGATGAATGAACACTACACTTCATGGTTTAATCGGGTCGTCAGATTATGAAATAATGTGATCCAATGGCTAAGACAAATCAGATCAAGTGGTGCACTAGTTCATGAAATGTCACACACACCCATTCAAGGAGACACTTCAATCTCTATAAATAGAGACCTCCAAATTCGTTTTGGATACACCAAATCAATTACAATTCCATTGATTTCTAAATTCTCCTCTCTCTATATTCTGTTTCCAAAACTCTCTCATATATTCGTCGTTATTCTGTTCGAGTACGTTCATTCTTTGCTTCGACCGACAAGATTGGTAGTGTGCAGTATCGACTTTGGAAGAAGCGTTGTATCTTGGGAGACAGACGTCCATAATCTCGTTTGCACTTTGTTGGGGGGCGAAATCTGTCTTAAGGAGATTTGCTTTGACATACCTCGCTTCATCTTCTACTTTTATTTTTCTGTTATTTTATTTGTTCTTTCGATTGCGTTAGTCGAATTTCTGACAACATTACTAACATGACCATTAGAGGTTATACGTATACCACACGAGTGACCCTAATAGGGGTAGGTGAGGCCTAGACCTACCTTTAGGCCCATTTACTTTTATAAGCTAAAAAAATGATTTTAATGAAAATAAAATCCTATGTATCAGCCCAATATTTAAAAAAAAAAATTTTGCTCCCCTGGCTTTGCCTGTGAACCTTAAGATTCTTTGATAGTTTATTGACTATTAGAGGTCCTATGTCTAGCGGATTAGCACCACACCAATGACCCTAATAGGGGAATGGGAAATGTTTAGACCTATCCCAAGCCCTATTTCTTTTATGGACTTTGCTTGGTATACATAATACATGTACATAAAGGTGTATATAACCCTCACATGAGGTGAGGCCCACATGTACATGTATTATGTACACTTGACATTTTTCTTCTTTTATAAGCGAAAGAAATAATGGAATGCTACTAAGCCATGCTCAAAGCCCGACCCAAAAATAGGGCGCATAGGCAGCCACACTTGGGGCATGCTTGAAGGAGCAGAACCATGTTGGGATGTTAGATGCAGCTCAGAACTATAATCTGCATTATATTGCCATGAGACATAGGAGTGAGTTATAAGCAATACACTTGCATTAAAATGTCCAATTCATTTTTGCGGTTGAAACTACTTTTAATGAGAAAGACTCTAATTTTTCTCACATTTGCTCGCAAATGACATGAAATTTGTGTGCTTTAGTTGCATAAAGATATAGTCCTCTACTTCTGTTAGTTTAAATATTTCTTTTATGAGATGTATTATGTAGATGTGAACCTATTTTATCATTGGTTACCCTTTACATAATGTTGCTAATTTCATATTGCACAAGTAGGAATCAGATTTCTTATATAAATTGAATATTTGTGGGTTTCACAGCTCTTGTTGAAACTGTGATTTTTCCTTGAGCTGCATCAGGACATAGAACTTTAACTGCAACATGTGTATGATCTAGGTAACAGCTGTAGACTGGCCCATATCCACCTTTTCCAATTTTGTGAGATTCTGAGTAGTATTCCATTGCTGCTTCAATCTCCCCTACTGAGTATTTACGATATCTAACATTATTTTGTGCTAGCTTATCCAGTACTTTCTTCTTCTCCTCTGTTTCTTTGAATGCTTTCGTCTCAGCATTGATTATTTCTGTGCTTAAAGTTCAGCTGTCCTCTGAGCTACTTCAGCTTTCTCAATAGCTTTCCTCGTTTTGCTTTTTCTTTCTCTGCAATTGCTAATGCTACCTCATCTTGTCTACATTGCTCTTCTACTTTCCAATGGTGAAGTTCCATTGCCTAACAAAGAGATTTTAAATTCTTGTGTTTATATTCAACTTATGCTTAATGTAATGTTAGTTTTTCTATAGTTTTATGAAGAAGAGAAGAGGTATTGTACAATGATGAATTGCTCTTTTCTTGATTTTTCATTAGTTTTATAAACATGTAAATATATATAATGCAAGTGATCGATTACATTATTAAAAACCAAAAAATGTAACCATTTCAAAAATGTGTCTTCCTTCACATTTCATTGTCTTTGGAAAAACAACAAGTTTAGTGCAGGCAATAACATTGTTTTTGAATTTCGTCACTTTTGAACGTTTGTTAATTTATTTTTTTAATTTGTGTCACTTTTTTTGAATTGTCACTTTTTGAGTGTCGCTTTTTTTTTTTAATTGTCTTCACATTTTTAATCTGTATAACTTTTAATTTATGCCACTTTTTTGAATTCGTCACTTTTATTAAAATTTGTCACTTTTTTAGTGTTTATCACTTTTTTCAGTCACCTTCTTGATTTCTATCACTTTTTTTAGTGTGTCACTTTTTTGAGTTTGTATTACTTTTTGAGAATGTCACTTTTTTTTTAGTTTTGTCACAATTTTTTAGTTTGTGTCACTTTTTCATTTTACACGGTATTTTTTACTTCCTAAAAATCTTTCATATGATTTTTCAAAACATCCCTAATTTTAAGAGTATTTTTGTAAGTACCCCAAATATATTTATACCTTACAAAAGTTGAAAAAAAAAAAGAATAAAAATTTATATTATCATGATCTTCTCTTTCTAAAAGTTACAAATACTCTTGTTTGGAATTTTATACCCACTATTTAGGTACAATTTAAAAATTATATGTTGTTGTAAAAAGAAAGTAAATTAGGGTTTAATGTGAATGACACTTGTACCCCTGCAGCCCTAGATATTATTACCATATGTATCCATATTGCTGCCCTATAAATATAGGGTTTTGGTTCTCATTATAATACACATAAAAGTGTATTGGCTTTTATTTTCTCTTATCTTTTTCTCTCTTTTATAACACGTTATCAGCACGAGGCAAACTATCATCGGCAGTCTCATGGATCAAGGTTGAATCCCTCACAGGTGCTAAATGCAAACTTTCATCAGAAGCTGTGAATTTATTGACCAATTTAGATGCAGATCTTGATTCCCCAACCAAGACACGTGTAGGAAGAACGTCTGAGCCAGCAAATGAAGTTGATACCAATCCATCATCAGAAATTTGAGTTTCATTTCCCTGTTTCAGTCTTGAAGAACCTTGGGATTTCCTAATCATGCTTGACCGAACCTTTCGGACATAAGAAAACAAAGAATCTTCCAAATATTCATCTCCCGAAGCACTCCCGAAGCTTAATTTTTCAAAGTTTTATGAAGATCACAATTTTAAATTTGAGTTATTAAATAAAATAATATAGATCTGATTAGCAATTTCATAAGATGTATAAATATTCTCAAAGAATTTTTGTTGTTGTTCCTGAAGCAACACAACATTATAAATAATATTTCAGAAGAATATTAATCGTAGATCTATTTATTATAAACAATTTATTGTTACTCCTGAAGTAGCACAATATTATAAATAATATTCTTGAAGAATATTTTTTGCTGTTGAAGAGTATAAATTATATTTTTCAATATTCGAGAAGAATATTGACATATTGCTCTTGAAGAAGCATAACACTGTAAATATTTAAATTGTATTGAAGTATTACTTGTTCTCAAAGAGCATAAATTTATAAGATCTAATGTATTATATTTTTGCTTCTAATGAGTAAATAAATTGTTGTTGCTCTTGAAGTAATACAACATTATAATCAATATTTTAGAAGAATATTAATCGCATATTGTTGTTCCTAAAGTAGCACACAATTATTAATATTCTAGTTAGATTTTATTTGCTCCCGAAGAGCATAATTAAATAAAATCAATTGTGTTTTAACTCGTGAAAAATGAAATTTTATATAATTTATTATTTCGAATAAAAAATATGTTATTGCTCCTGGAGAGCATGACACTCCGATTCCAATATTTTGGAAGAATATTGATATATTGTCCTTGAAGAAGCAAATATATTCCTCCTAAAAAGCTATTGTTTCAAAATAATAGTTTATTGTTGTCCCTGAAATTGCACAACATCATACTTAATATCCAGAAGAATATTACTTGCTCCTGAAGATCATAAATTATAATTTTCAATATTTTAGAAGAATATTAATATGTTGCTTTTGAATGAGCAATAATAAATACAACGTACTCTCAGAGTAACACATATTTAGAAGAATGTGTCATTTTTAATTCATGTTTATCCCTAAAGAACAACGTGTAATTAATGTCATGAGAAAATTGATTAGTTTGATTACTTGAATAATAAATGATTATATAATGTTTAATCATATTCTTCGAAATTAAATAATTAAATAATATCTTATTTTGAACCAGAAGTTCAATTTGATTATATTGTTTGGCATGACCAGTTGGACTATCGCTGGATCAATAATGATATGAAATTAAATATTCAAATGGATATTCAACAAAGAACCAGAAGATTTTTCAATCCAATGATTTCCTATATATTATTTGTTTTATTTATCGATAATTGATCATTATACATTAATAATTAAAATAGTGACTGAATTCTATATATTTCTGAAAATTAATTAGGGTGATATATAGGGTTCCGTCACCCTCCATGTTGACCATCTAGATATTATTTGTATCTAATAGATTTGATACAAATATTAGATGATTGCATGGCGTTCGCAACCTGAAGTTTGTGAAAGTGATACTCAAATTATGAGCATAATTTTCAAATTATACAATTAAGACGATGTGTCTTTTTAATACTAGTGATCCTAAATCTCAACTTTTTAATAAGTGTTAGTTGAGATGTCGATAAATGGTTTAACATTATTGTTTGTTAATGTAATACCCAGACCCGGAAAGTTTAAAAAGATTTGATAGGTACTACTCATACCAACAAAGTGCACATTTTTTTTTTCCGGAAGTCCATCTTTAGAAACTCCACAGTTAAGCGTACTTGGCTTGAAGCAATTCCACGATGGGTGACCCCCTGGAAATTTTTCTCAGGGAGCGTGCGAGTGAGGACAAAGTATGCTGAAAAGATCTATGTTGGTACAGTGGGGATAGTACGTCGTCAATTTAACGACCGGGATAGTCCGTTAAGTAGGACCCGGGTCGTTACAAATGGTATCAGAGCGCGGTTGCCAGCCGGAAATCGGGAACTAATTGCTATGCGGGACAAAGTGTTACGCCATAGGGTGGGAGCCACCTCTTGAACCCGTAGGACCACCTCTAGAATCCCAACGCCTGGCAACGGATCATCAGATGGATTAAGCGCGACGAGGACATCGCGAGTCTAACGAGGGGTGATTGTAATACCCAGATCAAGAAAGCTTAAAAAAATTTGATAGGTACTACTCGTACCAACAAGGTGCACCTTCTTTTCCAGAAGTTCATCGTTAGAAACTCAACAGTTAAGCGTGCTTGGTTTGGAGCAATTCCACGATGGATGACCCCCTGGGAAGTTTTCTCTGGGAGCGTGCGAGTGAGGACAAAGTATACTGAAAAGACCTATGTTAGTACAGTGAGGACAGTACGTTGTCGATCTAACGACCGAGACAACCTGTTAAGTGGGACCCGGGTCGTTACATTGATTGTCTCACAAAAGCTCGATATGCGTCTTATGGATGTAGTGACTGCCTATTTGTATGGTTCACTTGATAGTGACATATATATATGAAAGTTCCTGAAGGATTCAAAGTGCATGAAACAAATTATACATGCCCGAGAACCATGTTATCAATTAAACTGCAAAGATCATTGTATGGATTAAAACAATTCGGACGCATGTGATATAATCGCCTTAGCGAATATTTGTTGAAGGAAGCAGGGGCGGACCCACGAAGGGCCCAGTGGGGGCGGCCGCCCCCACTGAAAAAAAAAAACCAAAAAAAAAAAAATTTACAGTTTTTTTAGCTTATTTTCTATCTCGAATGCAGCCAGGATCTGGTGAAACTCATGTTTTGTATGTAATATTTTTCTCTTTAATCTTGTTACATATTCTTCAATCTCATATAGTGGATGGTTAAATTTCCTTCCAACTTGAATACAGCTTGCCAGAAGGGCTTGGAAATGATTTGACAATTGAAATTCATGATTCGAAAGGAAAGAATTTTGGCCACGAAGTAGTTCAGGTGGCTAATAGTGCTGAAAAATTGGTATGTTATGTAAATCTCATTTTGACCACCTATGATTGCAAAAAGTGTTGCATGGTCAGAGTGAATATATTTGTGGGTTTGATGCAGGGTAAGAGGCTTTGTTCATGGCTTATATAGCATGAACTAGTTGGGAAAATGCAACTAAATCTAAGCTATTCAACAACTCAAAAAAAAAATTCGGTGAGCCCCCACCCCTTCAACTTTGGATCTCTCTACTTCAATGGACTGGCTCCACCCCTAATCTCGCCCCCACTCAAAAATTAATCTAGGTCCGCCCCTGGAAGGAAGGCTATAAAAATGATGATATCTGCCCACGTGTTTTTATAAAGAAAACGAATATTGGATTTGTAATTGTGGCGGTTTACGTTGATGACTTAAATTTAATTGGAACTTCTGAAGAGCTCAACAAAACTGCAGATTATTTGAAAATGAATTTGACATGAAAGATTTGGGAAAAACAAAATTTTGTCTCGGGTTGCAAATTGAACATTTCTCAGAAGGATTATTTGTTCATCAATCTACATATATAAAAAAAGTCACATACGCACGCTACCTACGCGGCTACGCACGGTGAATTCGTCTCTCGTCTTCAATCCATTTTTCAATTAATTTAGGTATTGGATTCTCAATTGAATTAAAGCTAATTCGAGCATATTAGTTACTAATTCTTCTCATTTCTAAAATGTATTTGAAATTTGGTAGTTGATAGTTCACTAGTTTGAATTTGAGAAATTAAAAATATTGTAGTGAAATAGTAAAGTAACTCAGTTTCAATAAGTATTGACTTTGTCAGCTTGTCTAACTTGATAATTTAAAATAGAGTTGTTTGTGAAAGCAATGGTTGTTTATTATGAAATTAATGTTATTTTTTGATGAAAAATGAAAAATGTTATTTATTTGCTTATTTATATATTGAATTTGTTTTTTAACAAGCATGGAGAAATATTTTAAACGAAAATTCGTATGTTCGAGTGTGGTTGATAACGATGTAATTATACGACTTTTCAGAGTATGAAAATACGTAGGCTACAATTGTAATAGCATATTGACTTATTTTTGTTAATGATATGTAGTTCTAAATATTTTTTAATTCTCATTTTTGACCCTACAAGACAAATGGTCTGGATCCGTCCTTGCTCTAGTATGAATTTCTAGTTTGAAACTCAAGTTGTAGGTGACAAAACATAAGCAAAAAATCGCAATGAAAACAATGTAAATGGAAATATTAAGCCCATATTTGGTGGATATTTTAATGGGAAAAATTCATAGATCCTACTCTATCTTTACATTAATTCAAAAATAACAAAACATCTTTCATATTTCAAAAATCAGATTTTTGACCTACACACACACACACACACACACACACACACACACACACACACACACACACACACACACACACACACATATATATATAATTAATTAATTAATTAACCCACACACCTCCACCACCTCCGTTGTTCCGACGACCGTTCGGCGACTATTCCGGCGAACATTCCGGCGACTACTCCGGCGGCATTCCGGCGACTACTCCGATTCTAGTGAATATTCCGGTGACTTTCCCGCCGTCAATTTATTCCGACGACTGCTCCGATTCCGGCGAATATTCCGACGACAACTCAGGTCACAGCCCAGGTCACAAGTCATAAGTCACAAGTCACAGTCCAGGTCACAAAGCATTATTCTTTGTTTATAATGATTGATATCGTGATAGGGCTCACTATCAGCACATTGTCCGCATTTGATGGTTAAATTGCAGTCTAAATATTAAATATGAACATGTAATAGATATAAGACTTTAGTGTTGTTTAATCGGATCTTTTATTTGTTCAAAATTGTTTGGAATTCAAATCATGGTCGCAGTTTAATATTTCAAGTCACAGCCCAAGTCACAAGTTCAAAGCCACAGACAAGTTCACATTCCAGGTCACAGCGCACGTCACAAGTTCACAACCCATGGCACAGCTCAGGTCACAAATCACAACTCAGGTTACAGGTCAAGTCATAGCCATAATCGACCCACCACCGCCAAAGTCACATGTCACAAGTTCAGAGCCCAAGTCACAACGCACGTCAAAAGTTCACAGCCCACGTCACAGCTCAAGTCACGAGTCACAGTCCAGGTCACAATCTCCAGCACCAACAATATCGCACCACCTCCATCTCCGTTTACACAACGGCCACCGGCGTCACAACCTCCACCACCCATGTAAACATCGCCACCGCACACAACACACCGTACCTACAGCACCACCACGCCACGCCACACCACCGCCAAATCTACCAAAAAAATATACAAAATCGCCACCAATCACACCAACGAATCACAACTACCAAATCTCCCACCGCTACCCGCCACCATGACACCACCACCTCTACCCCGTCACCGTCAACACCACATGATCATCTCCGTCGCCACAAGAACAACCACCAAACCACCACCGCGACCGTCGGCACCACCACCAACTACAAACATAGCCACCATTTCAAACTACAGCTAAGTACCCTAAAAGCTCCAACGATTTGCAACAAAGGCACTTACTGACCTTACGAATCCATCGAATTCATCCCATAAAGATCTACGTTGCTGCCTCCACCTCGCACACCACCACCTCAAACCACCCTATATAGACGCACCGCTGCCACCATCAACAAAGCCCCACAACGCAACGATACATCAGTGCCACTAACAATATTCAATCGTCGTCGCCACCATAGGTACTTCGCAGATCGCTGCAAAGGTGAAGCCATCATAGCGGCTGCGCAACAAATCTCTGGGGAAAAATGGGTGCCATCGTAGAGGTTGTGTAACAGATCCCTTAAATTGATTTGTGGCAGCATTCTCGCTCGGAGTGGCGACACAGTGGTGAGAGACAGAGAGAGTGAGAATGTTCACGCCGTTCACGATGTCGTTCATGCCGCTTGATGTACTGCTGTAGTTCACTCCGAGCGAGAATGCACTTGCTGTTCACGCCGCTCGATGGTGGTGGCGCAGTGGTAGCAGCGCAATGGTGGGAGACGGAGAGAGCGAGAGAGTAACGAGAGATGGAGAGAGAGAGTTTAATTTAGGGTTTGAATTAATTTAAGGGTTAGGGTTGGGTTTGGTTGGGTTGGGGTGTATGTGTATATTAATTTTTATAATATTAATATTAATATTTAATTAAATCTAAAAAATCTGTATCTATATATGAAATATCTTATTTTTGAAAAATAAAACTTGATATTTTTGAAAAATAAAACTTGAAATCTGATTTATGAATTTGAATCTTGAAAAGTAGGATTTTGTGTAATTACCACTATTTTAATCCAAGTAAAAGACTAACGCGTAAAATTTTCAAAAACTTGTGATTGAAAGGCAACAAATTGAAGAAATATCACCAATACAATAAATACACCATGAACATAATTTTCTATATAAAAAGTAAATAAAAATTGGTCAAAATGGAAGAATTAAAAGTATATGTTCAACGCCTACTTGATTTTATTAAGGGAAGAATCGGTTTGAAAATAGAATTAACAAATGTCAAATAGATTACCATTCAATTCAAATCAAATCAAAATCATTTTGTCCCCACGTATGGAATATGCTTTATCCCTCCATACGCTTTATCCCTTGTAGATGAGTTCAATAATTCAATTTAAATATATTGAATAAATTTTGGATTCCGTGAAATGACGTGAATGTTAATAATAAATAATTAAATAGCATGATTGAAAAATAATTAAAATTTTACTAATTTTTCAGGAAATTATTCTCCAGTTTAAATGAAATCTTTATAATGCAGATTTTTTCCGTCGCTTAATTTTATAATTATGGGTTTGTTTGGTTCGAATTAAAATCTGATTTTAATCTAAATTAAAGTCAAATAATCAATATCAACAACATCTTTCATGAATCTTATATCTTCTCAACCACACATTTCAAAAACTTCTATCACAATTCACTTAAAATATGATTTTAATATACACCAAACACCCCTCTAAGGGCCTGTTCGGTATGGATTAAAATCAGATTAAAATTAAAAAATTAATCGTTATTGTTGATTTTTATTAGACAAATGAGACCCAATAACGATCATATTTTCAATTTTAATTGGATTTTAATCCCTATCGAACGGGGTTTAAATCTCATAGTCACGAGTCATTTTGCACCTCATGCCCTCAACACAAATGCATGCATGATCGTAAGATAGGAAAATACTATGGATTCACTCATTCAAGTAGAAACTTATTTGTATGAAAATATGATTGAAAATGAATATTTGAAAATATGAATTTTAAAAATAATTGTACCAAACACCAACCTAAGGAACATAATATACCTTAAAATCGAAAGTTTTATAAATTTCTAGTACAACTATATTACCACTTACAAATATAAATAAATAAATTACATTCAGAGAAGATCTAATGTATTTAGATAAAATGTCTAATGCGTCCATTGTTTTTTTATAATTTTAGACATGCAAGAACTTGTTTGTTTAAAGTAAAAACTCTACTTTTATTAAATTTTGATAATAGTTAATAAAATTTATGATTGAAAATTTGTGAATTCGATAAAAAAAATAAAAATAAAAATTGATTATAAACAATTATTAACTTTGACTTATATTTTATTCAATTTTCAGCTTAATCAAAAGTGGCATAATCATTCCATCTTAAAGGAATCTTATATTCACATAGATCTTGACTTACAACTGCCTAATTCTAGACTTCTAGTTATTCATTATTCTTGATTTATCAAATCAAAAAATATTAAAATAATACTTATCGTAGCACCAAACTTATGATGACAATTTATTAAACCACATTTTGATTTTCTTTACAATAAAATAAATTATTTTTTATATTTATTTTTAATCATATATTTACCCAATAAAATTTTTAACGCGTAAAATCAGAAAAAATTTCACCTTTTAATATCACATTTTCCAAAAAACTCACTATTCAAAACATCATTTTTACACACGAAAATAAATGATAATATGCAAAAATGGACAAATATTAATACTCAAGGCAACAATAAATCTAATTAATGTTACTAATAATCTTTTACATGAAAATTTGTCCAAGATCATGTTTATTTACCACCAAAAAAAAATGTACCCAAATTCAAAGAGGGAAAAAGCAGAAGAGGTCCCCAACCTTTCACCTATAATGCACTTTAGTCCCCAAATATTATATATCCAACAGAAAAAAAAACACTAACAAAATGTCATCTACTAAAACTTCCTGTACAAACGAAGGGCAACAATGGAGCCGGTTCGTAACAAAACGGCGCCGCCGGATGCTGCCACTTTTTCATCACCACCACCGGCTTCTCCGCCGTCGCTGCAGGATCCTTATTGTTACCATTAGAACCGGTCTTGATCTCAGCTGGAAAACTGTTCGACGTGGGTGATTGAACCAACGGCGATAAAAGCGGAATCGCCACGTTCCAATCCGTCACCGGATTTATCTGAATCGACGCTGGTGCCCTTTTCTGTAACCGCGTCGGCTGTTTCTGCTGCCGCCGATGGATGTCCAGATTCTTCTTCAAATTCTCTGCCATGTGGGATTTCGGATGCGACCTGCGAGTTTTTTATTTTTGAGGGAATTGAATATTTGAGAGGAGCACCAAATGGGTATATAAATAAGGGGCATGTGGATTGTACGTTGCGTAGGTAAGCAGAAATCTAGATTCAGTCAAAGGTGGTTAAGAAAATTGATGGTTTGTCATCGAGTTTCTTGACTCGGCTATTTTTTCTTGACAGTGTTGTGGACCGGATTGTACTTGAATTTATTTATTTTATTTTTTATTTTATTGAATTTTACTGTTCTTGGGTAGGGATAGGAAAAAAAACCTCGCCTCGATGACTTCCCTACAATGCCGCTCTTAATGAGTAGTCCTATTTTCCTCTAATGATTTTTAACATCAGAGTAGATGACGACATGTATTGTATAAAATGATAAATTCGTTTAAATGTAAGGACGTATTGTTAATTTAATTGAACCTATCATATATCCTCTCCTACATTTGTACTAGTGAAAATAAATAACATTATTCGCTTTTAATAGATTGAAAACAGAAAATATTATCATCGGCCTAACTCTATCCATCCCGTCCCATCTCCCCATAAGTTGAGATTGGATTAGAAATGGAGAATTACATTCCTCATAGTCGACAAATAATAGACGCCTTTATTCATAAGACTATCACTTGATATTGTATTTTGACATTGCCCAAAAAAAAAAAAAAAGAGGGAGAGAGAGAAATCGGCCATCAAAAATTAAATTTCATAGAATTAGATGGTATTTGTTAGAGATTAAAATTGAAAAATTAGCTCTTTATTGATGATTTTTATTAGACGAATTTGACCCAATAACAACTATATTTTTCAATTTTAATTGGATTTTGAGCTATACCGAACACTCTCATAATCTTTGATTACGTTGAAGATGGTTTATCTCTCTATCTAGTATCGAAGTTTATGATTGATGTTTTAAAACGAAACTAACAATTATTAATGAGAGTTCCAATTTATTACTCATATCATTGGAACTCAGGAGATTTAAATCTAAGAAATTATTTATGAGTTCACATAGTTAATAAAGGTTACGCACTTTATGTTCACGAAAAATATTGTTGGACTTTCATGTCAAATTTTTTTGCCAACAATTTTTTGAGTTGGAGAAACACTCAATTTGCAAAAGAACACGCACGAACCATTTTAGACTTTTTGTTTTCCACATGGGTTAATAGTCGACCACTTGGATTCTCAAGTTAGTTTAAAAATTTAAGGATAAAGCTAATTTGCCCGAAAGATTTGACAGAAAAACTTGACATAATTACACGTGACAGTAGATGAATAGATGGAAAAGTTCACTGTATTTTAAATTATCCAATAATAGAATGTCGCCTGATATTATGTTAAATTTTATGTGTAGGCAATCATGAAGCATGATTGAAAATTTAATACGAAATATCAATTAATTAAGAGTGGTGTATTCAATGGAAACTTTTAATGACTTTTTGTGATTTAAAAAGTTTAGGGGTATTCATTCAATGTAGACTTTTGGAGACTTTATAAAAGTATTGATATATTCAATTGAGACTTTTATAAACATTTAAAAAGTCTCTAAAAGTTACAGTGTATTCAATTAAAACTTTTTAGAAATCTCTATAAATTTTGGTGTATTCAAATTTTTAATAACTTTTAGAGACTTTTATAAAAGTATTCATGGTACTAATTTTTAAGATGAAAATACTAAAATAAAATCTCAAAAATTGTCTCCCATTAATCACAAGATTTTCGAAGACTTTCACAAAAAATAAAAATAAAAATTAATATATATATTTTTTTAAATATTTCTCTTTCCTTTTCCCTTTGACAAACATAAAGTTGTGATTAAAATATATTTATTTTTCCATTGATTGTAGTTTCTATTTTTCTCTCTCTCTTATTATTTATTTCTATTTCTATTTTCTATGAAAGAAATTAAATTGTATTCTTATAATCTGTTTTTTTTCTTTTTCATTCATTTTTTTTTCTGAAAAATATCTATTTTTAATTAAATTATAAAGTTTTATATAGACTAATTTATAATTAAATTTAAGTACATGTTTTCATCTATTCTTTAAATGTATATTATATTAATAATACTGAATATTAAATTTATTTTTTATATGTATAATTATTATTACTTATTTATTTAATGTCATAAATTGTTATTTTTTTTATTATATGGGAGAGAAAGAAGGAGAAGCGGAATTGTGAAAACCACCAACTCGTAAGTTTACAAAAGACTTCTACTAGTGCCATATAAATCTCTAAAAAATCCACACAATGCATTACTTAGAATTTTTTTTTTATCAAAGTTTTCAAAAGTTTCAATTGAATGCACCTCCATAAGTTTTTTATGCTTTTTTGTGTACCTGGAGCATGGTGAGGCGAGAGAGTATTCATGGGCAGTGTTATAAAAAGCTCGCATAGGCACGAAGCGTGATGAAAACGCTTCGTCTTCAGCCTAATCGGAAATTAAGCAGACGTTGTTGACCGTTTAATACTCACCTAGACGTGTCTAGGCACGCCTAGCATAAACAGAAATTAAGCGGTCAACGTTATCTTTGATCGCTTAATACTTGTCTAGGCGCGCCTAGCCTAAGCAGAAATTAAGCTATCAACATTGTCGTTGATTTCTTAATGCTAATCTAAGCGTGCCTTGGCGCTCTCAGATCCAAATTTTAAGGAGGGCCCAATTTTTTCCTTTTTAAAAAAAATAAAACTCACAGTACAGACTCAGTAATCCACTATCTCTTCAAACTTAAAAAACTACATACTCCAGAGAACTGAGAAGACGGAAGAACGGAAAAAAAGATAATACTTTAAAATTAATTTGAGTCCGATAAAGACTTAGATTAGATAAAATTTAAGCTACATGTTATCTACGTTATGTAATTATGATTTTGAAACTTATCTTTATGTAGGAATTATTAAGTAAATATTGTATTTTATAATTTTAAATGTTTGGTATGTATTATTGAATTTTTTTACAATGATTAAAAATTAAAATTAAAATTAAAAAACGTTTTTTACGTCTAAGCTTTGTCTAGACTTGTAAAGCTTGAAGTTTGGTCTCCACGTCTAGCCACGCTTTACACTTTGTAAAACACTGTTCATGGGTGCTCTTCAAAAGTTTGTTCTATATAGTAGTGTCTTCTAAAAAAAATTCATCAGCATGTATAAAGCTTGTCACAAAAATTAAGGGAAATTTATAATATCTTATCACTGACATGACATTAAGCTCCCGTTTGACTTTTATTAAAATAAAATTCTTTTTTTCTCATTCTCATTTTCAACCATTGTGCTCTACCAATGGAAAATGAAAATGCAGTGATGATTTCATGAAGTTCTTATTCGAAAATGGATGTGCAAATCATTTTTGTCAGCTGCTAGGGTTACACTTATGAACTCGTAGCAAAACCCAAAGAATGAAGAGGTTGTGATGATGATTTCCCGAAATATTGATTTGGATAATGCAAATTTTGACCCGTAACTTGGGAATCGAGATGGCATGGGATCAGTGATTTGCAATCGACAGTGCTGTTTTGTTATTGTCCAATGGCACATCACGACAATTGTAGGCTGGAGATCGGTTCTGATAAATTAAATATGTTTGAGCCTCTAATGATTTCTAAAAATAGAATAAAAGAAAGGTACCGAATGTTTTCCTCCTGCTTGAACGTACACAATCCCGTTTAAGATGTTGATGTGGTGCATATATGAAGTTACACACATCGCATACTAAAAGGAATCCTAATCATAGATTTTGAAGATGTCATAGTCTGAATGTACGATAATAACCATTTATTGTTACATATCAAATTTAAGATTTATGGATTGATTTGATTTATATTCGAATTTGTAGGAGTGTTGAGGTGCAGTGGGTTTGATTGGGATGACGAGGTTGAACTAACATTGGGATGTCAATCCAAAGTGATTGATGTGCACCTTAGGACGTTGAGTGACTTGAATGATGTTGTCATCAAGTTATGGGAGAGGATCGACACGATGGATGAAAATATATATTCACTTACTTGTGTACGTTTTTGTTTCACTATACTGTGGGCATGTATGTTTGTAGTACTCGTTGTTGGAGTGAAGCGTGTATCGTAAATGTGGACATTTGAGCCTGATTGTGTATGTAGATGTTTCCTATTTTTTTTACTTTTCTTTGTTGTTTGTCGGTTTAATTTTGTAATATTTTGATGTAGTACATATTTTTAATTTACATTTGAGTTTATGTGTTTGTTTCCAACTGCTACACAAATTATGAAAAATAACAAAACAAATGAATAGAAATGACCTAAATTTGAATAAAAATTAAATCATGTATATAAAAAGTATCATGTATCACAATTCACAAAACAAATCATATATATAGAAAATAACTCGAATCACAAGGAAGAAGGAATAATGTTGCCGGCAAAACACGGAAAGGGGCACGTGGGGGGATAATAAAGGGGTGGATTGTGGGATAATAAAGTAAGTGGGGGCGAGAGTGGGAAAGTAAGTCAAAAATCAAAAAAGGTTGTTTAACCTTCCATTCAAGAGTAACAAGTACTCCACCACCATTTTCACGGAGATATGAAGGATCACATTCCCAAGTTAGTAAAACTGATTCTATGACTATCCAAATATAACTAGGGGGTATACGAGTCGAAACTCTCAGCTTAGGCATAGCCGGAGCAAAAAGTGGGTTTGGGATTTTTGTCCCGAGCAAAGCTAAGCCAAAGCTCGGCCAAAAAATGGGGCATGGCTCCTTATTAAGTCGAGCCGCTCAATTTTCTATTTTCTTTTTTTTGAAGCTGCTTGCAAGTTAGGAAGCCTCTTGCACTGCCGGCCTTAGGCAACCTGCTAGTGCCTATTTTAAGCAGGTAGCTACCACTCCAGACAGGCGTGTGATTAGGGTCATTTTGACTTGTTATGCTGGCATGTCCGTGTGCCTCGACAAGCTACGTGGGCCAGCTCAAGCTCGGTCCGAGCCTTAGAAGATTCGGGCTGGTTTGAATTGTTAACGGGTTGAGCTATCGATTGCTCGAACTAACAAGTCGAATTGACATCCCTAAATATACATTCTCGTCAAAATAGAAAAATAAAACCATTAGCCAATCTTTTTGGCTGAGAAAGCCGCTAACATTTACTATATCGCCGAGCCGAGTAATCCAACTATGCAACAACTAATTTCCAGCCGAATTACTCAAATTTCAGTCAATTGATTTGACCAAACAAAATCTGATGCCTATTTTGACGGACCCCTATATACCGCGGCTAAGTTTCCGTCACTTCGAGGACACAGATTTGAAACGAACGTTAACTCTCTGTTATACAAGTAATCAGTTATCAATTAGATCAGCGGCTGAAATTTGACAACGTGGGACTTCGGATCCTCTAATATGTTAGGTTGAGATTTGATCTTATCAATAATATTTTGTTTGGTTTCAGTGTCAATGTCAGAAGCATCTATTCTCAGACAGGCCAATTTAATCTAAATTTTGACCAAATGAGTATTCTGGGCTTCATTAAAAAAATTATCTCTCTTTTTTTTTTTTTTTTTCAATAACATATTATTCAAAAAATAATATTACACGTAAATTCAAAAAAAAAAATTTATTTTTTTAACCACGTATAATTCAAAACATACAAAAAAATTTCTCCAAAATTTGATTTTAATTGAGCCCAAGCAATGACTAAATATATTCACACCACAATTTTTCATAACCAAACTACATTTTAATTGTATTAATTGTTCATAATCTTTACACATTCTTATTCTCAAATTAACATAAATTGTTCCTAATCATGATTTCTCTCCAAAAAATTCTTTAAGATAGAGAAAAAAATATACATTTGCCCATTGTATTTAAATAAGCAAAATAAATAATAATAATGTAGAAATACGATTAAATATTTGGTCATGATTTCAAAGTACGTTACTATTTTTGGGCGAAATCATGATTAAAAATAATACTGTGATGAAGAATAAAGTTAATGATGCAATTAAATGTAGTATATTTATTAAAAAAGTGTAGTGTGAATATAATCATCCAAAACTTATGTGTAATCGATCTAACAGTCGATCGCTTTGGCCTCAAAACATAACATGGAAGGAACGATTTTCTGTCTTATATTTAAATTTTTAAATCAAATAATCTTGCATCTGATTCAGAATGTGAACACCATATAAGATTCCTTCATTCTCCAAGTTGTTCAAGAAAAGAATTGAAAGAAGACGTAAGAGTTTAAAAAAGAGGCAATCCATTAGGGAGTAAAATGAATAATTCTAGATGTTTAAGGGGTTAAAAGTGATATTTTGAGAAACTTCAATGACTAGAGCTGCAATTAGCAGTCAAAGATAATGTTATCGCTTTCAATATGGAATATCTTAAAGAGTAAAGTGTGTTGAACCAGTTTTGACGGAGAATAAGTGATAAAATTTCAAACCGAATCATAGATTTCACGTTTCAAATCAAATCACTTTTTCCGGTTCCATTCGATTTAAAATCACGATTTAGCAAAACAATATATATATATATATATATAACAAATTAAATCATAAATATTAGTCTAAAATCTCACTTGCATATGCTTAACGCAGCAGAAAGAATTTGATATGATCCTTATCATCTTGAAAAAAATAAATAAGTTACTTACTACGACAGTAATAGAGATTAAGTAAAAATCAACGATATGAAAAAAATTATCAAGTAAATACTTTCAAATAAGCAAATCGAAAAACTTAAATTATAAACACGATGTTCTAATTATTGTAAAAATATAATTTAGCTAAAGATTTGAAAGAGCTCAACACAAATCGTTTACTCATTTGTGACAGACGATCAATGAATATGATTTAATAACAAATGTTTAGCACTTCAATAAATTTCAAAATGGGTAACGAGTATGGTTTAATTAATGGGTTGAATCCACTAATGAACGCCCAACTTTATACTTAGTAACATTATAACTACTCAATTTGACTTCGTTTACCATGATTACTTAAATTTTATATTTAATGTCACCATAGTCATTCAACTTGATTTTATTTTACCACGATCACTCAATTTCATATAATGTTTCACCATGACAACACAATTTCATATAACGTCTAATCATGACCTCCCAACTTCTTTTTCACATTTTCACTAATTTTAAAAGGGGTGAACGATACATAAAATAAATTTTAAAAATAAAATAAAAACTTATTTAAAAAAAAAGTTACTTAAAAAATAAAACAACATAAAAAATTATTTTTAAAAAAAGTTAAAATAAAATAAAAAATTATTTAAAAAAACGTATCTTAGAAAAATAAAAAAAAATAAAAAGTTATTTAAAAAAAATTAAACTAAAAAAAACTTTTATTTTTTTAAATTTATTTTACACATAATGCAAAGCTACCGTTTTATCTCTTTTAAAATTAGTCAAAATAGTGAAAAGAAGTGTGGTGGTCATGTTGAAAAGTTATATGAAATTGGGTGGTCATGATCAAATAAAATCAAATTGAGTGACCATGTTGAAACTAAGTATAAAATTGGGTGAAAATAGTGAAACAAAATCAAATTAGATGGCCGTGATTACATTAAATATAAAGTTAGATGATCATTGGTAGATTTAACACTTTAATTAATGAATTGAGATGAATAATTGTTTAATTGATTATTGAGTTTAATTGAGTTGTATATTAGGCTTAATTCAACCTAGGATGGTCCATAGGCTATGCAAAAAAATGGTCATAGGATATTTAATACTTTCCCTCCTTACAATACGTGATCTTGTGTGGATGTTGTCATTGTCACTTTTTGTTTATCGTATAAAAGTAAGGGTGGTCAATAGGCTATGCAAAATAAAAAATAAAATTGAGATACGTTTACTTAATAGCTTACTTTCTTAGATTTGTTTGTAGTGATCTCCTAGTGGCTTGCGGAATTTAAAGAAATGAGAAAGTGAAAGAATTTAACAGCAAAACCATTTGTACAAAAATGGTTTTACTAAAAAGTCACCAGAACACTCACAAGTCACAATGTCTTCTTTGTTGGCTTTCTGTGGCCCTTACTTCTGTACACAAAACAGAGTTTAAAATTTAATGTGCAACAAAGCATGCAGCGGAGCTCCAAGATGCCAGGAACGGAGATGTTTGGCTAAGTTTAATTTATTTTTCAATAGATGTAGGATGCATACAGTGGCGAATTCACAATCAGGGTTCAGCTAGAGTGGACCTTGATTATGGGTGTAAGTTGTTCGATTTTTAACAAATTTTCAAACCAAACCATTTAAACCGGTTTGAAAAAAACACAAACCTAAACCTAACGGTTTGATCCGATTTTAAACCGTCAGTTTCACCGTATATTTTTTTGTCCGTTTATTTTTATAACATTAATTCATTGAATTTAATATATATTTATATCTTACTAACAATAAATCTAAAACAAACTAAATGTATCTACTACAAATTTAAATACCAACTGAATTAAAGTGAAATCACAATAAACCAAAATTTATTTTTGTGTTTGCCATTTTAGGCTAAGACGTTACGATAACTTACAATATAAGTCTACTAAACTAAATATAAAGCCCAAAAAATATAATGATGTTCAACAATACCTCGTGATCATCATATCTGAAAAACAAAACTACTGATTAGACAGAAAGAATAACCAACCATAATAATGAATCAATTGTTTATAATATCTAAACATAACAATTATACAAACTTACTGTTGTATTTTGTTACGAATTCAGTTTATCACATATACTCAAACACCAATTGTTATCATACATGATTCATAGTCTCCATTGTCAAACAAATGTATTCGTTATATCATCATAGTATTAGATACTAGATAGATAAGAGAATCTTTAAAAATACGGTAATAGAAAATATAAACCACCTGTCACAACTTTCATTGAATCATCAAATGCTTCCACTTCATCTAAATATTGACACAGCATTATAGGTTCATTCTTAATTTGCAACCAATTCTTTCTGCATATACAAGCCTCAACCATCTCTGCACCTAATAAATTTCTAAAGAAATCAATTATCTGATCTCTATTTGAGAATGCATACTCAGAAGCAACTGAAGAAATTTGAATTCTAAAGAGGAAAATGATTTTTGATAGATTATGTTAATCTTGAGATTATTAGATATAAATTAGGATTATTTGGTAATAATAATATATATGTAATAGAAAATTTTAAATTGACAAAAATACATACAAATGACAAAAATAATTTTTCATATTTAGATGAATTTTAAAAAAAAATCATTATTTTTATTTTTTTATTTTTATATATTTTTCACCTGTTCGGTTTGGTTTTAAACAGCAATTAAAATTCTCAAACCTAAACCAAATCGTTTTTGACCGGTTTGGTTTGGTTTAAAACCATTTCGTTGACGGGTCCATGGGCACCAAATCGACGGTTTCTAAAATGAGGATTTCAGTTCGATTTTTCGGTTTGGCGATTTTTGCTTACGACCCTAACCTTGATTGTTGACCGTCAACAATCAATGATTGTAATAGGGATGTTGTTATTAATATTTAATTAAATAATATTAAAAATTATTCAACATATATATAAATGCATTAAAGTGTAAAAATCATATATATGTGAAAATAAAATTTAACATAACTCAAAATACTAAAAAAAAAATACATGATACAATTTTACTCTATAACTGTAAACTTGGACAATTGCATTCTATGAGATCTCATATTTTGAAAACGTTGTAATATTTGCTTCATTCTCAATTTTTTTCAAAATCTCTTTCTCAATGTAAACCATCAAATTGTCATTCGTCCTCGAAATTTTGTTCAATTACAAATTTGTTGGGTGTTGATAGTGATGGCAACGGGGCGGGTTCGGGGCGGGGCACCCCCACCCCGCCCCGCCCCGCCCCGCCCATCCCCGCGCCCGCCCCGCCCCACCTTTGACGGGGCGGGGCGAATTTTTGCCCCGTTTAATGCCCCATTTAGTTTTTTTTTTTATTTTAAAAAACCAAAAATTTTCAATTAAATACAATTCAAAATTTTATAATCCAAAGCAAATAATACTTAAAATAATTACATCAATATCCAAATCAAACAATGAAAATAAACAATGTCCAAAATTAAACAAACAACGTTAAAAAAAAAAAAAAAAAATTTTTTTTTAACGGGGCGGGGCGGGGTACCCTCGCCCCGCCCCGTCAACCCATCGGGGCGGGTTTTTTTCGCCCCATTCGGGGCGGGGCGGGGCGGGGCGGGGCGGGGCGGGTTTTTTTGCCATCTCTAGGTGTTGAGCTAGTCACTTTTGATTATATTCATAACCAAAAACACCCAACAAATTTGTAATTGAACAAAATTCCAAGGACGAAAAACTAAGCTTTATTCCTAACAAAATTAGGGTTGCTAATGAATCTTTTTCTACATTTTGTTCAGTTCATTGTTAAAAGTAAGATCTAAAGTAACAAGATGATATTTGCAGACAAATTAGAGGTATAAATATTGATGACTTATCTCTCTAGACAAACTTGAGAGAAATTTGAGATTCTTTGGGTTGAGATGTCCGGGCGGGTGATAAGTGTATTTTGTACACTTATTTGTGATCCTAAATTATTATATTTTATTGTCTTTTGGATTAAATTCTACCTAATATATGTTAAATTATGTTTTGTAGGTAAAACTTTATTTTTAATGAAGAATTGGAGAAAAGAATGCAAACGTGACGAAAAATGGCAAAATTTGAAGATGAAATCCTTAAAGAGAAATAACACATTAAATGAGTCGGAGTTAAATGAGCCTCAATAGATTTTTATTGGAGATTTTAATTGCACTTCAATGAGGTTGAATTACACACACACCCCTAGAGATTCACCACAAAAGAGACGGAAGGAAAGAAAATAAGAACGGAAAACAGAATAGAAAACGGTGGGCTGAAGAGAAAAATACAAAGAAATAAAAAAGGAAAAAAAAAACGTGGAAGAAGAGAAGAAAATTGCAGTAGGAAAGAAGAGAAGAAAAAAAGAAAGAGAGAAGGAAATGTCAAAAGAGAGAGAGAAAATTGCGCAGGCCAAAAAGAAAGAAAAGAAGGAAAAGAGAAAAGGAAAAAGGAAAGGAGAATGTGAAGGCCAAAAAATTTCACGTTTCATCAATTTTTTATGATATCTTTTCACTTTTTCGTATTTTTATTTTTACAACATGAATAATAATTTTTATATTAGAGAAAACAATTTAGTCGATTTGTGATCTTTTATTTTTTTATTCAAGATTTATGTGATTTATTTATTTATGTGTTGGTTTTTTTTTTAATGAATTTAATACATTAAATTACCTAATCAATAATTGGATGATTAAGTGAGTTTCTTATGAATTAAGAGGCGAGTTTGAGATTTAGACCATATAATAAAATTCGATAAATTAATATAACATGTAGAAATACATATACTAATTATTGCGATCACAATATGAATTTTTAGAACTATTGTTTCGTTTAACTAAAATTGATTCACATAGAGATATGAAATTAAATTAGTTAAATAGACTCAATGAGAACTCGATAAGGGTAAATTGAATACAATAGAGGAATTTGATCGAACACTACATTATGTTATAAATCTTGAATTAAGAATAAATGTGATTAATAGATGAAATTGTTATGCCCTAATATTTATCACATATTTATTTCTCCAATTATCCGTTGGTTGCCATCTTTTTATATTTTCAATTAGTCAAAGTAATTAGGAAAGATCATCATAATTATTTACTTAATTTTGTCAAATAGGAGTTAGAAAAACCTAATTAAGGTCTAAAGTATAGTCCTCATGAGAACGATAATCCGAATTCAAAGGTTCACTATATTATTTGTTACAATATCGTACACTTGCTATAAAAACGCAACAAGTTTTTTGAGCCGTTGTTGGGAATTATTTACTTTTAGTCTTACTTTATTTTAATTTTAACTATTATTTGATTTTATTTGTTATTTACTTTTCTTTATTTTTCTTTTTATATCGTTTAATCTATCTTCCTTTCTAGAGAGGATTCGACCCTGGCCTGTTAGGGAGATACAACTCTTTGGCTTTTTGACCTCATCCTCTTAGGGAAAATGTCCTTTTTTACGCGGATATGGGGAAAATGGCCAACCCTCTCGATCTTGCATCTGCCTAAGGAGCTTGAATCGCAATGTTCTACTGAGTTATGTCCTTCATGTTAGCGGTCATGGTTGCCATTTCCCTAGTAAGCTGGGTAGCTACTCTCATTCCACCTAGTCTATGTTGGTGGTGAGGTCGACGACGACATGCTGGAACAACCTAGGAAGGGCCACATTCTTTAGGGGTTTTCTTTACCTTCCTAGGCGGCACATCTTCATTCTTTGAACTCATTTCTGGAATGTATGTTCTCAAAGACAAAATCTTTGCAAAATATATTCTTCCGTCTTAAAATACTTCATTTCTAAAAAAATAAACACTGAAATTTCGAAATCTTTTCCCTGGTGAGTCCACTTGTTCTTTTTCAAGAATAAATTTTTTTTTTTCAAAGGGGGATGTCCAAAAGGTTTTTCAACAAGCTTTTTTCACGGGATGTTCGTGGTTGAAATGTGTGGTTTTTCACAAACGGCGCTAATCTATTGACCTCTAAAAATGAGCCAACAGAAGTCCCACTCACATCCACTTGGGTAGAAAATGTGTCCCGTTTAAAGATAATCGCCCCTTGAGGCGCAAGCCACTAAAGCATTCGAGCATCAAGTTTACACGATGTAATATTTGGAGAATGATCTTCCAGCATGTAGACATGAGCAATAATTATTATGTAAAGACTAGAAAGAAAAGAGTTGTGTTGCTTCTTTGTATTTCGAACAATCTTTTAAATGATACAAGAGATGGTATTTATAGCATTACAATTGAAGCTGCGGCCGTTGAATGAAGCATACGTGGCTTCATCCAACAGGCCATCCCATCGTAGACTTCCCATCACCCAATTGGCTTATGTTGCACTTAATTATTATTGAAAAATGAGAGTTGTCATACACTCTTGGTCAATATGGTGACATGACTGGATGTGTTTGGGCTATAGGCTGTCATAATGACATTCACTATATTTTGTTGATTCACAGGTTGCAATGACAGGAAAGAATCGGTGAGTCTGTCATTGTTGTAGGCGTTAGGAGGCTTTTTTTGCGGATTGCCCGAATAAATGCTCTTGCCCATGGTGTAAACATGCATTTCTCAAGTGTTTTGAGGTAGAGAAGGACACCAAGAACAAAGGTATTTTGGGAGTGGGTGAATGAGAGTGAAACTAGTGGTGAATCAAATTCAGTTAGCATTACCTCAACTACTCCAATGGCGACCGAAGTAACTAAAGAACTCTTTAGCATGTTTGAAACTTAATATCGGTTAACTGACAAATAGGTTGTGGAGGTTTATGTGAGCGTGACAATTCGCAAAAGGAAGACTAAGGGTCCATTTGATTGTAAAAGTGAAAAATTGGTGGAAAGAAAATGTTTTACAGAAAATTGAATTGCTTAAAAATTATTTTACTGGGAATTGTAATTAATTGTGTTTGATTGGTATAATTTTCAACCTGAAAAATGTTGAAAGTTTGGTTCCGTTTGGCTTCGTTTTTTTTTTTTGAAAATTGTCCATTAAAGTCGTAATTTTTTCTACCATTGAGTCTAGAATTTTTTCTAATTGTAAAAAAAAAAAATTAGAAAATTAAAAAAATTACTATACCGAATGCCATTTGTTTGATTTTGTTTTGCATGAAAATTGTCCATTAAAAGGAAATTTTTTTTACCAAAAAAAAAAAAGGCCTAAAAACCTGGAAAATCAATTCCAACAAAAACAACAAGAAAATATTTTCGTTCAAAAGTTGGAAAATATGGAAAGGTGGAAAAAAAATTTCAGGGAAAATTTTGCTATCAAACAAGTGCAAAAGTTAGAAAATAGAAAAAATCAAACGGGGCCTAAATGTAGAAGGGGTGGAGAAAGGAAAAGGGAAGGCAAGAGTTGTAGTTATTGGATGAATGACAATGTTATTTTGTACATGAGATGTAGTGCCAAATTGTTCATATTGATTCCAGGATGCAATGTCGAAAGTTGTACTTTGGTTACCTAGTCTTAATAGATATGTTAGCTTCATTCAAGCGTATCTTCTCTCTTCTTTTTTTAGTAGCAGATAGGTTTTCATTTGACATCCACCCTGCATTCTTTTAATTAGTATTTGCCTATGAACTTCATCAAATATTAAAACAAATACGTAAATAAACACCATTTATGTTGTTGAATCAATATGAAATTGGAGTACAACGTAAAATAAATAAAATCTACCCATAAATTACAGTGAGTAAATTACATGGTCATGTCGACCAGTTGTTAATTGTAATTCAAGACTAGTCAACAACAGTAGCTTGGTCCCGAATGAAAGGTAGTTTCTGTTCTTCCCTCTAGCGTTCCAATTCAACATTAACCAAGTGTGCATACAGTTTCAATGAAAAGCAGCTTACTGGTAAGGCAGTGGATTGAATACAATATCATATGTTTGCGGCATCCCTGTACAATACAAACATTAATACACATAATTGCAAACATGCTGGGAGTTAAAAACATATATATTTCACCACATCATTACGTTGGGCATTTACTATAACGTTTCTTGTTGATTGAGAGATTAACTTGGCGATTGTAATTGTTGTGTAAATTCAAAATGTTGGTTGACACCCTACATGAAAGGACATCATCAGTAACACGTAAAATTATTGTCGAATGCTAATCATTAGCATTTGTGAATATGGTAATGGTATCAACATGGGATAAGCAACTTGTTGAGATGTCTGAATGACGGGTACACCATCTCCCACATTACTTGGGCGTGCCTTGAGTCTTTCTCTTTTGGTTGAAATGGAAGATGCCTGCATAACATTTGATTATATTATCCATCAGGCATATTCAGAAGATGCCTGCATAATGTAATTGGCAAACGAATACTTTCACTTGATTCAAAATGGATTCCAATGGGCTCTTTTTACGAAGTTTGATAGGCGTGCCCTTTCTCTATGTACATTTTAGATTCTTTACGCTCACATTGCCAGTATCTTAGGACTCTTCACGCTGAGATACTATCTGAGTATGGGGACAGTACTTTACTACTAGACCTTGACTTGGATTCATCATCTTTTTGCACTGAGCTTCGATCCACTCCACTATAGCACCGGATTTAACATCGTCATTTGCAGTCATGTCTGTCAAAGTGGCAAAATGGTTAACCATTATGTCATACCTCAGCTGTGTATTAGGGAACGCGATTTGAATTGTATTTTGCATAGCCCTACCTTGATCGGTAATTATCTCATGTGGAGCTTGGTCGTGCGTGCACTGTAGTCATGTTCCGAATAGCTACGCAAATGTATCTATACCTTCGTTTGATAGCAAACCACATCTAAGAAGTGTTGAATGTCTATGATGATTCACTTCAACAAAAGGGGAAAAAGGTCTGTCATACTTATTAGTGAAGCGCGTAGTATCGAATGACAAAATCACATAACTTTTTACATGCTTGCCTACCTCTATTATTTGCCTAGAAAATATTCTTTAGTCGAGACTCTTCATCCAAATCTATACTTAAGTAAAATTTCGAGCAGTGTGCTTGCACTTTCGAAAAGTGGGATTATTTTGTTGCGGCGGCTCCTTTTCCAAGTCTTAACCGCCTAACTTGTTTAACATAATTTTGATGGTCATTTTCTATGCAAGTCGTGTTCTAATATCCACGTGCTTCTATAACTGCATAGTTGTAACTTTTGTGTAATGGAATTCCTGCCATGTCGTTTAATTCAATTCGCTGTTTAACATGTTCACTCAATTCTCGGTTACATTGATACAATCTTGACTTCGACGGACTTGTTTTATAATTATGGTTGAGGTGTACTATGTTAATTTTTCATATTTCCCGAATATTTGAAGATGCAGTTAGCTTGACTTTACATCCACTCTGAATGGTTGCTTGCGACTTCAAAAAATCGCTTATATTGCCATCTTTTTTGCTAGGGCTAGACAAAAGTCGCGAATCGAACCGAACTGAACGGTTCTTCATAAGTTAAATACACGAACGAATATTCGAATTGAGAACCGATGTGTTTGGGTCGGTTCTCGATTCTAGACCAATAACCGAAGAACCGAATCTAAATTATTTTATTTAATTTTTTATATTGAATTAATTCAATTTTTTTAAACAAATTAATCCAACCAAATTAATTTTTTGTAACTTTGTTAACTCAACATTTGGGCATTATTATTAAATCTTTTTAGTTAAACAATTTTTAATTTATTTGTGTTTGTTAATTGTGTTTTTTCAATTATACTTGTAGAGTTTCTTACTATGACAAGTCAATCAATTAATGATTAAATCAAATAGTTGGTAAGTATCACCAATACTTAAAAAAATATTTTATTTTGATAACTTTTAATTTATATTTCGTTTTCTTTACGCAAACTACTTGAAGCAAAGAAATTATTGACATGGATCATCAATGTTTCAATATTAGTATTTACTTTTTGGTATTTCTGTTAATTGATTTAATCTTATTGGACAGCTTATTATTTATGTGTTTATAAACTAAGCTACATTAATTTGTAAAAGTTATGAATGAAGATGTCATTAGTTGTATTTATGTAGTGTTGTTGTAAATGTTAAAAAAATTAATTATGGTACCAACCGAACCGAGTGGAACGGAACCCGAACGGTTCCATAATTATATTTGGACCCGACGGCTCCATTTATTAAATATCCGAAATTTTGGGTCGGTTCGGTTCTCTTCAGAATCGAACCGAACCGACCCATGTCCAACCCTATTTTTTGCCCTCCACGACTACAAATAAATATAAGATATCTCATAACTCCATCATTATCTTTTTTTGAATTTTTTTTTTCTAACTGGGAAACCTATGTTGTACGCATATCTTTTGTAAAATTCAAACATTTCGTTTTCATCCTTAAACTCCATACACATCCCAGGCACAATCGCACTCCCTCCTAACATTTCCTCGCCCAGTAACTTCATATTGTCGATAACATTCTCATTATCGGAATCCACAAATATAATATCATCCCCAACTTCCAAAATTTATTTCCCTACGACAATAAACCAATTACAATGTTAATACCACTTCCAGTATACGAAAATGACAACAGTGACATAGAATTATAGTCATATATTTAGGGGATAAATGTGTAAACCGATTCCAATTAAATATCGAAGAGTTGAAAATTACCTTTTTTCGATTAAATATACGTTTCAGGTCGACAACATTAGTAGGCGGAACTTACCTTTCAGGAAAATATTTCTTCATCTTAATTTTTATTTAATCATCTTAATTTTTTTTAGGTTGAAAAATATAAATTTACTATTTTTTTAAAAATGATTAAATACTCGACTTTTGACTAACTAACCATCCAAAAATCCTTATACGTCACATTTATAAAGGCTAAAATTTAAAAATTCAGGACCACAGCACAATTTTGAAACAAATTTTAATGAAGAATATTGGAGGGTCGGCCAAGCGAGCCAACCCTATATGATTTCCATAAATTATGTCGGCCATATGTCTTGATAGCCATACAGCACTAGCTAATCGAGAGCTAGCGTGGCATATTTAGCCAACCAACCCTTTTAATCTTTTTCCGTCGCCCACAAGCCTTATTTGTAAAGAGCCTCATTGCTTCCAGTTTCCATAATATTCCGATGTGGGATTCTAAATTAACCATCCACATGAACATAATTCATATTGCTGGGGTGCGATTCAGGCATAAACTACCACTCACATCTTCAACTTAGAGACATAAATTACACAGTCATTCCTGAACTAATGGAACAGGAAAAACTGTTTAAAAAGAGTTGATTTTGGCTTTGATGTTGCCAGTTATTGTCGATATCAACTAGGAGTAGCCTAGATCATTTGAACAGAGGCTTTTCCAGGCTAAACAAACATTTTTACAGAAGCAATAAGATTCCTCATTTTGATTAATCGTCACTAGAATTTTACAACAACCAACTACCCCTACAAATTCTGGTAACTTGAATCCCAGTTTCCATATTTGCCTCGAATTGCTGACTTCCAGAGACACCACGATGTGAGTTCATTTCTAGTACGAACTTCAAAGGTTATCACTTATCAACATGGCATTTCTCTAAATCTTCATTGGGAGTTATAAAAGTACTCTTCTGATTTTGTTAGGCAATTCACCTTTAAGGGGGCCAGAAAACTTGGATTCAAACTCAATTTTTCACGATTTTGCTATCTTGCAATGGTTGAATGATCCTCTATGCATAATTTGTCCAATCCAGGGATAGCAATAATGTCCTGAAGACGTTTGAAACATTGTAAAGCAATCTGAGTTAACAAAACAAAAGGCCAAAAAACATTAAAAGAAGTACAATATCATGATAGAGGATAGGAGGTTTCATGTATGATTCTTCTGTTCACTGATTTCTTAGCTTTTATGGAATCACTCGAATATCTTGTCCAAAAATTTTGACAGCTGACAGAAAGAGAAATTAACATAATTCATCTAAGTAATATGATCTCATTCTCTAATCCCACTTAAATAAATAATTTCATGCTTGTCAAAAAGTTTAGTGTTGAAAATATGCTGGAATAGGGAATCAGACGTATTTAAATGAACTTTGGACAGGTTCAACAATTGCCATTTGCACATATTCATACAAGTCATTGCATTAGCTCAAGAAAACATCAAATTTAAGCTTAAAAATAAAATAAAAGAACTCTCTTCCACAGCAGGAACAATACCCTCAATCAGAGCTACTCCACCTATCTGACAAACTAAATCATGTCATGTAGTCCAGCAACTTAGCAAAAAAATTAAAAAAAGGTGAGAAATTTGTTCAGTACTTGTCTTGAAGAACTTATGGCGGAGAGTAGAACTCACCAGTTCCATGCTACAAAACAACTCTCTGTAGGTCTATACGCCCTGACATTTTGGAATCCAAAGAAGTCAAACAGAAGCAAATCAAATGTACAGCACATGAGAGTAAATGAAATTAAAATCTACCTGTTGAAAGAATTCTCTTTGTAATACCATCTGCGAGACCAATATCATCCTCTTTCTTTGGTTTCTTTTGAAATGTTGGGTAGTTTTCCCACATAGGGAAATATCCCCTGCTGCCAGGGAAGTAGCCATCAGACACATCAGTTCTTCTGGGAAAGTCCCAAGTCTCTTCCAGCATATCCTCATAATCACTAAACCTGGGAAGAACATAATTTTGTTCAAGAGATGGAGAAGTGAATCAGAAGATATAAAACAAAATCTACAAGATAGAAACATAAAACTCACTAAGAATGGGGTGCTGGAGGATACACGTCTGGAGACTGGAACCAAAAGCATAGGGTAGACAAACCCATAGGAGCAACCTGTTTCTAGAAATTATCAGAAATCTATTGCACTAAACCCTTTGGCACTTCAAACAAGTTCGTTTTTTCCCTTCTTTTTGTCTTCTGAATACCTATAAAACAAAGAATTTTCGGAGCTTCAATTTCTTCATAACATAATACATTTCTGTTTATAGCTTGAAGGTGAGATGGTCAAAGAAAAGTTTAGTCACAGTGAACTTCAGGTTTCACCACAATTTTTAGAACAGTAACAAAACTAAATTAGCAGCACCTACCATCTTTCACAAAGTCAACTGGAAAACATGATAAGAAGAAATAACAACTGGTGCTACTCAAGAAATTACATAATAAGCACATATTCGTGGGAAACAAAATACTCTTATGGTATTTCAAATAGACTTAAAATCATTTAAATTAAGCATCACTTGAGTAGACTAAACAATAAACTATCAAAATCAAGATTCAGGTATATAAAAGACCATAGAAATGATGTTGAGACACATACATTAAGAGCATTCAGTCTTGTTTGTTGAGAGCCAGGTTGAATGCCATCTTCGTAAGAATGAACTATAGCAACAGCTTCAACTTCCCCCTCTTGAAAATGAACAAATAATATATATTTCTATACCTTAATAGCCTACGTTGCAGGGTTATGGCATCCTTGAATTCTGAAATGCTTTCTTTGTACCACAACCTATTCAAACAAATTTTTATTCCCAAGTATGAAGCGTGTAGACTCATTAACGCTCTAAGATATGTAGATTCAAATCTATATTTTGCAGTCAGTAAGAGCTCAGGGATGACCAATTGAATGCATTTGAAGTTTATTTCACAAGGAAAATACAAAATAGTATCATGTCCAACATAAATTATCAATATGCACGTATCTAGCGAAAGCATTCTTCAGGCACAACATTTTTTTAGAAGAATTGAGATAAACAAGTGTTTACTAATATCTAATTTGTAGAGGATGTCACCTTTGTTTTAGTTATGAGATCCACAAGGGTAACAATGGTGAACTTACTTTGATCTGGCAGAAGAACTCTATAAGTCTGTTCAGCATCAGATAGTCTACGTGCTTTGTCAGAGCATCAGTACGAATTGGTGGCCATGTTTGATGATGTTTCTGAGTCCAAAGAAGACATTGTTGGAAATATTGAAGAGGAGCAGAAATAGATGGAAACTGAGTAATATAAAAATGATGAATGAGGCTCGAACACGTATATGATACGCTGTCCTGAAAATGATATTTGCCTTCTCTAGTATGCTTTTAGGATTTTCGACAAATAATTTGGAGGATTGACAAGCTTTCAAGAAAGAAGCACAAAAGCAAAATGATTCTTTGTACTTGAACTTGTTGAAAACTTGAGAATGTTTAAATATGTTTATAGAATAGGGAAAAATTCAAGTGTAGAATGAATGATGATTTCTAATATTGTTTTCTTATGTTTGGAATTGAAAGTCTATCACCTAGTTAAAGATTTTTAATATTATACCACGAAATAGGCTCCAAACACCCATGAAAAGTTGGGAACTTTCCACCAAAAAAGGCACTGGAAATTCAAATAAAAAATCAGCCTAACGACCTAAATTTTTGAACCATGGCAGAAGCAAAAATGCTTCTGTTTTCTGCAGACAAGGTCGTGCGTACGCATGGCCATTTAGCCTATGCGTACGCATGGTTAAGCAGAAACCACCCAATATTACCTTCCAATTTCATTATTAATTCATTCACATTGCAACCCGAAAAAAGACCCAAATTTTGAACGACAAATATTTATATAACAATCTCTCATTTGTTAAAGATTTCGCATATTCATACATGGTAACACTAATGTAGTAGAATTAGATATCTTTCGATTTGAATTTAACCATAGTGTACATCTCACAAAGTATTATCGAATTCCAGGTAGCGTGATAGCTTTGAACCGATTATTTTTTGTGACAGTACTGGTGAAATCATACACACGAGTGTTATGTTTTCACAAGTTCCTCAAACTCGCTTAGAGCTGTTATAGCCTTACACTTATCCTATTCGTTGAACTTTTAAAATAGAAACTCTTTTAACTTTATGTCGAGACGACACCAACTCGAAGTTCACATTGGTAAAGTTCTTTCATTATCTTTGTTACTTTTAGAGATATTTTTACGTTGTACTGAACCTCATTAACAGTTTTATAAACGCATCCCTTTAATTGTAACAACCACCACTATTTATCAAGGATATGATTTTTATAATAGATTAATAGTGTTGAAACTTATCCACTTAAAAAATATTTTCCCCAAAAAACTTTTCTTGATGGGCATCAGATAGGGGCTTGATAGAGTATATAAGAGTACATTTTTAATGTTGATTGTTCATGATTATTTGCTAATACGTAAGCATATTTGGGATTATTAATGATATTTTTTCTATAGTTGAACAATGGCCAATCCTAATGGTGGTTTTGATAATTTTATTGTAGAAATGAAGCAAGACATAATAAAGCCCAAGGCCCAAAAGATCTCATTTCAAGTGGGCTTGACCCAGTTGAAGAAGAAGAAAAGAGAGACGGAAAAGGAAGGGAGGAAATAAACAAAGAATTTTGGGGTTAAAAATCAATCCCGAAACTGAAGGTTCTCTGCGCTGTCTTCAGTGTTATTGCCATATCTCCCTCATCCGACATCGTATTGAGCTGATTAAAAAGGCTGTAGAAAGCCGATTTAATGGGCTACAATTTATCCTGAAATAGAAATTTTGAGATTTCCATGTTTTCCTAGTGAAAAACGGCCCACAATAGAAGGCAGAAAATCTGTAGAAATGACGAGGCAGATTCTGGATTGATTGGTTTTTCCTTGTTTTGTTGGCTGGAGAGATAGAAACGAGGGGAGTTCTTACGGCAGGGAGTAGGCACGAATAGAGGCTGAGAGGAGGCATGAACAGAGGAGGAAAGGCACACGAGAGGAGAGGAGAGGAGAGGAGAGGAGAGGAGAGGAGGCTGAAAGACAACTACCAAATACAGGAAGCAGATTTATTCTGAGTTTTTACTTCCAACTCTTTCCATTTCTTAATGTCAAACTATTTTATGGAGTTTTTCTTCAATTTTAACATGAACTAATTTCTATTTTCTAGAGTTTGCGATGTAGCCTAACCTTGATTATGTGAATATTTCTTATTTGAATTAATTAGTATTGGTTTTGATTGTTGAATATCTCATTCTGGACTTAATGCTTGTGAATGACTGATCACAATTTACATGAGTAGGAATTCAATTTGTGACTGAGAAGTAATAATTGTTTCAGCCTTTGTTTGAGATACCATAGGGAATCTGTAGGATAGAAATATCTATGGACTTGTGTAATCTTTATGAGTTTCTTTTCATTCTGAATGAATTTTGACTAGGTTTGAATTTTCACAGAGATGTAGAAAATTACCTTGTTGAGATATTTTGTTAATGCTTGAGAAAGATTAATGAATAAATTATAGAGACTCGATTATCAACATTAGGGAACACTCATAATTAATTCAAGTAGGATATTTGCATATGATTAGTTATTGTGAATCGAAAACTCTAGAATCTTGTTTTTCTGATTTTAATCTGCTTGTTTAAATCTTGTCATTTTTTTACTTATTGGTCCAACAATTCATCCATATTCAAGTTGTTAAATAGATCATCGTTTAATAAATTTTGATAATTATTTGTAATTTTTCATTCCTCGTGAGACGATACTCTTACTCATTCACTTTATTACTTGTTACGACTCGTGCACTTGCGATATCAACCAACAAGGCTCAAATCCATATGCAAAAATAACTATCTTTTGTCCTAGTCTCTTAAACATGTCTAGGACTTATTTCTTTTCGAAGACTTGTTCTTGTATTGCCTACTTTAGATAGAGTTCCTCGTGTTGGGAATTGAGATCAATTTCTCTATTTACCCACAAGATTCTTGGTCATAGAATTTATTTGGTAATTGTTCTAAAATGGAACTGTATTGATTGATTTATCGAAGAATAATCTAGTGGATTAACTTAATAATGAACATAGTATAAAGCCAAATTTTATTATGAGAAATAATGTGTCTGATCCATTATTTAGATTTACAACAATGATCGAAAGTTCAAAACGTTGCTTTTATTGAATAGTCAATGAGTTCATATATTCTAACTAATGTATGTTTTGTTGGGTTTTGATACCCAATAAATCCCAAACTATGATGTTAAACTGCTTTATTATTGAATTATACTTCATATGCCTCGATCGATGATTGAAATTGTGTATCGACACCACGGTTGTCTAAATCTCTCACGTAACCCAATTGGGTCATTTGAAGTAGCATAATTATATTAGTGATACTTATGGCCCAACTCAAGTAACTTGGACGGCTTTAAGGTATTAGTCCACTTATCCCGTTTCTATTGGGTATATTATTTTGACCTAAAAGTTTAACCTATTCCTAATCTATTTAGTTTGGTTGTCCACTACTATTATTGTGTGAAAATTGAAGTAGCTGCCCCTTTGAGAAGTTGAAAGAACCGATTTCTTGTATCTTGCTTAGTGCACTTTAGCTGTGAGCTATACCCTTGAGAAAACCGTTAATTTCCTCTTCACTCCCTAGCCTTTGTGGCTATTTTCTTGGCTGAGATTTCTCACCCCAATCCTTTGTGGGCTATAACATGTGGAGCAACCCGTGTGCTACTTGAGTGGTGTTTGGTTTGTGATTTTGGTTTACTTTATGGTGTCGATTGGTTTGGAGACTGAACCCAGATCTTGGTTAATTGGAGGCACAATATACAACATATGGTATCAGAGCATGTGGTTGGTGCAAAAATCTATTGAAATCGAAGAAAAAGAGGAAAAGCAGTGCGCTCGCGGGTTCTTTACAAAACCGCACCTCCTTTCTTCACATTCCGGCCAACTCAGTCACTACCCGAAAAAATTGAGTCCATATTTGAGCTCTGTAGGTGGAGGAGCTGCTGGAGTTGGAGTAATTTTCGGTGAATCAATGAAAAGAAACGGAGGAGGCGTTCCGATCTATGCGATTTTCGGATCATGTTTGTTCAAATTTCGTCCAAACAGTTGACCGGACTGAAAATCTGAGACCACACCCCTTCCCTACAGACCAAGGCAGACCTGGTAGTGGTGCACGTGTCCTCCTCCGACGGCGTGTGGCGACGGGGTTCCGGCCATAATTTTTTGAGTAGGTTGTTCACTTTTAATTCCTGAACGTGCTGAAGTGTTTATTTTAGTGTTTCAGGTTTTGTAGAAAATTTTGGATGATTATACCCTTTGTTGAGTAAGACATATTCGAGGCTGCAACTGCAAAAATATTTACTAAATTATTTAAGGCCATAAATTGCGGCCTAAAGCAGCAAATTCACAATTCTCGTAAAATACGGACTCGGACAGGCCCGCTCTGGTAAATTGACTGATCCTCTTTTAATTTCAGCACTAGCCGTCATCGTATGTTATGACATTAGGATTGGGGTTACCGTGAATGGGTACCCATTGCTTGTGCTATAAATTAGTAATTATTTGCTCTTCGATACTACGTAATTGAAATTTTGTTCTTTTGATAAATTTCAACATTTTATCCTTTGTGATATATCGTAAGTGAACTGTTTTGTTGATATCTCTCCGGTTGCATTGATAAGTTGTTAGAATACTTAGACTTTACCCGTTTGAAAATTCTCTTCATCTAAGATCGTGAATCTTACGAAACCCTGAAAATCTAAAACGGTTTATATTTGTGAATCTAGATTTGCTTTGTATGACTTAATTGTGACTTTGCATATCTTGTTTTGAAAATGACTATGCACAATTTTGATTTGGAAAGTTTTAATGAAAAAGACGATTTTTCTATTTGGCAACAAAAAATGAGAGGTATTTTGGTTCAACAAAATGTTTTAAAAGCCATTGATGGAAATTTTTCTGCTGATTTTTCAAAAGAACAAAAAGAAGAGGCCGATGAACTTGCTTACACCTATATTATTTTACACTTGGCTGATGCAGTTTTGAGAAAAGTGGGTAAACTGAAAACTACTAAAGAACTTTGACAAAAATTGGAAGATCTGTATTTGCTCAAATCTACTCCAAACAAGCTTTACTTACTTGAACATTTTTTCAGTTTCAAAATGGATCCTTCAATAGAGCTGGATGACAATTTAGATATGTTTAACAAACTTGTTCAAGATATTGTTAATTGTGGTGAGTTGGTGTCTAAAACTTACAAAGCTATTATTTTGTTGAATGCTATATCTAATACTTATCGTGAAGTCAAAAATGCTATTAAGTATGGTAGGGACACCTTAACCCCCAAGATTGTCATAGATTCTCCTAGGAGTAAGAATATGGAAATTAAAGCTGAAAATGAAGATAAGAGAAATGACGAGTTGCATATGATGAGGAGAAGAATGAAGTTTAAGCAGATAAGTTTGGGTAGAGCTCAAGACTGTAGTGATTCGAGTAGTGACTCGAGTGATGAACCTAGTGAGGTTTATTGAGTGTAAGCCTAGTTATTGCATGGGCATTCGTGTGTAATTCCTTTTCTGTATGTGTGTGATTGCTTAATTTGGTTACGTGATTATATGTGCATTCTCAATGTGTTTGATATGCGCATTTGACATGAATTGGAGTGATCTTATTACTTTGTGTGATTGTTTGCATGCATAGCAGTGTGAGGATGTCTTTTGGTAAGGTGAAGTATAGATGTCTTCGGGTACGTTGGTGGTTTGTACCGTTGAATGTAGAGTGTAGCATTTGGATCACGGTGGAGAGGTGATCAAATGTTAGAATCCTTTATCTGTTAGAAACCCTGATCAAGTGGAGTGCGAGAGAGGCACTTATATCACTTCTGTTAGGTGAAGACTCATTATCTACTTAGGTTGGAGAAGTGATGTGGTGATAAATGATTATCCTGAGAACTTAGGATCTAAAGAGTTTTACCAGTTAACATGAGTTGAGTGATTAGTCTAGTGAGCATGGTGGGCGATGAGGTGAGATATGTGTTCTCGAGAAGTGAGCAACACATAATGTGATAGGATAAGTGTGGTGAGATCTTCTTCATGAGGTCATTATGCATATGTTGAGTATGTGTTCGCCTGTTGATTTACTTGATGTTAATCTATAATTTTGTGTGAACATGTTTTGAAGAGATCTGTGTTATCCTATATGATATCTCCATCACATGTTTATTTGCTCTTGATTGATTGTTGTGATTATCTGCATCTACTTGGGCGTTCTTGATCTTAGCACTGGAGAGTACATGAAGCAGGTATGGTATGTGTTTCGGGTTCGAAACACAAGCTAAGGTATGTGTTACCAATTTTATTGGTTACCTTGATTGTACAAGTATAAACTATGTGTTTTGGTTGCTTGCAGATTTATTGGGAATTAAGGTGGAGATTTGTTGGGTTTTGATACTCAATAAGTCCCGGGCTATGATGTTAACCGATTTATTGTTGGGTTATACTTTATAGGCCTTGGTTAATGGCTAAAGTTGTGTATCGACACCACGATTGTCTAAACCTCTCACGTAACCCACTTGGGCCATTTGAAGTAGCCTAATTATATTAGTGCTGCTCATGACCCAACCCAAGTAACTTGGACGACTTTAAGGTGTTAGCCCACTTAACCGGTTTCTATTGGGCCTATTATTTTGACCTAAAAGCCTAACATATTCCCAATCTATTTAGTTTGGTTGTCTACCTATATTACTGTGTGAAAGTTGAAGCAACCGCCCCTTTGAGAAGTTGAGAGAATTGGTTTCTTGTCTCTTGCTTAGTGCACTTTGGCTGTGTGTCATTCCCTTGAGAAAACAATCCCTTTCTTCTTCACTCCTTAGTCTTTGTGGCTATTTTCTTGCCTGAAATTTCTCACCCTAGTCCTTTGTGGGCTATAACATGTGGAGCAACTCGTGTGGTATTTGGGTGGTGTTTGGTTTGTGATTTTGGTTTGCTTTGTGGTGTCGATAGTTTGGAGACTGAGCCCGGATCTTGGTTAATTGGAGGCACAATATACAACATGTTCAAACTGAAAGCTACCAACTTGTACCTTATCTTTCAGATATTGCATTTCTCAGTATTCCTTGTTTTTAGTAGATTTTTTCCATTCATGTGAAGGATTGTTGGAATTCATTGATTTTAAAAAATACAATTTAATGATTTTAATAGGCGTGAACTTCAAAAGTCTTCAATTGGAACAATGATTAGTTATGACTTTTCAAATGTAAATGGTGTATATAAAAGAATTGTGATTTTTAAGATTGTATATAACTATTCAAAGATGTCCATATACAATGAAAAGTCATGAACCGTGTTATATAGCAATCTAGATTGTCAGATCTAATCTCAATTGTAAATGGTGCAATCTAATGATTTGGCGAAATGTGCACATATTGGAAAAAGATACATTGAATCTAAAATTAAATCCATTTTATTACTTTTTCCTCACCCCAAATCAATTCCAAATAGTTGATTTCAAAAACCATCCTCTCTCCAAATTATATCAAATTAGTTTTGAAAACATTTTTGAGTTTTAATGATTGATATTTTAGTATTCTATCTGATCTAGTCGAGTATAGTTAAGCATTGGTTCGCCCAATATAGGAAGTACCGTGTTATATTAATTTTGAAATAGATATTATATCTTGAGACATACATTCATTTGAACTAATTAGCACCCATGCAAAGGGATTAAGCCCCCGTTTGGTACACATTAAAATTTTCATTGTCATTATTCTACTTATTTTCAATCACACATTATTCAATAAAATAATATTTTCCATCATATTAATAATTTTTGCTTCTTTTTCAACCACACATTCTCCATCAATCTACTATTCCAAAATATATTCTTCCAAAATAATGTGCCCAAAATGTGTTTTAAGAAATTTGTAGTTACCTACCTCACTTTATTTATTTCCTCATAATTTCTTCAATTCTGAAATATCTTTAGGTCGTCGTTTTGCCCATTTTTGTAAATAAATCTTAATTTTGATAAGTTGAATAAGTCCTTGTTTGATGACTATTATTGTGTAAAAATAATATTTTCTATAATGATTTTTTTGATGAATATGAGGTTAAAAAGTGAGGAAAAGTTATGTGTTTACATGCAAAATATTTTATTGTATAAATATTTGATTAAAAATGAGTACGAAATATAAATTGTTTTGTTTTAAAAAGAGTGAAATGGGGGCTAATTTGCATATCAGTATAATATAAATCCACCAATATTTCTCCATGCCTAACAGCATAAAATTACATACCAATACCAAACTGAATCGACTCAATTTGTTTTTAAATGATAATGCTGCTCAAAGCCCCACCTTAGGTACTGCCTTGACAAATTATTTTAAGAGATTTTGGACCAATAATTTCACATGAACAGCAGTTTTACACTTCGGCACATATATTTGTCAGAACTAATTAAACTATTTATTATGTAGTTCTTTATGCACCTCAATTATGTGGAGAAATATATTTAGAAATACGTATAAAAAAGATATAATTAGTAATGTTGAGAATTAGATAAATGTGAGGTGGATCACTTAGTCCACATGGCACATGGATATTGGTTTAGAGCACTTTGAGAGGATTGTGCTAGTTGAGGTGTAATATGGACTATAGATTAAATCCAACAATTGGATTTAATCTTGTGCTCAATTACACAATCTAGACAAGTCACTTTCATAGTACAATATTTGAATTTGAATTTTGAATTCAAATGATATTTGACTCTATAATATACTAGATATCTTCATCTTCTCATTTTGGATTTTTGGCATAAGAGAGAGAATAAGCATAGAGAGGTAACCAAGTGAGAGTTCTTATCTCCGGCAAAATTCTTGGTGGCTTCCGGCGGAGTTATTCTCAGTATATCCATTGTCATTCCCGTGGACGATGGTGCATGATCTGGTGTGGCAAAAATCCGAGTCTTTAGACACTCCATCCGATAGTGTTAGAACAAGTTTTGAGTTCTTTGGTTCGATTTTTTACACTTTGAGAGTTTGTTTTCCACATTGTAGTTGTAATAATCTTTTGTTCACTACATTATAAACTCTACAATAAACATTAATTTTATTTCATCGAGAGCAATTAATTCGAAAAAACAAAAATAAACACTTGTGAATAGCAAGATTTATAAGTGTTCGTCTCAATGTAAGATTACGTTATCTTGCTTTGTTGCAGCAATTTACTATGATAAAAAAAAAAAGTTTTCAATAGAAATCGCACATCTATCTTCTCTAACCTCTCTTTTCCTCCTTTGTTATGATCATAATAAGCCTTTATTTGAACCACATTAAAATTATAATACATTTTTTTTTTCAAACACGCATTCTTCAATGAAATAATATTACACATAAATCGAAAATATTTTCTTCTTTTTCAAACATCCATTCTCTAAAAAAATATTATTCCAAAAATTATAATATCAAATAATGCAGGCTAAAGCCAATGGTAGATTCCCTAATTTATAAAATAAATTATGACAAACCGAATTTTAAAATAACTCATATTCCTTAATGTTCAATATATTCATACCACATTTTTTTAATAACGAGATTACAATTTATTTGTATGAAATGTTACATAACCTTTGTATATTATAACATTTATATCTCAAACTTTTTTCATCGTATTTTTATTTTCAAATTAACATAAATTGTTACTCATTACGGTTTCTCTCCACAATTTTTTTTAAAAGATAGAGTAAAAAGAATGATTTGTCCATTTTTTTAAATAAGTAAAAGAAATAATAATGCAAAAAATGCGATTAAATATTTGACGTTCATTTTAAAGCACGATAACAATATTTTTGAACGAAAATCATGATTAAGAACAATATTTTCTAATTAATTAAACATTAAAATTAAGAATGTACCCAAAAAAAAAGTTTTAAGAATATAATGTGATAATGAATAAAGGTTAACCATCTTTAATGTGATTATGCCCGTGTTTGATCACATTATTTTCTAAAAACATTCTTCTCTCTCTTATTTTCAGTCTCACATTTTTCAATAAAATAATATTACACGTAAATCCAAAATTTTTCCTAATTTTTTTTTTATCGTTCCAAAATGCATTCTCAAACAAACTCTAAAATGTAGTGTAAATATAACTGCTCCTTTTTTAATAGAATCTTACAGGAATATAATTTCTTAAATAATCCTTAATGAAATTTTGGTCCGTAGGATTCACTCCCCTGCACCCCAGGAGGGGACATCATGCCTCTCTTCCAACCTCACGATGACCTCACCACCGAGGTTGATTCACGACCAATTCCACACAATGACAATAACTATGATCGATAATAATTAGGTCCTGCAACTTAAAAAATGAATTCATATTTCACCATTATTTATAAATAATTTATGTACTAAATATATGATAGAAATCAAATTTGAATAATCACAAAAGAGGCTTTGTTACATGTGCACTTAGGTGTACACGTAGGGGCGGACCTACGCGAGGCCCAATGGGGGCAGCTGCCCTCACTCAATTTTGAGATTTCACAAAAAGAATCAACAAGAAGCATCACCAATTTTTCAGATTTTGCTGAAAGAAATTAGAATCATCCAAATAATTACCACCACCATTCTAGGGTATTCTCCACTGCCCACAACAGAAATATGTAGAAGAAGAAGCACCGACATTGTTGCTATATATATGTGTGTGTGTGTGTGTTTTGTTGTTGTTGTATATATATTTGTTGAGTGTGAGAAAGAGAGCAGAGAGATAGAGAAAGGAAGGCACACATATCTCTGTGTGTTGTGCATGAAAGTGGAGAGAGAGGAGAGAAGCAGGGAATTGAAAAGTGAGAATTATAGTGGAGAGAGAGAGAGACTATAATTGGTAAAAATGTTTGTTACTTATTTTTCTAATCATGTCTAGTAAATAAAATATCTTGTAGGATTAAAAAAAATAACATCTTCTCAATTTTTTTTTTTTTTTTTTTTTTTGTCTAGATTTTTTTTAGGTTTTCAATTTTTTTTCCCAAAACTTTTTAATTTCACCCCCACTGACATTCTAACCTGCGTTCGTCACTGTGTACATGTTAGGTTATATAATGCAGAAATGGTATTCGTCATTGACTGATGAAATATCACACGTACATTATGTCATCCAATCCCAATGTGTACACGCGAGTGTAAGAGTAGAATAATTATTTAAGCTTGGGCATTTCTTTTGGGTAGGTCAAAGGGAAACTTCCCTTTGCTTTTTCTTTTGACAGTATAAAGTAAATGCACGACCCCGCAAGATAGAGTGATGGAGAAGAAATTGTGGTATTATGAACTATGAAGAAAAGTCGTTTTGTCTTTGTTAAAAAAATAGAAAATAAACTATTAGTATTCACTCCTGACGTAAGACCAGGTTGACTAGTAACATACTTTGGAAAAATTGCACCTTTGACCTCAAACTTATTATTAGAATTTTGAGTTAGTCTAAACCTTTTATTACAATTACACAGTTAGTTTCTATAACAAAACTTCAATCCTCAATAAATTGTTACACGACTTTCAAGAAACATGTACCTTATTAAACTTTGAGGCTCGTGTCCAATAGCTCTCTCTGAAAAGGATGTTATCCAATCGAACCTTCAATATAGTTATCTTGTTACGACTTCACTCTAGTCATTAGTCATGCCTTCGACATCCACCTAGGAAACAACATTTGATTATCAAGTCGTAGTTAAATAACTATTTGAACATTTTTTTATGGTTTAGATTGATTGTGTTACTATAATGAATGATTGAGATCAATTTCATCTTCTTTTATTATTATTATTATTAGATTTTTTTTTTATTTTTTATTTTACAGTGGAGAAACCAACTTGCTTCTTTTTAAAAGACGAGAACTAATTTAGTACTCAAAGTATATATTTTATTCAAATTAACTTTTTAACTAATTTAGTACTCTAGAGATTAAATCTAATCGATCTTATAGAATTATAGGGGAAATTATTTACAACTTTCCTTATCTTTTCTATTTTTCCGTGTTTATATTTGCCATGATCTCTGACTAAGATGGAAAAGTTTTTTAGTAACCTTTTTCATGTCGCATTTCTAATAGTTTCACAGTGATCCTTTATGCAATTATGATTGTCAATTTATTTACCACATTGTAGTGAAAAAATTAACTCTCGAGTTTGTATTTTTTAAGCCTATATTTTCAAAATGTTTTTAAATATTAGGTAATTAGCACATAATATCCTTACCGTTCACTATTATTATGAAAAAAGTCTGCACCTTTAATTTTTTTGGCATCTTCATCTTTATTTTCACATTTTATTGTGCAAAAAAATTATTTTCGTCCATTTTTCTCAATTAAAAGATGTGAAACGACTAATATACTCTTTTGTTTAAATTAAAAAAAAAAAAAAAATTGCAACTATAGTTCCAAATTTTTTAAAACAGTGTAAATGAGTTACAAATAAATTATTAAAAGAATAATTATCATATAATATTCATTTCTTTCACTGTTATTGTGAATTGCATGTGTTTACTGTGCAAACCATTATTTCTATCAAATTTCATTCAATTTCGCAATAAAAATTATAAAATGAAGAATATATATATATATATATATATATATATGTATATATATATATATATATATATATCCTCCTATTAAATATAAAATAAAGAGCTAATTGCAATTTAAATAGAAGGGTGTATTCATCATTTTACAACTTTTTATTGAGAAATTGGATGATAATGGATAGAAATGATGGCTTACGCAATTAAATGTATAATTAAGGGTAAAAATGTCAAAACATAAAGGTTATGGACATTTTTCACAGTAATAGTGATATGTGTGGACATTATGTGCTAATTATCATTTTAATAATTTATTTGGAACTCATTTAAAAAATTTGAAAAAAGTTTGTAACTATAATTGCAATTAGTTTTTTCGTTTCTTTTATTTAAACGCAAGAGTATGTTCATCATTTCATAACTTTTAATTGAGAAAATGGATAAAAATAACCTTTTGTACAATGAAATGTAAAAAAAAGGGTGAAAATGTCAAAAAACGAAAGGTGAAAACATTTTTTTTACTATAATAGTGAAAAGTAAGGACGTCATGTGCTAATTACCCTAAATATTAATCACTTTTTAACAACTCATTTCTATTTGTTTATAAACACTAATATAAACACTTTTCATTATGATGTTCGTTCAAATAGTCGGTTAAAATGATGTAAAAAAGACTTCTTCCTAATATTTTTAAATTAGAAAAAAAATTATATATAGAATTACAATAAAATATTTGATTCTTATTTCAAAGCACATTTACAGAATATGTGAATATAAACTATCACTGGAACTAGATATGTTGATAAATGAAAACTGATGAGATAAAAAAAAAATATGAACCCCTGTTTAATGTAGATTAAAATTAGATTTTTAAAATATTTTAATAAAAATTGATAAAATATGTTGTTGGAAATTATGAATCTCATAAAATGTGTAATTAAAATTAATTGTTGATTTTAATTTAAAATTCAAATCAAATTTTGATTTATACCAAATAGTTCACAAAGAACGAATATGAGAATATAAGCTCATGTTTGCGCCCTACTCTTTTAAAGGTTCATTTTTTTTTTCAAACTAATTTTTAACTGTACATTCTTTCAAAAATAAATTTATACATAAATCTGAGTAACTATTTTAAAATCAAGATTTTAATTTAAGTAAAAGTCAATAATTAATTTTAATCACAAATTTCATTCGTTTTTATCAAAATATACTAAGAGGATGTTTGGTAGAGATTAGAATCAAATTAAAATTGAAAAAATAGCCGTTATTGTTGACTTTTATTAGACGAGTGTGACTCAATAACGACTATATTTTCAATTTAATTGGAATTTAATCTCTACCGAACACGCTTTAAATATGTGTTTGAAATAGACTAAAATCAGATTTTAAGTGAATTGTGATAAAAGTTTTTGAAATGTGTGGTTGAAAAGATGTGGGACCCATGAAAAATGCGATTGATAATAATTGTTTAATTTTGACTTAGATTAAAATCTGGCACAAACAACCCCTGAGTCCCTTTTTGAGGCCCATTTTAGGGAAAAAAAATGTATTTTAGAATATTAGATTGATGAAAAATGTATGGTTAAAAAATTAAGGAAAAATTTTGAATTTGCATGTAATATTATTTTATTAGAGAATGCGTGGTTGATTGAAAATGAGTTTTGAAAAAATGAATTTTTAAACAAGTGAGGCCCAAACAACCCCTAATTGTTTTATTTTTATTTTTTAATCATTACCACATAGGGGTTGTTTTTTATTTTTATTTTTTCGTACATTTTGTAAAAAATCACTAAATACTTTTAGACTCTATTTGGAAGTGATTAAACAAGTTAGTGACTTTTAGACCCTGTTTAGTAGGGATTAAAATTTATATTTTAACCAAAATTAAAATCAATAATAAATTTTAATCACATATATTTTAGCGCCCGTTTGACCCACATTATTTGGCCAAAGAATTCATTTTTCTTTCACATTAAGCCCTTGTTTGAAACCAATTTTTAGAAAAATAGAAATTTTGGAATAGTGATTGATGTGAGAATGTGTGGTGGAAAAGTGAAGAAAAGTTTTTAATTTGTGTATAATATTATTTTATTGGGAGAATGTGTGGTTGAAATGAATAATGAGAATGAGAAAGAAAAAGAGGAAAAGAAATTAATGGGTGTCAAACGGGGGCTAAGCGGGCCCCATGTGCTGCCAAAATGGTCAAAAGATGATTCAAATATGTGTACAATTACCATACCGTCCTTTATTTGTGTTGAAATTGGCAATTGAAGTCATCCACAAGGGCAATATGGTCTTTCGGTAAACATGCATGGAGCAGACGTGCACAATGTTTGTCAGACTTTTTACTGTAGCAACGTTCCAATTTTTTCTACATTGTCATCAACAGTTCGAATCAAAACAGGCGCTTAGTATTCAAAGTTTTTTTAATTGTATATTTCATCAATTTTTATCAAAATCTATTAAAAATATAATTTTAATCCTTATTAAACAGGAACTTAGGGTCCGTTTGATTGCAAATGAGGAAAATGAGTGCAAAAAAATTGTTTTATAGGGAATTGAATTATTTAGAAAATATTTTATTGAGAATTATAATTAATTGTGTTTGATTTGTATATTTTTTCATCTGAAAAACGTTGAAAGTTTGGTGTCTGTTTTGCTTCATTTTATGGAAATTATCCATTAAAATGTTAATTTTTCTACTATTGGGTCTAAAATTTGTTCCAATTGAAAAAAATTATCATAACAAATATCATTCATTTGACTTTGTTTTGCATGAAAATTGTTAATAAAAGTAATAATTTTTTTTACCATTGTATTTAGAATTTTTTCCAATTTCAAAAAAAGAATAAAAAAATAAAAATAGGGAACCTGAAAAATCAAAATCAACCAAAACAACAAGAAATCTTTTTCGGCTTATTAGCACAAAACGTCCCTACGTTTGACAGTTAGTGTGCAAAACATCCCAACGTTTCATTTTTTTGCATTTTCTCCCATATTTCAACGTTTTAGTGTGGAAAACATCCATTTCACTATTTTTCAGTGTAAAATGACCAATATACCCTCAAAGTTAAATAAAACAAAGAAAATGAAATGAAAAATAAAAAAATAAATTGTAATTATACTCCCAAACTTTTTAAAAAGTGCAGGTAAGTCCAAAAGTCTTATTAAAAGGTTTAAGCACAAAACGTCCCTACGTTTGACACTTAATGCGGAAAACGTTCATACGTTACAAACATGTTTGTATTTGTTCAATAGCACAAAATGTCCTTACGTTTGACACTTATTGCGTAAAACATCCTTACGTTTCATTTCTTTTTACATTTTCGTCCTTATTTCAACGTTTCATTGCGGAAAAAAAACGTCAATTTCACTATTTTTCAATGTAAAATGACCAATATACCATCATATTTAAATAAAACAAAAAAAGGAAAATAAAAATAAAAATAAATTACAATTATGTTCCCAAACTTTTTAAAAAGTGAGTTCAAAAATCTTATTAAAACATTCAAACCATTAGTTTTTTCTTCATCTCTCAACGTTATCCTCCCTCCACCACCTAAACCACTAGACCCCACCATTCAAACCGTTAATGCTGGTCACAACTATCAGCCCCAGATTGTAGATGAAGGTGAGATGGTTTGAATGATGGTGGGATCTGGTGGTTTAGGTGGTGGATGAATGATAAAGTTAAGGGATGAGGAGAAGACTAATGATTTGAATGTTTTAATAAGATTTTTGAACTCATTTGCACTTTTTAAAAAGTTTGGGAGCACATAATTTATTTTTATTTTATTTTATTTTGTTTTATTTAAATATGAGGGCATATTTGTCATTTTACATTGAAAAATAGTGAAATGACGTTTTTTCGCAATGAAACGTTGAAATAAGGACGAAAATGTAAAAAGAAATGAAACGTAAGGACATTTTACGCAATAAGTGTCAAACGTAGGGACATTTTGTGATATTGAACAAATACAAACATGTTTGAAATGTAGGGACGTTTTCCACATTAAGTGTCAAACGTAGGGACGTTCTGCGTTTAAACCTTTTAATAAGACTTTTGGACCTACTTGCACTTTTTAAAAAGTTTGGGAGTATAATTACAATTTATTTTTTTATTTTTCATTTCATTTTCTTTGTTTTATTTAAATTTGAGGGTATATTGGTCATTTTACACTGAAAAATAGTGAAAAGGACGTTTTCCACACTGAAACGTTGAAATAGGGGCGAAAATGCAAAAAAAAGAAACGTTGGGATGTTTTGCATACTAACTGTCTAACGTAGGGACGTTTTGTGCTATTAAGCCAATATTTTTCCTCCAAAAGTTGGAAAATGTAGAAAGGTGGAAAAAAAATTTCGAAATTTTTTTTTGCTGTCAAACGGTACAAAACTTGAAAAATGGACATGAAAAATGTTTACTATCAATCTGGATCTAGTGTTTGTTTGTATGGAAAATGGCCTTTTTTGATTGTATTTTTTAATAAAAGTATTTTTCAATTTTGGAAAATATACCTAATTTAGCCCCTAGTTGATATATATTAAAATTTTCATTTTCATTTTTATATTAATTTTTAACCACATATTTTTCAATAAAATAATATTTTCTATCACATCAATAACTTTTCATTTTTTTTAACCATACATTCTTCATCAATCTACTAATTCAAAATACATTTTTCCAAAATAACTCACTACGGCATTGCTACCATCCTAGTCTACTACATGTCAGATAGGTGAGTATCGTGATTGGTTGATTAGACGTGTTTCTTGAGCTACGTGTCAATTTAAACAAGAGAGTACATATATATATTCCATATTCGCGCGTAACGAGCGCGTCTGTAAAGTTTTGAACATTGAACAAAATTGCCGCGTTTACGTGTTGACCTTGAAATAATGTACTACAGGCGCAGCACAATGTACAACTCTTTGATACACAAGTGTGTACATATTTTTTTGGAATATAGTTGAAATTAAAATTTTAGCCCTATTTGACGTCCTTCAAATTTGAAATTTTTTGTTTTGAATAGTATTTTTTTGGAGAATGTATGGTTAAAAAATAGAAAAAAAAATTTGTGTTTAATTAAAAATAAGTATGAGAAATAAATTAAATTAAAGCAAAAAGATGTTTGTGTTCTTTTGATCTTTCCTTGAAGGGTAATTGATTCACCACTTCTAAAGCACAATGTACAATCATAATTGCACCTTCAAACTCAAAAATTACTTCAACAAAAGTCAAAATCAACTTAAGTTAAAATCCCAAAATAATCTATTTTTTTTGCTCAAGTATAAATACCCCACCATTCTTGCTCAATTGTAAAGCCTCTAGTTTCTCTCGCCCATTTGAATCTCTGTCTTTTATATTCCTTAAATCTTCTGTTTAGAGAGAGAGAGAGATTTCGGGGCCCTGTCCGTGCAGCAATGGCTTTCATATCTTTTCTCGGTCGAGTGCTCTTCGTCTCTGTCTTCATTCTCTCGGCTTACCAAGAGTAAGAATATTAGTTTCTCTAACTTGGATCTGCGTTTTTGTGACTCTTACGTTTGGATATTTTCTTGTTTATATGTATGGAAGTGTTTGGATCTTTGGGTTTTTGTTGTTTATGTGTATTGTTGTGAAGTAAATGTGAGTTTTGATTTGTCGACTTTTTGAGTAGGAGATTTCAAGTGTGCTAATGTGTAAAATTGGATCTAATTTAAGACTGCTCTCTAGATTTAGTTTTCTTGAACTTCAAAACCGTTTCTTTTGCTTCTTTCAGTAATAATGTTTGGATTATTGTGAAGTATAAGTAAAATTTGAACTGTGTTATTGTGTGAAATTGGATCTAATATGGCTCTGAAATGTTTTCACGTAACAGTAAAGACTGCACACTAGATTTGCTTTTCATGGATTTAACCGAATTGTGTTACCTTTCATGCCATAAAAAGATGCTTGAACGATAAGATCAAGGGCTGCCTGTTGCTGTTGGCTTCAGTTAAAATTTCCATTTTGCTCTTGTACTTGTTTGGTAATTATAAATTTTCACCTACTTTTTTACATGTGATATAAATTTGTTCTGTTTGAGGATCTAATTGATCGATAATTGCCAGTGTGGGGTATAATTGTGATTGCACTAAGTGATGCGTTTCAGATCCGTTGATATATCTTTCAGTAACTATGCCATTGTAAAGAGGAATCAGAATATCTGATATTTCTGACTATAGTAGGAGTTGTATTATTTTGGATCTTTACTGAAGCAATGTGGTTGTATTTCTACAGTGCATTGTGATTACAGGACTATAAAACTAGACAATTAGATTAAGGAGACTGGGAATAAAAATTGGAGAACTTCTCTAACATACTTAAATGAGCATTTCGGCTACATTCAATTTTAATGTATCTGGACGGTATAGTTTCTGGAGCCACAAGTTTTACAAAAAACTCAAGGTTCAAGATCCAAAAACCACGGAATATATGGGATCCAAGTGTTCATTTAAGTATAGAATGGGAACCTTTTTGGTTCAGTTTTCCTAGAAGTTCTATAATTTTATACTGTGCTTAAAGTTGTAAGATTTGGTATACAGTTCACGTAGGATTGTTTTCTTTAATGTCTTTTAGTTTATGAAATAAAGAGAGGTTCCTTCATTCATTTTTTGAGTCACTCATGGCCCGCCAAATATTGAGAGTTATGCCACTCCAGTAGATATATACATTTTAACAGCAGGTTTATTATCTGTGCCTCCTGTTTGATATCTTTAGGGACTTGAAATTTTTGTTATCTTGTGTTCAGTATAATGAATGAAATAGGCAGTTCTTTTCTTACCTTTCTGTATTGCCTGTTGATAATATTCAGTTTGGATATTCTTTTTTATTATCTGGTGCTGTTAGGTATTTTAGGGATAGAGAGGGTAGGTCATTAGTGGGTTAAGTTGCTTGCTATTATAAGTCTATGCTTCTTTTGGTTAGGCACTAGTAAATTGTTGATTAACGTATTAACTATGGCAAATTACTCGAAGTCTAAAAAAATAATAAATTGGATGAGATAATGTAAACATTTAGAGTGGTTACTTGATCGTGGGATACATCCACTGTTTCCTTGGTGTTATATTTTAAGGTTGCGGGAATAATACCGAAATTACACATGTTTACTTCATATATGCATTAATGCAAATTTGTGCAGGGTCCTGAACTCTAGCTCTACTCGTGAGCTTGTTTAAGTTGACTAGTTACTTTTATGTTGATTTATAATTTTATTCGTAAATGACATGCGAAGAAGGTTCTGCATCTGGACCTCTGGATCTACGTATGGACATAACATCTGTGTGGATTGCTGAACATATTTTGCTTCTTCCATTTTAATCTGTATGTTTCCATTGGCAGGTTCAACGATTTCGGTGTTGATGGTGGGCCAGCGGCAAAGTCTTTAAAGCCAAAGTTCAATGTTTTCTCAAAGCATGTCACAACCCACACTGGATTTGAGGTGCCACATGTTGAAGTAAGTAATTCTTTTATTATTTATGCTTAATTTTATGTCGGAAGTCAGTTTGGTTGCAGTGTCAAGCCTTGGAGATGCAATTTCAGTAACTTGAATATTCTCATTATCAGATGAAACACTTGGTTTTGGGTTCCATCATAATGAAGGGGCTCGGAAGCCTGTTCTTCATCTTTGGAAGTTCGCTTGGAGCTGTCATCCTGGTACGCCTCGAGTTTGTTTAGCTTAATAGTTAATCTTTTGCCAAACATGTCTTTTAAAGTTTATTACAAAATCTTATTCTTTAAAAGTTTAGCCAAAAATGCTGTTAGTCCCAGTTTTCTTTATTCACTACTATGTCGACTGGGCCATTGTAATGAAGTTGTTCTCTTGCCTCCCACACAGCTTCTGCACCAGTTAATTGCTGCACCCATCTTGTACGACTTCTACAACTATGATGCTGACAAGAAAGAGTTCGCCCAACTCTTTGTCAAGTTTAGCCAGAGTCTGGCATTGTTCGGGGCACTGCTATTTTTCATTGGCATGAAGAACTCAATGCCAAGGAGATCACCAAAGAAGAAGGCCCCTAAAGCGAAGACAAACTAAGAGGACATCAACAAGTTCAGTTTTGGTTAATACACCGCTAGTTTTTGTTAGTTTGTACCATTTGCATCACGACTGTTGCTTCATTTTCATTCGTCTTCTTCTTGGTAACTCTTTCACTTAGGCGTGTTTCCTTTTGGATCTTTTGAAAAAAAATTCAGTTACTATTCGGAAATTAATCATAGACGAGACTTGGATTGGAATTAATTCTCTTATTTTTCTTCTGGTTTACTTGCTTGTGCTTGGAAAATTAGTCTGTTATAGCTTCTGCCAAACTGCATTTTGTATGCCGAAGGGCACAATGCACGCGCAATAGAGTCCAATGTCCATGCACGCTCTTGTAAAGCACCACGCACTCTAGCAGTTTCCGATCTCATCTCGACACACAGGTCATATGCAATTTGCTTTGATTAAATATATGAATATTGTAAGGTCATGGGCAACAGTAAATGTAGATTGGGACCAGATGTTTGGTGATAAAGAAAAGAACGTGCCATTTATTCTTCACACCCATCCCTGCAACAGCTCCCAACTCCCAACGCCACCTTCAATAACTTCATATAATGATCAATGTTCGTGCGAAATCCCCACGCGTATGGGATCATTTACCAGTAATAGATGTGATGGAATTATCATTCCATGAGGAATAAACTTCAATTCAAGTTTACTAATTTTTCTTTTTCAAGATAAATTCACTATATTCTAATCACGATTCGAATCTATTCCAAGCCTAAATTCGAAGAGCAATGCTATTCATCCCCAGTGGGGATGCATCCCCAGTCTATATGGTGTTAATGTGACATTAAATGATAGGTGAAATTAAATAAGTCATTTAATTTCATCTATCATTTAACCAATCATTTACAGCCATATAGACTGGGGATGCATCCCCACTGGGGATGAATAACATTTTTCAAATTCGAATGATTAGAATGTATTAAGTTATCAATATGATTGCATGTGTTATAAATGTTATTTTTAACATTTATTGTACATATGTTAATTTTGTTGCGTTCTAATTTTGAGTTTTTCAATGTTACAACGAGCAACTAATTATCTAATTGGTTGCCAAAAAAATTAAATAATGTAATGAATATACAAAATTAATCAAGAAACACAAAACATACTAAACTACTAGTCTTAAATTATAAATAAATAATAAATAGAGTTCATCTTCATCCAATATAAAAATGGATCCATCATAACATATTTTTAAATAAATTATAAGAAGAATAATAGAAAAATATAACCCAGATCATGATAGAATGCAAAAGATATTAATCTTCAATTCCAATGTCGAATTATTCAAAATTTTGATGTAATTGGCTTTAATTCCTTATTAGGGTTTGATCTCCTCTATCAAAATATTGGTCACTTGTTCATGATGAATTTGACGATGTTGTTGTTTATGAAGAGGCAAGAAAGAGGTTTTTTCAATGCATAGCCCTTGTTCTCTTATTTATAAGAGTAAGAAAATAAGCTAAAATCGCATTCATTTTGGGTTTCACAAGAGTTTGAATTGTGAAAAGAAACAATTGATTCATTTGTGAAAATATCCCTCACGCACACATGCATAACAACCGCACGTGCGCCATTGAGCCAAATGGCTCTCCGATTGGTGAAAACGCACCATGAATTGCTTACATGCGCTCTGGTTCACATTGATTCGTTCCTGAGCAGTTTTCGGTATTTTGATCATAGTTTTCTCTCTCGATATTCGATTGAGATAATTCAAAGTGCGTTGGAAAGATAACTCAAAGGGATATAATTATTCTAGGATACAATTTTTCCAATTTGAACGATTGCTATCCGAAAAATGAGTTTCAAGTTAAGGCTAAAAATTCGAAACGAAACTTTTCAACTGAAAATTGATTTGTGAAAATACTTTAACTATCACTCATTTCACCTCCAATTACATCCAATTGATCATATGTGATCTTCAACCATCATTTTATGGTCCGAATAAATTATTGAATGTTTTCATTTTTTTCTTCCAATTCCACCCATTTGTCTCAAATCTTACGTAACAAAAATAATTAATACATAATTAAGTTATAACTCATCTAAATTACTAACAAATACACTTATCAATCAAAGTGCAACATTTCAATGGACCAAATTAACATGCAGCTGAATTTGGACGGTTAGATAAAAGAGTGAGGACTAAAGGGCAATGAATTCATAGATCATGTGGAATTTGTGTAAATCGAGCCGTGCTGAGGTGTGTTACATGGATGGGAACACATTTTTTTTTTTTGTTTGAAGGGATATGAACACATCTATTTATAACTTTTAGGGAAAATTGCAGTGGATGTTCCACACATTTTAATTCATTACAGAATACACCTTAACCTTATATTTTTACGATTGCAGTCCCAAAACCTTTCACTTTAATGGCAGTCGAAGTTCATTAGACAGATTCCATCCAATATTCTACTAGTCAACACTGAAATTAGATGTTTGACTTAAACCGTCACTATCGCCAATATTGAAACCGGCAATGGTAATCCTTAGCTTGAAGTCACTGGCGGACCCGGGGGGGGGGGGGGGTGTCTTGGGGGGCATGTGCCCCCAAAATTTTATTTTTTAAAAAAAAATTTATATATAAAGTCATGTTTTTGTATCGATTGAAATCTAAATTTTAATTTTAATCAAACTTAACAATTAATATTAATAGCATATTTCATTGAATCCATAATAATTTAATTTTTATCAAATTTTATTAAAAATTTGATTTTAATCTCCACCAAATAGGGGCAAAATCACAATAAACTTGAATTTCGATAACATGCTAATTTTAAAAAAATTTCTAGGATCGTACGTTAATCAAATCTATAAATTGCTTATGTTATCTCAAAACTTATTTCGAGAACTACATTATGTGCACATCGAATAGTCCAAACAGATACGAAAATAGTTAAAATGCGTTAAACGTAATTATTAAAGAAAGACGTCTAACTCACATTTTTTTTTAAAAATCAATTATTTCTTTAACATTTATTATTTTTTGCGATAAAATTTTCTCAATGTAATTTTCATCAATTTATGGAATATGACATCAAAATTTCTCGAAATTTTACATTCGAAAAAGTCATATCCCACATAAATTTTTGGATGCAAAATTACATGGGGTATGACTTTTTTTGGACGTAAATTTTCGATTGTAAATTTTTTCCCAACTTCTTTGTAAGTTCGATTGTACCCCCAACTTTAAAATCCTGTGTCCAACCCTTTCTTGAAGTTCTCCAATTTTGTGTAGTTGTTGAAAATATGAACAATGCACGTGCTCTTGATTGAACCCCTCTCAGTGCTACACTTGAGAAGACTAATTGTTACACCCCACTCATTTATAGTCAAAGACAAGAAATTATTTAGTCAAAAACAAATAATTCAACTGGTCAAAGCTCAAGCCAAACAAGGACTTAAGTTGAATAAATAATTTTCATGGGGTCTAATATGTAATTGCTAATACTTAAATGGCCAGAAATGATATAAAAAGGAATCTTGAGATTAGTATCTAATATGATAACTGAAGGATTAAATGTTATATTATATGAAGATTAAGTACTTGACTTGAAATTACACAATAATAATCTATTAAAATTAATGAAATGGATTCATTTTACATATGAGAAGGGAGAGAAGGATTGAGAAGAGGAGAAGAGAAGAGAAAAAGAAAAGAAAAGAAAGAAAAGAGAAGGAAGAAAGAAAGAGAGAAAATGAAGAGGAAAAGGAAGAAGAAGAAGAAGTAGGGTTTCAAGCTTGGGTTTTCCATTTCTTCAATTTCTCATTTGATTTAGAGAGGTAAGTGCAAGTACGTGGAATTGTTTTTCTTGGGGTTTATGGAAAAAAAAATCTCAAATTTGACGTTTAACAAGAATTAATGATTAATGATATATTTGAGGTATTAAACAACGATAATAATATATATTGGAAGATTAGTGTTAAAGGAAAGAAGCTTGAAATGAGTTTGTAAATTAGAGTTTCAATCTTTAATTTATTGTGTTTATATTGTTAGACAAAAATTGATCCAGAGCAATTATGCGAAAATGAATTGGATCAAAAAATTGAAATACCATAGGGATCAATTCATACTTTTGGGCATTGATGATGTTGCAGAAGTCCTTTCTACGGTAATGGAACTTCCACACTCTCAACGCTCTCAATAGATGGTGTATATTGTATTTTTAGTGGTTGAGCTTGGGGACCAAAACCTCTATATATAGCCAAAATCCCCATCATATTATGGCTTATGTTACCAACCAATTGATGGTGAAATTGAATTCCATAAATGTTGAAACTGTTGAAATTGAAAATCCCATGAATGTTGGACCATCAATATGACCGTTGAAGGAAAGGGAAGAGAATTCATCAGGAATGTGAAAGGGAAGAGACTTCAACAGGAATGTAAAGAGACGGATCTATTACATATATAATATGAAACCCTTGATTTATGATGTATTAGAGTGGTATAAGGATTTTAGGTTTGATTTGGTATTTTTAACTCATTTTCTTCAATTTTCGTACAAAACTATCACTGGTTCTATTTTTGGAGTTCTGCACAAAAGCGCTGTTCCTGTCAATGGTTTTGATGATTGTTTTCAATATACAAAAACTGGTGCCATCAATCAACACTTCGGAATTTTAGTACTATTTTTGTTAAACCTTTGATTCTCGGATTTTAAAGATTCCAATGAAGCTTTTATATGACAAAAATTGAAGTCTATGTATTGGACTAAATTATGTATAGGGATTGTATATGTATAAGGTAGATATTTAAAGGAAGTGTGAGTCATTTAATGGAATTGATCATGTGTGGTGATTAGTTGGTAAATAATTAAAGAGAGGAAAAGTTAAGAAAAATAGACAAGAATAAATATAGAAGTTGATGAATTACGTGGTGGATTTGCATTAATTTTTTTGCTATCCATAGATATGTGGGCGGGAAATTTTTTTTTTATTTTTGAAGTATTAATAAATTAATTATATTGTTATACATTTTATGTAATTATGTGAATTATTTGTCCAATTACATGATTATTGCGAAAATATTCTTTCATTATGATATATGTGAAATTTCAAAGATTATATATGTATTATTTGTGAATTAGAATTTGAGACGTATATTTTATTGACCACTACTAGGGCACTGAGGTATGCCAGCATGTTATTGTGTTGACCGCAAGTGAGACTTCTCGGGTGATCGCAATGGTTGATAGGGGATGTGTCTTTGGTGATCACGTGATGATTGACAACTTGACCGTGCCGTCGTGATATGATGATTATTGGTATTTCGAGTGGGATACTTCCTGGGTGATCATGAGGGCTATCAGAGGATGTACCTCTGGTGGTCACAGGAGGATGGTCCACTCGACTACGATATTGTAATTATTGACATCTCGAGTGGGATACTTCTTGGGTGATCATGGAGGCAGTTAGGGAATGTACCTCTAGTGGTCATACATGGATGGTCCACTCGACTGCGATATTGTAATTATTGACATCTCGGGTGGGATGCTTCTTGGGTGATAATGGAGGCAGTTAGGGGATGTACCTCTAATGATCACACGAGGATGGTTCACTAGACTGTGCCCAGTTAATTATTGATCACTGATGTTGATATTGTGAAAAGCTCTATCCAGTGCCTAGTAGGTGTGTCAAGGGCACAGTAAAAATTGAAGTTTCAAATGGAAATATTTCAAGTTTAAATTGATGATTTTATCATGATTACGTGATGATATTTTCCAGTATTACGATAATGATTCATGACTTGATTAATATTATTTGATGTTATATTGCGAACAGTTAAATAATATGAACTCGATTTTCGATAAATATTTATAAACGACAAAGTATAACTATTTTCAAAATTTCCATTTATTGAACTATCAGCTCATATATTTTTCCACGATTTTCCTACATGTAGCAATTGGTTCTTTATAGTTGGGTGGAGCTTGATGATTTCAAAGTGGTAGCCACACGACATATTAAGCGATATGATACATTTGATAAAGTACGAATTATTTTGGGCCCATTGCATTATATTTTTCATAGGCATATGATTTTGGCACATATTTACTAATAATTCATAGTCAGCCTTTAACGCCAGGCAAAATAGTGATTATTATGCAGGGTAGTTTATCAGCAAATTCACAGGGAAGAATACAAGAGTAACACTGAAAACACAGAGAAAACGTCTATGAATTTTAAAGAACTTTATTATATCCGACAATAATGAAAATATGTTCACAAGTCGGACTTTATAGTCATAAATCCAAATTTCACCAAAATTGGAAAAATTCCAAAGATCACGTCAAATTAAAATATGGAATAAAATAAGTAGTCTGCAAAAAATCTATCCCAAATTGAGTTAATAATCATTTCCTAACATGCAATCGAAATATTACCAAAAATAGAAAAAATTAACTAAAAATAGCAATTCAGAAGGGAAAATAGCAAAGCTCAGTGACCACGTCCTGCGCGCCACAACAAACTTTCCGAATTGGGGTCATAATCGCGATTTTGATAACCGTAGCTAAAGTTATGGCCAAATTACCGAAACACGTCTCAATTACCAAAATTACGCAATCACTTGCCATCCTTGCGCCTATCTACCAACTTGTGACACTTTAGAGCTATTAACGTATTATTTGACAACTCAGCATCTGACTCGGACCCTCCTGCATCAGCCTTGGTGGTACATCTGATTTATAGTTAGTATTTATCATCGGCGTACGTCACGTTTTGGGTCTACTAGGGTGATTCGGGACGGGTCGTGTCACCGTGGGTTGAAATTCATAGCAGTCTTCTCCATGGGTGCCACATTTGGGGCAGAATCACGAACTTCCCAACTTCAAATCCATACCAAAACAAACAATACAGATTCAGTTATTCAAATCACCCATAAACAAACATTTATTAAAACACTAATTTGACAAAGAGAAAAGAAAATTCCACGAAGAGTTAAAGCAAACATAGCACAGTGTCTTGGGAGGGAAGCTTCTGCAAAAATTTAAATTTTTTTTTTTTTTCGATTTGAGTGAGATTGCTTGTGTTGTTGTTTTAGATTTGGTTATGGCGGTGTGCGGTGGCAACGGTGGGTGGCATAGCGTGGATGGGCAGCGATGGTGACTTAGTTTTCTGATTTTGGGTTTTTGGCGAAGGGGTGGGAGAAGATGAACATTTCATTTTTACTTAACTATTTTAATTGTTTATTATAAAAAATATAAATCTACTATCTTACCTTACATGTAATTTGTCAATTTGAGTAGAATATCTCATTTCAAGGTTGTCTAACAAAATATTGGATGGAATATATCCAATGGACTCTGGCTACCATTAAAGTGAGATAGCAAAAATAAAAGGTTAAAGTATATTTTGCATCAAATTGAAAGATTTGGAACCTCCACAGAAATTTTTCCTATTTTTTTATGATTTAAAATTTATTTATTGTATGTGTATCTTTATTTGTAGACTGGAACGTATCATGTCAAACACCTACACCTACCCAAGGCATGTCCCTAAAGTATATCCCTTAAGCATCACAAATTTAAAAAATATGTAAGGACATTGAATGTGACTTGTCGGATCTATATCATGGAGTGTTCGAGGAGTATCAATATTCGAGATGAAATGATGGGTTGGTTATGGACATACAAGTTACCCTAGTTGGAGTATAGTTGTATCATAGTTGCCAAGCCAAAAAAGGGGAAATGATAGAAGGTATGACGACAAATGTCTTCAATCTCTACAAGTGAAGCACACAATCATCATTTGCTACATATGATCTGTCTCATCCTTCAATTTGCACTTGACTCTTTCTTATACACGATCTAGCTCTTACGGAGGTCCACAAAAATAATGGAGGGCGGCTGCAAAAAACAATCAACTCTAATCTTGACTGCCTATTTCAATAATTAAATGGGACCACAATATGGAAAAAAAAAAAAAAAATTCTGATTATCCTTTTCTACTTGCATTTCATCATCTTAAAAATCAACAGTTGCTTCATTTGAATACATGAACTTGCTAAAACTATCTATCTCAATATATAGACAGTGTATACCTGTTTGATAAATCAACTACTTCAGATTAAAGAAAAGGAGATGGAGGTCGCCGGTTATGATCGTGCACGAGTTTTAAAAGCTTTCGACGATACTAAAGCCGGTGTCAAAGGACTTGTTGATGCTGGAGTTGAAAAGATTCCTCAAATTTTCTTTACTCCCCCGGATAATGTTGCAAGTGGTACAAACAGGGAAGATTTTAGTATTCCTGTAATAGACCTTGAAGGTGGTGGGAAGGATTCAATTGTGGAGAAGATTAGGCATGCTTCAGAAACTTGGGGGATTTTTTCAGGTGGTTAATCATGGGATTCCAGTTAGTGTACTGGACGAGATGGTTTGTGGTGCACGCAGGTTTTTTGAACAAGATACTGAAGTGAAGAAACAATTCTATACGCGTGATGTTACGAGAAAAATTGTGTATAATAGCAACTTTGATTTGTATAGTTCACCTGCAGCTAATTGGAGGGACACATTTTTCTGCTTTATGGCTCCAAATCCTCCGGAACCAGAAGAATTGCCAGATGCATGCAGGTTTGTGATGAAAACATATACGGAACATGTCATTAATGTGCAGCATAACTTTCAAGATTTTCTTGTGTTAGGGATTAAGCCTGGTATCATGAGAGAATTATGAAGCAAAACGAAATCACACAGCCACAAACACATAGATTTGCAGTGGGTTCACAGAGCTGAAGTTTATTTTTTGAAGAAAAAAGAAGACTAGAATATTGATCTCACATCCACAGAAAATGGCCCCATAAATAAATTAGACCAGAATATAAGTGTATTGTATGATTAAGCTCCCATAATCAACACTTGGAGTCTTTGTTCTTTCCAATTCTACTTTTTCCCTTCAACTGGTAAAGCAGTTTCAATCCATTCAATTGAATGTTATGTTTCTTGAACTCAAGTAGCTAATATAATACTGCGGAGAAGTCTGTCACAGAAAAACAGTACTTCATATTCTATGTCAACCGTTTCGTGTGCTAACTTCGCTATGTATGATATGCAGAGACATACAAATTGAATATTCGAAACACGTATTGAGCTTGGGGTTTCGACTATTTGGTCTACTTTCTGAGGCTCTTGGACTTGAATCTAGCCACCTGACGGATATGGACTGCGCAAATGGGCTTGCATTTCTGTGCCATTATTATCCAGCTTGTCCAGAGCCGGAATTGACCTTAGGAGCAAGCAAACATACTGATGATTGCTTTCTCACAGTGCTTTTGCAAGACCAAATAGGAGGCCTTCAGATTTGTCTTGAAAACGGGTGGATTAATATTCCTCCAGTGCCTGGTGCTCTTGTTGTAAATATTGGAGACCTTTTACAGGTATGTTGATCACCCTGCATATCCTTTTACAATTTTATTTTGGAACTTCAATTTTTCTATAAAATTGTAATATCCCGAGGGATGTATTGTCTTTTGTAGAGCTTAATCCAACATAGATACATCCCTTAGACCATGGATCGATCTAAGGTTGACGGTTCCAGTAGGCCCGTCAGATTTTTACGGTGTATAAGTGTATTTTAATTTCAGTGATATATTAGGCACGATATATTTCACTCTATATGTGTTAGATTGCTATAATATTCCTATATATATAGAGAATTATTAAAGGGGACCCTTTCTTTATGAGATATAGACTGAGAGGCTAAGATCATCATGTAATCTTCCCTATCATAATGAAAACCCGCAGCTGCAAGTGGACATAACTCTGACATTAAAGCCAAACTGCTATAAATCTTTGTGTTTACCTGTTTGTGTTTCTGATTTCTTTACACTTAATATTGCTCTCATAACTGGAATTAGGGCTTAATCCCTGGCAAGATGAAATAGATCGAAACATGAGTAATATTACTTATTTCTTTGATCTAAACTTGTTTGTTAATGGATTTTCTTTCAGCTTATATCAAACGATAAATTCAAAAGTGTTGAGCATAGAGTAGTGGCAAATCGCGAAGGGCCAAGAGTATCAGTGGCATGCTTTTTCAGCACTTCTTTAGCACCATCTACCAAACTGTATGGACCAATTAAGGAGTTGCTATCAGAGTATAATCCTCCAAAATACAGAGAAACAACTGTGCAGGAATATGTTTCCTACTCGTATTCAAAAGGTCTTGACGGGACTTCCCCCTTACCGCATTTCAGGATCTAAATTTGGCTTTTGGAATAGCATGAATGGATGATGATACACTAAACTGCTTTGAAATATAACAAGCATAGCAGGATTAAATATATTGTACTAATGACAGTGAGTTACATAATCTTTTCTTGTGCTCGGATCCTATTTTTTAGAGCTTTTGGTTTGTGTGACTTTCGGTCGAGAACTATTGGTAAACTGACTTCTGGTTTAAGTTGACTTAATCCGTTGTTAACTAATCATTGGACTTGATCAAGCCAACTGTTTGACTTAGTCGAACCACTTCATGTTGGAGAGTTTGTATAGCAATAGGGGTTTCTTGGATGTTATTTGTCCCACATAGGATAGGAATAGAAAGAAAGATTTGTTTATAAGTGTGGAAATTATATACTTAATAATTTGCATAAAAAAACCATACAAATGGGCTTTGGGCTTGAGCCATTTAATTTGAGCTTGATTGGACTACTTGATAGGCTATATATATACACTTATATTTTCTTTATTTTTCGGTTTTGTTTGAATGGTTGTGTCTGATCAACACAACTGCTTACCACAACCGACACAAAGGATAATGATGTTTGTTTTCTATATGTAGAGAAAACGTTTGATTCAAGGAACAGAATAATCTTACATTTCAATCCTTCATAAAAATTCTGTCTGAGAGAAAAAAACACTTAGTATAATCGCCGACGATTTTTGGGAATAGATTGTTGAATCCTGGTGGCAGACACTCATCGAATTACAAGCATAGGAGTAGGGGTGAATTTTTGCTATAGGACATAGCGTTGCGCTAGCCTCAATCTGAAATTCAAGTCAGTATCATTTATATTAATGATGTTATTTATCTGTATGTTATAATAATAGTTGTTTATTTATTATTTTCGTTCTGTCTAGTTCCTGATTGTTTTCCAACACTTCACTCTTTGCTTGAATGACTAGATCCAATATATGTACTATTGACAGCAAAAGGTCATCTTCACCTTTTTAATAGATTGTTTAGACTTGTGCTCCAGTTTTGCAAGAAAGTGTTAGAAGAGGTGCTAGGCTATGTAAGATTCGGAGGGAAAATGTGCCAATTATGGATTCAGGGTAAATCTTTTCCACAATAGAAGCAGATTTAAACCAATCTTCACATACCAGAATCTGTGCAAGTTTTCTTATGTTTGTTTTCTTAATTGGGGCAAGTAAGGGCAGCAGGTGGTCTTGGTAGGCGTAATCGATTAGACTTGTGTGTGAAATTAGGGGCTTTGGGGTTCATCAAATACTCGTTGGTTTGGAGACACTTTTAGTCGTATGTTTAAGTAATGACTTTGTACTCCGGTAAGCCTTGAGACAGTCCATAATAGTATAAAAGTTTATACCTATTACAAGTGAATTTCACAATCTGAAGGCATAAAATTCAATATATCACAGAAGACAGGGAGAAGGGTATGGTTTATTTACAATGTTTCTTCAAGCAGCAATACTGAGAAACCCAAAACCACTCATTAGATGTGATCATTGGAGCTGGTGTCTTGCATGAAACCTCATTTTCCATGCACATATAAAGCATATTGAGATTGACGTTCAGTTTATTTTTGCAATAAGATTATTTGAGATGATCTTGATGTTCATTAAGTAACTTCTTGATCAAACTGCCGACTATCTGACCACGGCCATCGCTGGATCTTGATTTCAGTTTCTTGGGACAAACTAAACGTAGTTCAGTCGCCATTTCATTTCTGGAGATGTGAGAAAACCATCTTAAGCTTCAGGAGTTTCTGTCATTTTACTTTTTGCACTGATAATGTGATGCTGTGTAACCATTTTGCACTTTGTTGGTTTGCTTACTCTTCAATTTTTTTTGGCTGATATATGTGCTTTGTAGCTGTTGGTTAGTACTTTTTCAATTCAATACAAAAAGGAACTAAACCAGCATTCTGCACACTGTATTACAAATTTACAATCAGTGGCCGGTTACAACAGCTACAACAAAGAAAGAGCTTCATTCTTAATAAATTTGGAATCGGCTGCACGAATCCTTTCTGTCACTCTATTTGGTTCATTGCTAGATCTTCTAGGAGATCTTAAAAATAGATAATTATCAACTACAGCATGCCAGTTAGTTTTGATTCACACCTTTTTGACTTGTTTTATTGAGATCGCATCATTCTTATGAATGAGAGCCTATATAGGTTTATGCAAAACATATTTCAACTACCTTTATCATTATTTCCTTAAATTATTCTCAATCAAAGCAACCTCCTCTTGTTGACCTGAATGAAAAATTGACATAATGTATGGAGCTTATGATTCAAAGACAAGGGTATAGAACACAGGGAAATTAGTATAATGACGATGTGCTTACTCTGCTAGCTCTTTCATATCAGCAATTTTATCAACAATGGAATCAATGGCCTTGGTTTTGGAATTCATCTTCTGCCTGGGCACAATTAAGATGTGCTATGTACACTTTACACTTTAAGTCGGTTTTGCCATGATTAGTTAGAAACACGAATGTTATCATTGTATCAAAGTGGGTATACTGGGATTGGTTGGGTCCCATGCTTCCTTTGGCATTTTTTGTCCTTGTGTACACCAATAATTCTTCTTCAATTATTGTCTTTACAACAATAAAATTTCACCTACTTTAATCTTCCATTTATTCAGTGTCCCACGTCCTTTGACGGTATCACGTCACTATCTGCACGTTAGACAAGTCTTGTCCTTGGATATATGACTCCATGGATGTCTGTCATGTGGTGTAGTTTTAATTATTGAGTTTCTTAATTCCACCTACTACTTCTAGGTTTTGTATTTTTTTTTTTTTCGAGTGTTGGAGCTGGAACTTGGGATTTCCTTAAGCGGGTTCAAGAAGGAATGGAATGAAAAGTTTGGACAGAATGCGCTTATGCAGGATTCTTGCTCACGCCAACATAGAGTAGATTGAGATTCTCAGACGGGAAAAGCCACACTCGACATCTATTAAACATCACCAAATACAGTCATACTATGCCCTATTTTCTAATTGTGTACCTGTTTGCTGACTCGCTTCCCCAAGTCAATCTTGTTACTGATTTTGTTGAAAGACTTGAAAGTGGAGTGATTTCACTACTATGAATAAGTCTAATTCAAACATGGTGCATCTCTTAGTAAAGGGGCATGAAAAGGCCATCGAGACTTCAACCGAATCAATAGGGATCAATTGACATTCCAAAGCTTCGATAGATTGCTTAGCCTCGTTCATATTTTATGCAAGAGAACTTGAAAAAAACTCATATAACATGACAATTGAACACTAATATATGCCTCACACTTATTTTATTTTAAGACAGCACTCCCCTCACACCAATTGACTAGACCCACTTAACTTCTATGCAGGGCCGGCCTTGAGGTTTTGGATGTCCTGTGCGACATTTTAAAATGGTGCTCCTTACATTAAAGAAGAAAAATATAAATATTTCAATAATATTATATCATCGCAAAATTATAATATTCAAATATCGTTTACATTTTTAAATGTCAAGAATAAGAAAAGTGCAAATAAAGTTCAAAATCACCTCCCAAACTTCATCCAAATTCATGTCATCAATAAAGAACCATCCAAACTCCTAAACTTTTCGTGCAATTCCATATGAGAAAATTTTGAAATCAGAAATATCAAAATTCTATATATAAACTTTGAAATACAACAAATCATGTAAAAATATTTTTTTTCTCGCATTTATAGAAGCAAACTAACTAATTAAACTTTCATTTCTAGCAAATCTTGTCTAATAGATATTAAAGTTAGGTCATTCAATCGTTCTTATAGCATGGTTGATTGTAAATAAGATTTTAATAATTTCAATTTTAAAAAAATTAGTTCAACAATATTTTATAAGCAATAAATGTATTTAAAAAGAGATCCAATATTTTCAAATAAGTTAATATATCAAAAGATGTCTTTATTCCTTTTGATATTTCGAATAAGTTAATATATCAAAAACTATTTTTATTTCTTTTAGTAAAAGATTTCACAAAATTTTTAAATCTTAAAGCAAATCTTTGCCATCAAAATCTCAAAAATTTACACGGCTTATAACAATGTCAAGATAATCACAACATTCTTTCAAATCAACAACATATAATGCGTTTAACTTATTAAAAGAAAATTGAAATCCAATTTTTTTCATATTAATTGAATTGATCGAAACTTCGTTCATGTGATTCAATTGTTTGATCTACTATGTAAAATAAATAATTGGTTATGAAAGAATTTCAAGTGATTGTGCATCTTCTACAGTGACATTTTCATCAAAATGTTTCTTCATTTGAATAATATTTTTTTTCTCTTTTCCCATTTCCTTGACATTATTTAAAATATGATATTATTTAAGAAAATTATAACTAGTTAATTAAGTTATTCTTAGTTTTAGAATCTTATACAATTGCATATCATACCAAGTCACATGCATACAATTAATAAGGAAATAATTCATAAATAAAATAGTTAAGCACAATACAATGAAATTAGCTAGCCTAAACCACCTGAATCATTTCCCTTGCTTTAATAAAAATGTCTTATTATGATGTGTATTTAGGAATAAGAAATATAAAAATATTAAATAAAAAACATCATTTGTCTATCTTTTAACTCATTTTTCTTAAATATTGTGCCATTTAATTTAATTTAATAATTAAAATTTTAAATTTTAAAATTAATAAATATTTTAAATATATAATTATACATATATATATACCAATAATAAATTTTCTTTTGGTGCCCCTATAATGATGAGATCATGTGTGGTCGTTCAACTCGCGCATCCTTAAGGCCGCCTATGTAGGGGCTGAGATAGGGGTAGGCTGTAGCCTACCCTTGCCCAAGCTCAGGCCCTGGTTGAAAAAAAAAAATAAAAAATAAAAATCGTTGAGACCCAATTAGCCCATTGTCCAACCCAATATCCACAGTCCAAACCAATAGCCCAAAATTTGTTAAGCCCAATTTCCCCCTCCCTCAATTTGAAAACCCAATTTCATCCAACATTCCAACATTTTCTCCCTCACACCATCGAACTTGTGCAAACTCTTATCACTCTCTCAACAGTCAACACCAACTTGCCGCCTGCTCGAAGGCCGAAACAGACCTGCCAACCTTGCGTGACTGGCGTCGGCAACCACCAGCGACCTGCTTGGTTGCTCCAGCTCCAACTGACCAGCTCTTCCCTTGCTGCTGCCGGCTGCCCCTCCGCTGAACAGCCAGCCGCCCAGCCACGACCGGATACCAAGTACCAAGGTAAGGTATTCTAATTAGTAATTTCTAAATCTGGAACTCGAATATAGTTTAGGCTGGAAATTGGAATGGATATATTGATATATTGATATTGATATTATGATAGAGATGAAACCATGGCCATGAATGATGTTGATGTATAATGTATTGATAATTTATTGATTCAAAATTTCAGATTAGGGCCATTAGGCTTTATAAATAATAATGAATGTTTAAACTTTAAAGTGTAATTAATATCTAAAATCTGAAATTATGAATAAATTATAAATCTCATTGTTTAATAAATTATTATTAATAATTTAGAACTTACTTTCAATAATAATGAAATACTTAGATAATAAATAATGAATTATGAAATGCTCAAATGCTCACATTAATGTTTAATAAATAATAATGAATGGTTAAAGTGTAATTAATATCTAAAATCTGAAATTATGAATAAATTATAAATCTCATTGTTTAATAAATTATTATTAATAATCTAGAACTCACTTTCAATAATAATGAAATGCCTAAATAATAAATAATAATGAAATGCTCAAATGCTCACATTAATGTTTAATAAATAATAGTGAATGGTTAAAGTGTAATTAATATCTAAAATCTGAATTTATGAATAAATTATAAATCTCATTGTTTAATAAATTATTATTAATAATCTAGAACTCACTTTCAATAATAATGAAATGCTTAAATAATAACCTCACATGTCACATTAATGTATAATAAATAATAATTTTTGAAAGTGAGTTCTTGCTTAATTGTTTTGGTTTGGGGTAGAACTAGAAAGAGAGAGTGAAGATGCATATTTATAAATTATGATGACATTGTTTTGAAGTTTTTTTTTTTTGATATTTATGCTCTTAGGTTTAATATGGAGGAAGATCGACCCTCTTTCAAGAAATGAAGAATTTTGTTATCTTTCTTTTCAAAGAGTAACAAACATTAGGGTACTCTAATTCCTACGACATCCACTCCAAATCCAATTTCATCTCCTGAAGTTGAACGATCTTCACCTTCTAATCTTAATGTGGAACCATTTGATTATATTGAACGGGATCCAGGAAAAAGAACGCAAATATGTGAACATCCATTTAATGAACGCGATCAGATTAGGCGAGCCTATCTAAATGTTAGACCATATCAACCAAAATTTTTGGACTATCAGAGTAAAGAATGTGGAAAGCAGAAACGTCGATTTCAAGAGCGTTGGTACAATCAGTTTCCTTGGTTGGAATATTCACATTCAACACACAAAGCATATTGTTTTTACTGCTTTCTTTTTCTCAATGATAATGCACCATCTATTATTTCATCATTGGTTACAGTTGGATTTGACGGTTGGAAGAGGGTTAACCAAGGAAGTAAATGTGCATTCCTTATTCATGTTGGTACAACATCATCATCGTATCATAATGGTTGTAAGAGAATTTGCTGAAGATCTAATGAAACCAACTCAACATATTGATAATGTAATGCATTCTGTATTGGCTGAGGAAAAACAAAAAAATCGTTTGCGTCTAAAGACCACTATTCAAAGTGTTCTGTGGTTAGCACTTCAAAGTTGTTCTTTTAGAGGCCATGACGGATCTCCAACTTCAATGAATCGTGGGAATTTCATTGAAATGGTGGATGCATTTGGAAAAATGAATACAAAAGTAGGAAAAGTTGTGTTGGGTAATGCTCCCAAAAATGCTACATACACGTCTCCAGATAGTCAAAAAGAGGTTTTAAACATGATGGCCAATAAAGTTCAACAAAGAATTAGTGACGAAATTGGGGATGCAAAGTTTTGTATTCTAGTTGACGAAGCACGATATGAATTTTCACGGGAACAAATGGCCATTGTCTTGAAGTATGTGACTAGTAATGGAATATTGACAGAATGATTTTTTACAATAAAAAATGTTAATGACACTACTTCATTAACTCTTAAGAATCAAATTTCTGATGTTCTTGTTCGTTTCAACCTTTAAGTGCAAAACATGAGAAGTCAAGGGTATGACGGTGCTAATAATATGCGTGGTACTTGGAATGGACTACAGACATTATTTCTTAGAGATTGTCCATATGCATACTATGTCCATTGTTTTGCTCACAGTTTACAACCCACGTTGGTTTCTGCAGCGAATGATGTCTCAGATATTAATGACTTTTTTTCTCATTTTGATTGTGTTATTAATATGATTACATCATCTCCTCGACGTATTAATGAGTTGAAAAGTGCTCAAAGAAAAGAAATTGAGCATTTGTTGAAAATTGGAGAACGAGAGTTAGGAAGTAGGGCTAATCAGATTGGTAATTTGAAACGAGCCGGAGGTACTCGTTGGTTTTCTCATTATAGCTTTGTGAAGAGTTTGATTGATATGTATGCTGCAACTTGCAATGTACTTGAGTATCTTAGTGATCATTCTCCAAATGGAAGATCTCGGTCTGAAGTTAGTGGTGTATATAAAAATATGACAACATTTGAATTTGTATTTATCTTGTATTTAATGCGTAGAATATTGGCAATTACGGATGTACTTTGTCAGGCCCTTCAAAAGAAAACTTAAGATATCTTAACTGTTATGAGATTTGTCCAAACTACAAAAGATATCATTCAAGCGTTGAGAGAAGATGATTGGGAAGAATTTTTTCAAGAAGTGAACTTGTTTTGCGGAAAAAATGATATACATATACCTAACTTTGATGGTTCGTACATGGTTGGTCGTTCTCGTGGTCGTGAGTATCCTACTATTGAACATCATTACCACTTTGATATCTTCAATACAACAAGATATTTATTGTTTGAAAATTGAGTTACAACATTATCAGCACGATGTGATTTCTGAGCCTCGATTTCAAGTGCCTATACTTTTTGATTTATGTCGAGAATTGGTTGCAAGTAGAAGGTCGGAGAGTTACGCCATTTTGACTAAATTGATTTGTTTAGTACTTACACTACCAGTTTCAACAGCAACTGTGGAGCGAACATTTTCAGCAATGAAACATGTGAAGACGGAAATTCGTAACAAAATGGATGATGGTTTTCTGGCTGATTGTTTAACACTAAACATTGAACGAGAATTTAGTATGAATTTAGATCTAGATTCTATTATAGATGAATTTTATGCTATAAAACATCGTCGGGTACAACTGTAATAGGTAACATTGTGTTACAATTATCCTTGTTATATATAAATTTTATTCGTACATTACGTTTTATAAATTTTAGCCCCCCGTATGATGAATTCCTGGCTCCGTCCTTGCGCCTATGCTTCTATGCATCTACCACTTACTGCCTCTTTCTCATACCTCTTTCTCACAAACCACTCATACAAGACAGTTGAACCTATATATAGTGATGGCTATTCATGTCAAGTTGTCAACTACGTGAACTAGCTTCCAATAAATAACAACACAAGAACTGGTTAGTGAACTTGACCATAGTTTTGGAAGGATTAACAGATCTCACTCTCGGACAAGAAGGTATTCATTTGGAAGTGAACTGAAGACAAAATCTCTTTATTGTGTTTGTGTCATTTATAAATAGTAACTTGGCGAAAGAAAAATCCTTTTCTGTCTTGATTTTCCTTTCGTTCACGTACCTGAACTGAGAAATAAAGGTATTTTCGAAAATGGAGATGAGGAGTAAATGTGGCAATTGAGAAGTTCCATCCACTACTCGGAGTACGTAACATGCAAATATCACGTCCCTAGATTTTGGGAATCTTGCTTTCCCCTGCAAAATTAAATTCTTTGCTGCTAAATACTGTATAGTTGAGTTGAGTTCAGGGATGGATGCAGAATTTTAACGTTGGGGTGGCACAATCGAACTTGAAAAGAAGTTAGGAAAAATTTTACAATCGAAAATTTACGTCCAAAAAAATCATACCCTATGTAATTTTATATCCGAAAATTTACATAGGACATGATTTTTTCGAATGTAAAATTTCGATTTTTTTTTGAAAATCTCCTAATAAAATGATAAAAATTACATTGAGAAATTTGTATCGCAAAAAAAGGCATGTTAATAAAATAATTGATTTGTTTTAATATAAAAATGCTAGTTAGACGTCTTTTTAAAGACTCATGTTTAACGTATTTTTAACTATTTTCGATATATGTTTGAACTATTCAATATTCCCATAATGTAGTTCTTGAAATAAGTTTCGAAATGATATAATCAATTTGCAGATTCGATTAGCGTACGATCGTCGGAGAATTTTTAAAATTAGTATATTATCGAAATTCAATTTTATTTTGATTTTGCCTCTGTTTGGTGGAGATTAAAATAAAACTTTTAGTAAATTTTGATAAAAATTAAACAGTTATGAATTCCATAAAATATGTTATTAAAATTAATTGTTAATTTAGATTTAGATTAAAATTAAAATTTCAATCGATACAACATGATTTTATAAAAAAAAAAAAAAAAAAAAAATCTCAAAAATTGTGGGTTGGATATAGCCTATTCAACTCCCTCTAAGTTGTCTTTCTCCTGGATCATAACTTTTCAGAACCTTTTCTCACGATCTCATGGTTTGGCTGGCTTTGTATCTAAAATCTATTGGCCAACCAACTTACCGTCCAAGTTGACTTAATCGGTCGCTTAGCTCATTCAGTCATTGATCTTGATCATATTCATACCTGCCATTTCTTCGGCATGTTTCTGATCAGTTTGGGTGGCATATTAATGCATGACGCGGAAAAGAAGAACCCAAATGAAAAATCGATCCAAATTCGGTAATTGCAGATATTATCATAGGAGACCCTGTCAGGTACTGCATTACGTGATGCCAAATAAAATTGAAACATTGCATTCATAATACCATTTTGAAATGCTGATGACTTAGTTTTTCGCTTGTTAATGGTGTGCGAAACGACTAATCGTAACATATCAAAGTTGGCCGTTCCAAACTAGTATTTCGAGAATTTCGATAATATGTTAACTTTCAAAATTTGCTGGTGATCGTACACTATCTGAATTCACAAATCCCATACGTCATATACAAGCTTGTTTTGAAAACTACATCGTAGCCATATTGCATGGTCTAAACGAATATCGAAAATAGTTAAATATGCGTCAAATATACGTGTTAAAAGAGGCGTCTATGTCTTTTCTTTAAAAAATTTCAATTATTTCATTAGCGTTTATTATTTTTGCACAATAAGCTTTTTAATATAATTTACATCATTTTATTAGAAGATTTTACATGGAATATGATGTGAATTTTTTTTAGAATCATTAGAGATTAAATGTATTTTGAATTACTTTCAAATTACTTTTGCATTAGATTTAAATTTCATTTACTTCCTAGATTAAATGTGAATTTTATTTCAGTTTATTTACTTCCTACATCTAATCTGATTTACTCGCTATCAATTCAACATTTGTCAATGAAATGGTAAACAAAATTATACGAGTAGCAAAATTCATTTAATAATATTGATAATGATATAATTATAAGGCGTTTTCAAAGTATCAAAATACGTATTAACATATTTTCATTAATATTATATTATTTTTTTTTTAAAAAATACACTTTAATTTTTGACTCAAAAAAAAAAAAAAAAGTCCAAGCCCGCCCTTGTCTTGAGGTACAGAACTTTATATTGAAAGAGCATCGGGAGAAGAGCATGCCTGCTGCTAGTGCTTTGAACCGTTAGTCAAAGAAAGTCGATTGGCTTTCACCGTCAATGATGCTTGTACTGCTTCCTGCTTCATCACCCATTTTTTAAACAAGTAATATTGGTATTGTATATTATTATAAGTTAATGATTCCACTTCTCTTGCTTATTATATTTGACTATGTAAATTTGCTTTTTGTCTACTTTAAGATCTGATTCCCTTGAGGAAAGGAAAATGAAATCCTCCAGCTCAACTGAAGTTGCTTCTGCGGAGGAGCAAATCTATGACAGAATAAGCGAGTTGAAAGCTTTTGATGAGACGAAAGCTGGTGTTAAGGGACTGGTTGATGCTGGAATCACCAAGGTCCCTCGGATTTTCTTTTCCCCAGTGGTTGGATTCGACAAGGTTTCTGATCCAGGAAAGGTTGAATTCTGTATTCCCGTTATAGATCTTGATGGTGTTGAAAAAGATCCCGTTTCCCGTAAACATGCAAAGGACAAAGTCCGGGATGCATCAGAGACATGGGGTTTCTTCCAGGTGATCAATCATGGGATCCCAGATAGTGCTTTGGACGAAATGTTAGACGGGGTGCGGAGGTTCTATGAACAGGATACAGAGGTCAAGAAAGAATGGTACACTCGAGAAGGCTCGAAAACTGTTGTGTATAACAGCAATTTTGATCTATACAGGGCAGGTTCAGCTAACTGGAGGGATACAACTTACTGCAACATGGCTCCTAATCCTCCCAGTCCAGAGGATTTGCCTAAAGCATGCAGGTATATTTTGTGTAATCAATTTTGTCAGATGACTTAATCACTAATTTCGAGAGTAATAATAATCAGCAAAACAATAAGAAAAAGAGCAAAACAGAATATGTTTTAACATAGTGCAATTTCCTGCAGAGACATTCTGATTGAGTACTCCAGTCGAGTAAGAAAATTGGGTTACTTTTTATTCGAATTATTATCTGAAGCCCTTAATCTTAATCCGAACCATCTGAATGACATGAATTGTGCCGAGGGGCTTGCCATTTTGTACCATTACTATCCAGCATGCCCTGAGCCCGAACTGACTTTAGGAGCAAGCAAGCACGCTGACTACGACTTCCTCACTGTGCTGCTTCAAGACCATATTGGAGGGCTTCAAGTCTTGTATCAGAACCAATGGGTTGACATTCCTCCTGTCCCTGGAGCTCTAGTGGTTAACATTGGAGATCTTCTACAGGTGTGTCCTTATCTAACATACCGACTATAAATGAATGTTTTCATTACCGATTAAATTTTGTCCCTACTGAGGAGATCCATAAAAAAATTATAAAACCAAGCAATATGGTGAAATAAACATAGAGGGCATCTGAAGAGGCGATTTGTCGCGAGACACCTACTAACAATAGATAGAGTAGAGAGACATGGGAGTAAGCATTCTTGAATTGCATTTCCTGGTGAAAATGGTAGGTTTACTTAAAAAGATCAAATTAAGGCCAATTGAGTACTGAAGATTCCACAAAATTTCATTCCGAACTCTGATTATAGGATATTCATCGCCACTTGACATAGACTAGAAAGAAGAGATTATAGCGATTGACCCTCAAAGTTATCTCACGCCTCCCAGACAGAAAAGAAAACTGGCATCCTTAAATTGTTTATACACTAAGAATATTAGAACGGACTTAATACATTTATAGAATTTAAGTTGAT